>OU015467.1:21526773-21624273 GCA_907164805.1 Brachyptera putata | reverse complement strand
ATTCCCCAATTAAGGCTAAGGATGACAATGACAAGGTATAAGATTTTTCGGACGGGGCACCACAAGGGTGATCCCAAAGGAAATAATTGATTAAAATGTGACTCACTTAACGGGATGTGAATAGTAAATCAATTACCAAGTTCTGGGATGATGAGCAATTCAATGATTTGGTATTGAGATAGGAACATCCAATCTCCTAATTCATCTTCTTATCTCACTTGACTATATCATGATATGATAAGTATATTGCACTGACAATTCTATTATCATATTTATGTGTTATCAAACAATGGTGATGTAAACATGAATAACATTATTGGATCTAACGTTTGAGGACATACACACATATGTAGTATACGGTTGCGGTCACATAAAGTAGTCGATCAAGTTGCATTAAAAATTACATCCTTAAAAATTTGACTGATATTATATACGCTCTGAAACTAGCAAACAATGTGTTTATGTACTTCAAGTATTGTCTGTGTACAAATTTGTGGTTAAATGTGCGTAGATATTGTTACCAAAATAGAAATTTCTTCTCGGAAAAAGGCATTTTATGTGACCGCAAGTGTACATCTTTCTTATAATACACACATACTATGAAATCAATTATGAGCAAAATCAAAATAAACCTCTACTGTAAGTAATTGTTCTTATTTATTTATAAGCCCTGGCCTACCAACCCATAAATTACAAATGAGTATCCTTGCATTCACGAAAGAAGAGAATCGTCTACCATCATGACAAATATAAATATCACCGTTAAATTTGAACCACGTTTAAGATGGAAACTACAACTACGTCATCCAGGAGCGGTAAATTCTAGATTTTTCAAGTAAAGCGATTATGTATTTATTGAACCTTTTCTTTTGGTGACGGAGCTTCTCTTTCGTGTCGTTTCTATCTAGTCGGTATTCATAGTTATATCTGGTTAATCATCACCTAGAATCTGACAGCGAAGTTGGCATGAAAGGAGATTTTTCACATCAGAGCTGTCCTAGTATTTTAAACTGCAATAAAAATATTGCATATATTTGACATGTATTGAATTCGCATGTATGGAGATTACAATGTTGGCAGTGAGTTACATGAATTATTAGTTAACATATTCCATCAATTAAATTATAGCAACTCTAGGGACAGGATATATTCTGGATTTAGATTATTTCACTTTGCATATACGCTCTCATTTATTCCATATTTATGTTTTAACATAAAAATATCCATCCACTCTCCTCTCTAGCTGCTATAGTATAATCGCTTCATGATACTGTAAGCTTTACTATATAGGCAACCATAGGTACACAAATCAGCTAAGCGGGTTGCCTACTCTGCAATAGCACAGGGGTATAATACGATCACTTTGTACCGTGGAGCGGCGGTTGAGGGGTGGGTTCGAACCCCGGGGGCACTAACGCGATTGAAAGGTTACTCGTGCAAACACGGGGGTGCATGGGTAACACTACCACAACCTCTCCCCAACCCAGACCCACCCCCAACTCATCCCATATCATGCATGGTTAAATATGCTAATAGGAAATGTGGGCCCCAATCTTAAAGTGAGATTTTTATGTAGTAAGGGGTTTGATGGTACAGCAGTTTTCAGTAAGGAGGGGGGAGTTTTTCATATAAAAAATATCACTCCCCCTTGAATATTTTTAAGAGAACTGGTGTGGTCGAGGGGTCGAAGAGGAATGGCGGTGGAAAGGGGGGGGGAGGGGTGTTTTGCATAATTTCATACCAGTAAACGCGCTCAAGCCCCGCTGAAATGAATAGCAGAACGCATTTGAAATTTATCGCTCTAAAACGATAGGCTGGTTGAATTTTAAACGAAAATCGAGAGCGCGATGGAGAAAAAACGCATCACGAAAATGCTGATTAGCTAAATGTGCTTGCTCTATTTTGTCTCTCTCATATATGAATATATTATCAGTCGGTTTATCTGATGTTGTTACAGAATATTATTATTTCTATCAAATAACCATCATTATGTATTATTTTATTGAAGTGTATAGACAATAATTGTGAAGGCATAATCTGTTGACTACATAACCCATCCTAGTAATTGTTAACTTTCGCATATTCATTCATTTTATCTGAGAAAATATCTTTTGTCTTTCATGAATTAAATGAACATGAAGCTCGATTAAAAATACGAATCAGTGGAAGATGGATGAATGATGTTCAAAAATGCATGTTTTGTGCGGGACTGATCCCACGCCTGACATGAATCAAGTTTCCAAATCAGTGCCCTGACAATTTGTTACTTTGTTATTTGTTAGTTATTTAATAAATGTTGAAATAAATAACTGAATTTGGTCCCTATTTGGAAATGATTGCATGAAATCAATCAATACGAATTTTATTGAATGCAATAGATGAATTCAGTAACAGGCTTCTTCTTCGTGACCTCACAATTTGTTGTATAATAAAGGGACGACATAGTCGCCCAAATTGTGTTCCTCAATCAAACTTTGAGTATTAGTTTGATTGAGCCCAACTAGTTGCAATAGTAAACTTTATATACAAACATTCGCTCTCCCTTTTATTGTCTGTAATAAATATTTACTCGAAATAAAATATATAGGAACTGATATCAAAATATATCCATCGACTCTTCCACTCACTCTATAAAGCTATTCCACTCACATATTGTTTTTCGCATTTTCAAATATCTGATCCTTAGCAGCATGAGAAATATAGGAACCGGAAATTAAAAGTCAATGGAGAAGACTTGGAAATAATATTTGTTTCTATAAAAATTGACATTCAAAATGGCATTATTAGTGACGTGGCTCTGAAAGTAAGTATATAAACGTTCAGTTCTACAGTTATACTTGTTATACTACAGTAATACTACAGTTAAAGCTACACTTGACAATGTAGTTTTTTCGAAGTACTAAAGCCATTATTTTCTATTTAAATTGGGAACTTTTTATATCATTGTTAGACGAAAAGAGATTCTAATCAAGTTTTATTTATAATGAATAAAAACATTCGAAATAATTTGTTCTCAGATTATTTGACTAGCTTGGTACAATTAACTGAACCAAGAACAAGTGGAAAAAAATATCATCTCATATTTCTTTGACTTGAAACAAATCCAAGATGGCGTCGACTTACGTATGTGACGTCACAGCAGGGTGACTTGAAGCTGATTGCCGTTACTTCTGCTTCTGAAAAGAGCTGCACAGTGGATGACTTGTCGCAAGCTGAGGTCTACGGGGAGAGAGAGAGAGAGAGAGAGAGAGAAAAGTAATTTTCAGATTATTAAAAAAGTTTCAAAATGAAAAGTTGTGTAACAGCGCGATAAGAAAGCGCGGTAGTAAGGATGGGAAGAAAGATGCTAGAATAAAGAGAAAAAATAAAATCGAAATAATAAAACTTTTCCCAAGGCGACTTCATTAGAGATGTGAGCTGGTTTATAGGGTAGATGGTGGATTGGGTAGAGGTGGGAAAAGGGTGGATAATAGCCATAGTATTTGCTAATATTTCTAATTAACGTATAAATGAACTTCATCTATATGTATTAACAATTGTTTTTTTTTTCTATCTTGTTACTGAATGAGAACAGATCTCAGTGCTCACTTACTTTTCTGAACATTAGATATTTATAAACACTTAGTTTTAAATTAATTGAAAAACTCTAATTAACAAAAGTTGAGTAGTTTCATTTGATTCGTGCAGAGATTTTTCTTATTGACACCACATAAATATTTATTGAGGATCACTATTTATCGAAAACTTTTATCGATAAAGTACCGAGATCTGCATATTATACACATCAACATTTCATACTTTTCACTATAAATGGCAACATTTTTATTTTTATTTTTTATTTTTTTCTCATTTTCGTCCAAGTGGATTAACAATATGAATAGAACATTCAAAAGTGAATCATATTCGAGCATCTTGATTAATTCTAAACACATACAGATATAGTTATTTAGAATTGAGTCTATATCTTATATATATATTTTTTTCTATATTTTTGTAATTTCTTATTTTTATACCCACTCCTGATTTATGCGTTCAACTATTGAATCAGTTTTACATTTTTCACCGTAGTGTCGTCTGTGGCAACCAATAGTAATCTGGTTGGACGAATGTAAAGAATGAGTATAAAGAATGACGAAGAATGAGAAACACCGTTTCGAAGCAACATCTCTTGGTTGTTTCAACATTTCGAAGCGGTATTGTCATCAATATTTCTCAAAATATGTAAAATAATTCACTTTTTTTTTAATTCACTTTTTTGGAATTATGGTTCATAGAATATAATAATATGAATGACTCGAAGATATGAAACATACAATTTTATTGCCATTTGAGATAATATTGATGCGTGAATTCCACGTTATAGCTTCTCTCTCGATTTAGATCGACTATCCAGTATATCTGGATTATATACATTATTATTTTTATAAACCTTACTGCAGGACTAACCTCAAACAAACCATTTGGGTCGTTTTCTCGTTGTGTGACATTTTGTTCAGCAGTCTCCACTTTAGTCTATTATCATCCCTTAATCCACGTCCATGCAAGTAAGGGTAGGTATTTGAAATAATAAGCCTCCTATTCTATGATGGACCTCCGTGCTATTGTACATTCAACATGGTGTCAATGTCAAAACCAACTATTTTCCACACCGGTGGTTGCGTATACTGAAAACACTACTACCCCTAAAGTCTTTGAAACTTATCCAGGCCCATATTCCAACCCCCCCTCCCCCCACCCCTCTTCCCCCCACCTGCCCACCACCATTACTCTGTTGTAGCATCATATCACCTGTCAATAAGTATAGTAAGACCTACAGCATTGCAATAGTACACTCACAAGCGGTAATATTTAAAAAGTAGAACTTTATTATTTATAGTTTAAATTTGTATCTGATCTTCATGATATTTATTTATAGTATTCTCATGTACATCTTACATTTTCTGAGGCCTCTTAAATTTTTTATGTATCTCAATCAATTTTCGAATCGAAATAAGTATTTTTCTATGGCATTGTGGGGATAGCACATTATTTTGCTTGTGCTTTTTTTTGTAGAATATATCAATTGAAAAGAAAAATGTATACCAAATACTTATTTAATTCATTTTGTTTCATTTTACCCAATGCTAACAGTTTTAATGTCTATTGACGTAGAAAATTCAAAATCAAGTTATTGGATAAATTGAAAATAAATCGGGTATAGGCGTACAATTAATACTGTACACAAATTGTGAGCATTTGTACTGTAATTTAAAAGTTTGGGACGAATAGTCGAGGCATATCTTCCCACCTGGTATATGGAGGTTTTGTTCCAACAGATGTATACCTTCAAAATTATTTAATTTCATGATATATTTACGTATCATCACACGTTTTAATAATAACTCCTCTTGAAAATACGAAATAAATTTCAGTAAACACTAATATATCACTATTACAACTTGTATTTTATACAAATTTCTAGAAATACACGACTATATACAATATGAACTTGGTAGTGATTTGAATTCCACTGAGATTTAATTGAAATTTCGGACATTTAAAAAAAAACTCCAATAGGAGGCTTAGAATTGTTGTTTCAAAATGAACGCAAATTCACAATTGAGACACAATTTTGTGTTTCTGAGTATACATATTACGCAAAATATATATTTTTTTTCATTATGTCTGTGTTGGTTTCTACATCCGAGTGTTCCTGTGTATACCCCACAACCAGGTAACTTGATATTTTGCATGTAAGTTCATTGTTGTGGTTGTTTTGCTTGGCATGTCAAGCGAGATTAGCCCTTAGTGCAGGGTGACGAAAAGCCGCCCTTGTTATAATAATACCCCAACCGCCCCTATATACATGGTCGTATTATTATTATAAGCTACCTCGGCCTAGTGACATTATGTGCGCTAGGGCTACATCTTTATCCATCAAAAGCAAAATAGTCGGTTGCTAAAGTTGCTTAATATTCAGGCGTATTTTACTTCAAAAATAATGAAACGAACCAAAATAATGGAAAAAGGGCTTGATAGAATCTGTTGCAATTTAGAACGTGATTGAAATATTAATAAATGTCATGTCTTTGTGAGTAAATCACATGATGAGCTAAAAGTCAAGCCATTGTAAATCTCAACATAAGTTTGAGATATGAAACTTTGACTTACCAAGTGTTTTTTCAGATATTTTAATCAAAATGGTAAACTTCCACACATTCACTATGTTTGTAATATGGTAGGATCGTTTGGACCGGACACCTGATTATCACGAAGGAAATTATTAATCATAGAACAACTCAATTATATTTTATTGAATAAAACTCATACATTTCTAAAGTATACGCATAATTCATCTGCTAATGCTTCTAACCTCAATAATCAAATTCAATATCTGGAATAAAGGTGAGACAATTCCTGAAATATATCATTATTTTTATCGCAAATACCAAATAAAACGAATCCCGTATTACACCTTATAACTGCATCCTCTTCCCCGACATACGGTCAGAGCGATAAAACCCTTCCCTTCCACATGTACAACTCTAATTAACGGTGTAATATATTCTCGTAGCTCGTTATAACGGTTGTAACGGTGGCCATTAAAACAATCCTAGGTGAGAAATATTAATAGCTCGTTACGCGAGGTGCTAGTCCGAGGTGAGCGCTAATTCAAGCCCTGGTGAGAGACGGCCTAACTAACACCACCAACACCTTTTACCAACATAACCGAAGAGGTGATAAAGAAGTGACAAATGACCCAAGCGTACCAACATTCACAAGTACTAAAAACAAAATCTACATAGGGAGTTGAAACAAAAAGGTGTGGACAAGATAGAGAGATCGACAGAGAGAGAGGAGAAAAAAATTGCCAGGGATAGAAAATATGGTTGTGATTGTTTTCGGGGTATGGGTAGGAGGAAGAGAGGGGGAAGTAATAGAACGAATTACAAGGGGTTGAAAATGAAGATAAAATCAGCTAAAAAATGGTATTCTGTCAGAGGAAGTTTTGCAAAAGAGTCATTATGAATTGAAAACGGTAATTTATATAAATGTCTTCTCTCTGTTTCAGACTGCGTTAGGTGGGAGGGAAGGGAGGTGGGAGGGGGGGAGTGAAATGATACGTTTTAATTTATTGCAGTGTTTCATGGTGCAGAATATCTTAGAATGATAAATTATAGGAAGAAAAGTGTGGTGGGCTTCCTGAAAGATTTAATAGAAATGGCTTCACGAAATTGATTGTGTAATAAGATTGTAACTAAACTTAAATTCACAATATTCAATCAAGATTAAGAATTGAAACAGAATGAATAAGTTGGTTGGTTATGCACAAGAACCAAACATATCGATATGTGTGTCATGATTTCGAAATAATATTCATATAATAATATATAAATAAAAATACCATTCCTTGGAATGGTCAAAACCAACTTGCACACAACCACTGCTCTATGTCAAAAAAGATAAGCACCTTTTTTTCCTTTTCTGTCATTTATATTTTGAGAATTTTCACTTCTTTCCCTTAATTCTGTATACACGCAGCGCAGGAATTTCTCTACGAAACATGTCAGTGGAGGTGCCGGGTTTGGTTTAACTCGTATTTTGGACGCTCTTTAAATGATTATAGTGCTTCCTACATTTCAACATGTTTTCATTAGATGAATAATGTTATAATAATTCAATATATTTCTATTATGAGCACAAATAAATAACTCAATCGAAGCAATGTACAAAAATGTCAAGGTAGGATCGTACGAACGCGGTACAACAATAGCGATCCTATCACTATAAATGAATAATTCATTATGTTTCACTTTTCATGTAACGAACCGTAAATATAGAACTAATGATTATAGGGGTAGTGAGAAATTCATCATTTTTGTGTTATAGAAGAAATCGATCTCTTACTGATCTGTATATCCTTTGCCTTTGATTCTTTGTCTACAATCCTTCCAACTCTCCGTTTCTTCTTCGACTCATTATGTTATTTTATAAAATGATGACTGCATTTTTGTGGTACAATCACTGATTTATATAAGTAATTTCGTACTTAACTAATACCCCTACTAGTTTGCTTGATTTACTTTCGCCTATTTGTCTTCGCCATATCGAAGACCGTTCAGTGTGTATACAGAATTGAATGCTCTTCTCTCTAGTGAAGTGTTACTCATTGTTGAAGTAAAAAAACAACAATGTATCGAATATAATATATTATCCATTCAAAAATTCACCAAACATTTAAACATACACCAATTCAACGTCATGCTATGGCGACGATTCTTATTGATTTTGATCATTAAAGATAAGCCCTTTACACTGAATCCTGAATACATCAAAATGATGGAAAATAAATATGTCAAGAAAATGTAAAAATAGCAGAGCATGGTTTCGATCCACGGACCTCTGGGTTATGGGCCCAGCACGCTTCCACTGCGCCACTCTGCTCTTGTTCTCTTACTAGTAAATTCCTGAATACTCAGGCTTCGATCAAATAGATATAATCAAAAATTGTAGAACACAAATTCTACATCAAATGAACTAAAAAAATAGCAATGGTAACAAAGTCAATAAATTGAAGAAAACTGTATAGAAAGAGAATTGTTGATGAAAAATAAAAAAATTGAATCTCTCGATACAAATCACTCTGATAGATCAGAGATTTTCAACAAATAAGATGCATCGGCCGGGAATCGAACCCGGGCCGCCCGCGTGGCAGGCGAGCATTCTACCACTGAACCACCGATGCTTATAAAAGAGAGGAATTATTTGTAATTATTATTGATATGAGATAAGAATGGTGATATTTACGCATACTGATATACTACCATAAAATAGTATCAAAAGCAAGCCATTAGACCATCTCGATATGGCAATGGATTAGATTAGATTACTTATTCATTCGCCTTTTGCGATAACGTCAAGTACAACTATCTGAGTTGTGCACTATAAGCTGTCTAATTGCATGCAATTGATATAAAAAAAGATTCTAATATGCACTAGAAACCAAGAAAATACTCAAGTATGCGCTTTCATTTTTCATATTTTTTCTAGTGGTTTCCAAAACTTGAAAAAAATAAGTTTATTTGTCTTATCAATAACCATGCATGGATTTATATTTGTACATTTCCAGTAGACCTGCAAAAGTGCCGACATGTAATGCGGAGGTCTACTCAAATCTGATCTCTATTATTCAAATTCGTATTAATCAGAATATTAAAATGGTCCCCTGATGCCACAAAACTCTACAGATCTAAGTTAGATGAGGAACCATATTGAAAAAAGTTTGAAGTTGATAGCTGTAGCCGTTTGACCTGTGGAGAGCCGATAAAAAACCAAAGTTAACGATATGCACTAGAACATCCAGATACATGGTTTCACAAATATGCATAATGCATATGTTTCTAGGAAACAAAAGCACCCGATTACGCAAAATGTGCATAATGAAGTTGATATTTTTAGAATTCAATTTAAAAATCGAAATATTTTCTGGATTCCAGGACTAGTTTCGAGTAACATTAATTTTCCAGGTATTATTTTGCTTCATTTGAATTGCTTTGAGCTATAACAAAATACACACGAAAACTAATTAACAAAATTTAGCGAAATTTAATCTAACGAATTTGTTTCCAGGGTATATTGATCTTACGCGTATCCTCATCTAAAACATACAACAGTGATATATTTATGATGATATATTTATGATGACAGTATAGGCCTATATAAATAAAAATATAAGCAAATTGCAGTGAATCGAAATATCTTTGTTTGATCTCTTGCGCATCAATCACTGTCATCATAACTCGTCACAAGCATGAACCCTTGACCCGCCCACCCCCCTCGCTAACTATCCTCGAGGGGGTGGGGGCAGACACAATCATTTACATTGCAGGACAACCCCCAAGTGGCATTAGACGCGCTCGTATAATCGGTCATATCGCACTGAATTACGAGATGTCGGCTATAGCGTTAGACCCGATAGGCCTATATGCCCGTACTTTGAAAAATTGCCAAGTTTTTAATCATAATCGAACAATATAGATCAATATAGACGCCTATAGATCTTTGTTATGTACACTTGCGTCGTTAAATCAAATATAAATAACTATAAGAATGGGCTATAAGAGTAATAACTTTAAAATAAGAACGTTTTTTAATTGGCAAAAACATGGCAAACATTGGCGAACCCATGCCCGCCCACTAGAAAAATGCTCTGGATAACGTGATGAGAAGACCGCAGGGACAAGGCCTCTTGGGTGTATTTCACGTTCAATATGGGACTGATTGAACTGATTCACAATAATGTCGCGATCTAACATCAGGCAACAGAACATCACAGATGGTTTCTTTTAAGCATGATGTAATAATACCAACAGACTTTATCATGATATAAAAAGATGTTTACCGACTCCTATACTAATAACATGGCGTGTATTCGTTGTTTCTTGCGGTCAAATCAGAGCCAACGGTATCACTTGCTTGTCGCGATTTAGCGGATTCCCTTGTGAACTAGATGTAGATGGGACACCGATGACATTGTTGAACTTATAAAAACTATAATTTTGGTGCAAAACAAATGCCACCTCTAACATAATAATTCTACTGAGCTGCGTATAGCATTGTTTTATGAAGTTCGGTATAAAAGCGATAGATGCGCTACAGGCAAATGGGACCATGGACTCGGATTCTGACCCCGGAAATACTTCACTTCGAAGACGCAAGTGAGGAAGGCCTATACAGCTTCTTTGTATTATGATAAATTTACATCGTGCTTCAATCCTGCATAGTCGTGTACTTGCCTTCGCAATGAGAAATACATCAGAGATCAGAAATAATAATACATTCCTATAGTAATACCAATTTTTTACATATATTTCATACCACTAATAGATTGCGCTTCAATTAGTATGAATAATTGACGTAGTTCTTTGTTAAAAAGACGGAAAACAATGTCTACCTTCCATCCAACTGGTAATAATCAGAGAGTTGATCAGTTTGTTGTGTTGCTATGGTAACGGTGTTGTTACTTGGCAAAGAAAAAGAAGGCCAATAATAAATGTTACGTAAGCCACCGGATCGGCTGTGGTGACGTATATTGTTTAGGCCGTTGCGATTGTCACAGATTCGAAACACGTCGTCGAAAACGTGCTGTCGGAGAGCCTTATACATACTCTGCTATTCTAGAATTTGCCAATGTTTTATTTACTTATATTAGGTTTAACGACAGTTTAACGAAGTTATTTTATTATGTGTTACATGATAGTGGGAAGGAACCGTTCGTGGCCTCTTGGGATGGTCCTATCCCAGTATTGGGAAACCTATAAAAAGCTGGTTTGGTGGACCATGGTGTGAATCGAAACCAAGTCCCCTGAATTACTGCTATTTAGCTATCTCAGTAGGCCTATAGGTACGGTACTTACAAAAGCCAGTGTTTTTTTTAAATCTTGAATAATCTTATTATTATATATAGTATATATTGTTTATCCAACTCTATTAATATATGAAGACGTTCTCGCTAGCTCACTCGACCCTCTAGACTATCTTAATTTCTTCACATATTAACCAGATTAATCAAGCATAAACGCGTGTACCAGATTAGTAATACAACACAATACAATAATATAAACCATGCAATGCGCGCGCCACGCAGCGTGTGTCGTTCGCTCCTCCGTGATTTAGAAAAGTCTTTGACGATAATAAAATGAGATACGGTTCCCCATGGGATAGCAGCGAGGAACAACTGTCCTTATCTAGCCATGCCAGTTGGGTGGGATGGAGGGGTTTTAGCGGGAGGAGGGGGAGGTGGGGGGGACAACCTCCCCCGGGTCCAGCTTAGCTTTACATGCTCCGATAAACATTTATCACTTGTTCGAGCGAGACAATTGCGATTTGAGATGCATCATTTTATAATCTAGATCAGATTGTTGGAGGTTTTGGTGAGGGAAGGAGGAAGAGGGGGGGTGTAATCGCGATCCGATACGCCAAGGGGGAGGGGGGAGGACAATGGCACCAGAAAATATATGATAATGTTTTACAATACGTCTCATATACGAAATGACCTGTGAATCACCGTCACTTCTGTTTTCTTATCGTATACGCATGGTATGCGTTTGATTTAGTGTATTCAGAATCTGTGAAATTTCATTGGGTATAGACTTGTAGATTTGTTGACTTGTTTAGAGTCAATGACTACGTTTAGTAGAGTCGGGGAACGGTTCTGCTGAATCGATTCAGTCTGCAACGGTTTGAGCATTCTGATATAAATGTCGATTTGGGATAAAAACGATTGAGTTCCAACCTGGAAGCGATTGCTGAAATGTGGGATAAATAGCAGAAATGTTTGGAAGGGCGATCGAGCCTACAAATAGCCATAACAAGGCGCAAATAAGGGCGGCGCTTTTTCAATTTCGTACTGCTCTGACTAAAACGATTCAGGGTAAGCCTATCGTAATGAATGTGAAATATTTTAACCGTTTCAAGCTAAATCAATTCGACTTGACCGTTTCCCAGCTATGTGATAGACCTATAGACACACACAGTGACGTATTGTGTTTGCGGTGTTCGAGATACACAAAAACACAAAAACACAAAAACACAAACACAAAAAACATACACATACACAAAAAATTACTTGATAAAATAAAATTACTTGGTATGAACTTATACCAAGATGCATTGAGGGTTGCGTTGGTTTGCCGCCTCGATATGGTGTCTTCACTCAACTCAAAATTTCGTTCCATTTCCTTAGCACTTTCCTTAAAACGACCGATCGCTCCTCTACCTATAGTGTTGTTTTATAGAAACTTGATGTCATGCCTTCTATATACCTCAAATATTTGTATCTAACATGCAGTGCATATTGCCATTCAAGATGCGGTGGAAAGTAAACAACTGAGAGGCTTATGAAAAAGGATATTTACTGAATGCAATTTATGAAAATATAAATACTCATTTGTTTGAGGTATCCAGACTTCTAGATAATGATGTTGATGATGACTCAGAAAAAGAGCTGGGTCTTGAGGACAAATACATTGATTAACAAATCGGCTCCCACGAGCTTTTAAACAGAATTTACATCACAACTCAGCTCATTGGTGTCCATATTAATTCCCACAGACTGTCCGTCCTCAACGGTCCAGCACTTCCCTTATAAATGCGTCCATCTAAATGCATGTAGCGACATACCATCTATATGATCCTATCAAAATCCTCGCCTACGTCATCAAACTGTTTAACCGACCGTCTCTTCATACCTCCAACTAGAGCTGCTAGGGTGTTCCAAGCCGGCATGACGTCACGAGACTGTTCGACCGACTGTCTTCTCATATCTCCTAGCACTGACGACAAGCTGTTTCGATAAGTCGTGATGTCATCATACGGTTTGTCCTATCGTTCCAATAAACAACACACTCTTCACCGGTTCGTTTAAGCCGGAGATGATCTGGGTTTCATGGCGTCGCGACGTTCAAGTGATGACGTCGTCAAATAAGACGAGGTCGTTAGAAAATGAGATACGAAATGAGATAAGGTCCAGAAAAATAAGTACTTTTCATACTGGGACTGTGGAATGATAAAAATGGTTTTATTTACAAAGCAAATGCTTTAATTAATTCCAGAATGATTTGTTTGGTTTATTTCTTATTCTTATCGCGGTGAAATATAAATAACTTGGGTTGCATTATTTTTACTGTACTGCATACATATCAGTTGAGTTTTCTAGAAAAAATTAGCATCTTTGTTTTAGAAAAACACTACTTATATTTTAGCAACAATGCATGTTTCATTTACATTTGCATAAAATTGTTATACATCAATTAAATAGAAAGGAGATAATTTTCTGTAGGTCTACGCCATTCAGCTCCTGGAGATATTTGTTTCACGAACTGCCTGGGTTGGATTTGGATTGAAAAGATTGTTGTTAGCTAATAACTTTTCAGCGATTCGTGCCATCAAATGTTGTATATCAGAACCTCTCATCACTGAGAGGCATGGCAATGTACACACTTACAAGTACCTAAACGAAGTATATAGGCCTACACGTGCGGTTACATAATATGTTTTCTCCGAAGTTATTGGAATTATTATGGAATCGACTCTTATATATGCAGAAATGATCGTAGACTTTATATATAGGCCCACATGAAAATATATGTATGCATTGTCTGCTAGTTTCGGTTTTAGTTTAAATTTCTGCACATTTTATTTGGGACGCATTTCAATGTGTCTTGATCCACCACTTTTAAGTGATCACAAGTGTACATCTATACAAATGAACATTTTATGGCACTAATTTAATAGTTTCAACGCATGACATGCTAAGCATATTTAAATATACATGCTTCTCGTTTCTTGAATATTATAATTTTGATATTTCAATATTTGATCTAATTAATTTGATGATATTTCATTGGTATTTGATCAGTAATTTCATTAAGACTTTGTAATGAGTATTTAATTTTTCTATCAAATACAGCATATTATATTCACTCATACAAAGTAACCTGAAAACCTTGATTAATTATCAACTATATTTCTCTATCACCAATTTCTCTCTGGTCACGCATTTCACGGGCTGTACCCGCAGTACCCGCTGTACCACATGGTCTGTAAGCTGCTACAAGTACTTGACCCATTATGCTCAAGTTGTACACAGGTTCAACATACTTCACGAATAAACACGAAACTAGTGCCGTCTCGACACACCCTGCAATTACTGCTAATGAATAGGGAGAGACGGTCGTTCGGCTACCCATCGTAGACGTGTATGTCTAGATGTGTATGTGTGTATCTCCCTAGCTATGTGTGAGTGTGAGTGTATGTGGTCCAATAGTGGCATCAGCCGAGGGCGGGGTGGGGTAGGTGTAGGGGGCAGTAGGAGCGTGGGGGTGGGGGTGGGAGGACGAGAGGTGGAAATCTATGCATATAGATTGCTTATTTTCCAGCTAGAACGCTAGCAACAACCATCATTCGGCGGCAAGAGAGAGGTAAAAAAGGGCGAGTGAGGAGTAACGCAGGGTCCAACGAACAGGAAGAGGATAAAATAGGGAAGTAGCGTAAGTAAAGAGAGATAGAGAATGATGTCAGAGCTAACAGAGAGAGAGAGAGAGAGAGAGAGAGAGAGAGAGCAAGAGAGAGAGAGAGAGAAAGAGAGAGAGAGAGAGAGAGAGAGAGAGAGAGAGAGAGAGAGAGTGGGTGAAGAATTGTGAGAGAGGAACGATGAAGAGATAGTGGACTAAGAGAGAAAAGGGGATGAGGTGTTAGAAGAAGGGAAAGAAGGAAGGATAGGATATAAAGGAGGATAGGGAACGGGACAGGAAGAAGAGTTATGAGAGAAGAGGGAGAAGAGATGGGAGGGTAGATTGGAAAGGTGTTGGAAAAAAGACTGAAAAGAAGGCATGTCAAAATAATAAAACAACAGTGCATGTAAACAAGGGTTGTTCACCAAGGTATAGTGGTGACTCTGATAAGGTTTTCTCAACTTCTATTGTTTAAATTTTTATCATTCTATACCTTTTTTTCTCATAAAATGTTTATTGATTTTAATGTCGGAAGAATTAAAACTAGAACACTACGGAAAAATCAAAAAACATTTTTGGGAGGCGCAGTGAATCATAGAGTTTGGTTGATCGTAAGCTCCACCATGGTGACCATCAGAAAACCACCATTGTCCAACTTTCAGTACCAACTATACTAATATTTTTATTTGATACCAGAATGAGTATGTGACCAATACGACTCCCAATACAAACTTATGTTATACTTTTTTATAATCTATAGCGCCTTGTAATGTGTGGAAAATAATTGTGCGAAGTCAAGAAACTAATTTTCGAAATGTATACTGGTATTGGTAAACAGTCATTGTTCTTCCCCACTTAAGAACATAATGAAGAATATTCCTCATGTTCCAGTAATATACTATTCAATTTTATAGAAAATGTGAAATCCTGTAAATACATATTCAATATTTTGAAAAACCTGTTCTTATTGGTTTCTCAAAATTTTATTTTATTTCATACTTGAAAAATAGTTTGCCCGAATGTTTTCAAAACTTTCCATTTTCATTTTGGTTAGTACATACAAATGATAGAATATTTCAACTTGAAAATAGTTTACTTGAATACATGCAACTATGACTAATGATTTCTCCATACTTCAACCCATACATAACTTAACATATTTCTATGTGAAACAGTGGACTGGGAATAATGGTAATTTATCATCAACTCGTCAATAAATATGTTCGTCCATCAACCAGGGTACCATGTGCCCGAATGTGACAAGAGTGGTAACAAAGTGTGTGTAGTTACATTATATCGGGCCAAGGGGTGGGAAGAGAGAGGGGGGTGACACAGATAAGGGGTGAGAGGGGAGGAGAAACAAAAGAGGTATCAAGGGATAGCGAAGAAATGAATAGGGTATTGAGTAAATTGTTCAGAGAAATTCCCTAAGGCAAAGGCCTGTACACTCTCTGACATGGAAAATCAAATCGACTTACATTATTCAATTATAAACTTAGTATATATTTTTATTTATCGGATGATAATTAGTGGAAATAATTGAATGAGTGATAATATTCACTGTTTATACTACTAAAAAAAAGTATCTCATTTGATAGGTTACATTTCATTTTGTAGGTAATAATAAACTTGGCGTAGCCTATATTATATGAGAAAAGATGTTGGGTTTGAATAATTTTTGAGAATATAATAATACATTAATTTGTGTTGGATATATATTCAATATGTCAAAATCGACCGAAAATATCTGAAAAAAAAAATCAAAATCGTGTTTTACTTTTAAGCAATTTAGATGGATTTGATTTACAATTCTTGCATGCAAAATTTCAAATTTTAATTTTCAATATTTTAATGCTATCGTGAGAAAATAAACATAATATTTCCGTCAGTCTTATAAGAAATATCGAACCAAAAGTAAAATTACCATAGAAAATCTTGGATATGCATTTTTCCCATGATTGTGTTCATACTGTAACCCAGATTGTGAGTGTACCCCCTCCCCTCCCCGCGCCTTACATGGTTGCCTAGCTGTCGACCGCTAAGCTGTAGGCCGGGAGTGAATGGCCACAGATTTGCGTGCTATAGGGGGTGTGGGGGGTGTGGAGGGGGGAGGGCACATGTGCTCGTGACGCAGGGTCCCGGGGGAGAGCTAACCTTGAATACGAGTCCTCCAGGAGAGCGTATAGGGATGATAACTTGGCGCTGATACTGGAATAAAGGGTACGCAAGTTGATGGGAGAGCGGTGTATTCATTTTAAGCTCAGGGGTCGTGTTGGGGCCCAAGGGTGCAAGACGATTATGCTCTTCTCAAATTTACATTATACTTTTGATCTTCTTGGAAAACGTAATTTGGTTTTTTTAACATGAATTTTAAAGTATTTACGCTTTCATTTTTATATTAGCCTACAGTAAGCGAGGAGGCTCTTTTACATATAGACATGAAGGAAAGAATCGAATTACATGTAAGTTATTCGTGTAACTTATTCTCTCTTGTCTAAATACAGGTAAAACAGAGTAACATGAAGGCCTACTTTAAATTTTGCCTGAACATCAAAGTAAAAGCCCTATAGAAAACTGTATATTTTTCGGAGAAAATATTAGTTTCACCAATAACACCACTCTGTATGGTGAATCAATGATAATCATGAAACTTTCTGTGGCCACGAACACTTATCCAACTTGAACTGTATAGAGGCATATTGCCTTGGGAAATTTCTATTGTGCCAGGTTATAGACACTTTTTTCAACATTTTCAAGAACTATTTTCGAATAATACAAAAGGGCTAAATAGAAAAAGGTTTTTCTTAATTTTTTAAACTGAGTTCTAATAATATATACTAGATTTTTGACCAATATCAGATGAATAAGAAAAACATTTCGAAATGAAGATGTAATTCTCTCAATTTTTTTATTTCGTAACATTCTCTCGCCCATAACTCATATATGCCACGTTTCCATAGTTATTAATTTTTCAAAACGGTTTGACTTCAAAATGAAACTACGCACCAACGCACTCTGAAATGCTCCAAGCTACACTGTGTTTCCCTTATTGTCAATGCAGAGCATGGTGATAAGAGCTTTAAATCACTTGTCTTCCACGGCCCCCTGATGTCCTATATGATGCTGGTTTATCTGCGTCAGATCAGTCAGCCAGTCACAGTTGTCTTAGAAGGCTTATATGCGCGTTGCATGCTCAAGGGGAGTATTACGTATTCAGCGTATTATGCGCTGCGTATTGTTCAAAGACAAAAACAGATGTTGCAGATCTGTCTTGGAATGCGGTCTTGGAAAAATCTCAGATTGCTTCATCATGTTATACACTATGATACTTAATTTAAACCTATATTATATAACAAATATATATTGGATATTTTACTGTTTCTATTCCACTATATTCAAGCAAAAATGGGGTTATTTTTAGAAATATGCCATACTTTGTATACAATCATTCCATTTGAAGGCTAGAAATTAGAATATATATATATATATATATATCATTGCCCTCTTCATTTAGTTTTTTCAATTCTCAAAGACACTTCTAAGAGACTGTCGTATCATCCTATGGAGAAAGCTGATATATGTATACATCGCAATCATTCATTGATTTAATGGAATATTTCAATGCCACATTTCGCAGTGATTTATATGTGTCGCTTGTGTTGCACACAAATGTTTGAAACATATAAGAAATTGAGAACTTTTAATGTACTGAAAAATTATAAAAACAACGCTATCATTTTCCATTTTCTCCATAATTGTGGAGGTGCCATGTTTTCTTTACTAAGCATACCGAGGATCCGCTTAAAGATGTAAAGTACGTTCAAGGTTGGAAATATCGTACATGCATACCTCAACTTAATAATCTTTGAGATGGTATTATATATATATATATATATATATATATATATATATATATATATATATACATATTATGCATTCACACCAACGGTAAATAACGTGAGGCTTGGTTCTTGAATGAGCGCAACGAAGACTGCACACAAGAATAAATACAATGTTCATTGTTCTTACATATGGGTCTACGAAACACATGATATGAAATTGTGAACTGAATAAATCCCAATTATAGGCCTAAAGTTATAAACTAAACTCGATTTTTAATTCAAATTTAATAATGATGAATTTATAGATAGGCCCATATAAAATATCGTTGATACTCAATACAAGCCCATCCCATCCAGCAGTACGATAATTATCGCCTAATCCCCTGATTATTATTTCTTAAAACTTGCCTCTATAAATATGGGCACCGTAATGAGTGAGCGTATGTTTCTTGAAGAAACTATAATTTGAGAATTGTGTAATACAAATCGCGATATTAATAATACAACAAGTTGGACTATTTATTATTATTTGAAATCCGCTATTGTTTTCCTTCAATTTTTATTACACCTCGCTGACTCTCGATCGCTATACCAAGTGTACAAACAAGTCTTAAGAGAGAAGTATATGCCTATATACAAGACATATTGTTAAGATATTTAACAGCAGTTAAACCTCTACGCAACATTAAGACAGAGAAGCTCGACCCTCGGTTTGTAACTTATGACGTCATATGTCTTCATTAGCGCGGGATAATTAACATTGGGGGTTCACAGCAGTTCAACAGCGTTACCAAAACATGAACATTTTATCTGCAATACTACAAGAGCATATAATATATAGGCACGTACTGGGAAAACGACATACATCATTCACATTATTTTATCATATGTACAGTTGTGTGAACAGAATTCATTCTGTATAGAGGGCTGAAAAGTAATCTTGTTTAATTTTTTTTTTGACGTGAATACGTCTATAAAATCATATCGGTTGGCAATCTGACCGTCACGAACGCTGTAACACACATTTAGTCAGCCCAGCATAGCAAATCCAAACTACTGCCTTCATAATATTGATGACTGGAAGTTTCGCTTCAGGCTTTTAAAATTTTATGTTGCTTATAACGAACCCATCAACAATTGAATTATACGGGGGTACGAATAAGGGGTGATAATGGAACGAATAAGTGATGATATGTGTCCCTAAAGTTGAAACCCATAACTATAGTTCAACCTTGCATTCAGAATTTCACTTTTTACTAAAAATATTTTCACATCCCTCTCGCTCATCCAGATCAAACACAACACTTTCTCCTAGTAATATGTTACATACTATATTATTGTCGTGAGTCCTACCGAACACACTCTACCGACTTGTTGTGTGATGTTTGTTTGTAGGGGGTGTCAGGGAAGAGGAGGGATAGAGGAAGGGGGTAGACAAAAGGGAGTCCCTAAATCCCTGATCTCATAACTTCCAGTCGCATTCGATTAGTCGAGTCGCACGTCACCGTCGCGACGCCTGAGCAATTCCTGAGCGACGCCTCAGTAATTCCTGGACGACGCCTGAGCGACGACTGAGCGACGTATGTCGTTCTGTTGATCCAGCCCAAATGTCGAGCTGCGTTAGTGAAATGGTCTGGTTGCATTATAATAATAAAACTTAGTAGTTACACAAAACTAAAGTTGAAATGAAATCGGTACATATAGCCTCCTGACCAACATTATCTGATTAAACTTTGTGTTATTAAAATAAATTTTATATGTTTTGTTTGGAATTGAATGGAATTGAATGGAATTGAAAAATCATCTTGAAGATATATGCCTGTAAGCGTACACATGTGATGATATGAAGACAATTTTAGTTAAAGCTGAAACTAAAAAGAAATTACAGCTATTTTCCGTACGATCATAATACAATAGACTGAACTGATGAAACTGCCCCATAAACTGTCTCTTGTATACCCGGCACCTCCACCAAATTCTCTTCAAGCTTCAACAAAATTACATATTGAAAAGTTGTGTTGGAATAAAGCATAAAGATAGGCCTATATGTTCAAACTAAAATATGTGAAGGCACCATAAGTAATAACTTCTTATCGATGAATAAAATGAAGTAAGTTTTACATGAGTAGCATAATCAGTATAACTTGAATATTTCTACAAATGTATAATGAATAACGTTTCTACTTTTGATTTTTCGTCATTGGACGAGCAAATAATAACCATCATTCGTCACCAATAATCATAATCTATAGATCAATCTCAACTTCAAATGTTTCCGCCCGAGATCGAACCAGCGACCTTCTAGGTGTTAAGCAGATATGATGATCTATAGCAGCTGATTCTTTGGATGGACCAAATTAAGACTGAGTAACGAAGTATAACTGCATCATTGACTCAGCCGATACACTCTCGCAAGTTGACTGGAATATATATATATCTATATCTATATATATATATAGTACCAAATACCAATTAGTTGGTAGACCTATTAATTGAACTTGTAAAACATAAATTGTAATCAATATATAAAAACATGAATTAAAATGATGTGATTAATATCTATATATATATATATATAGTACCAAATACCAATTAGTTGGTAGACCTATTAATTGAACTTGTGAAACATAAATTGTAATCAATATATAAAAACATGAATTAAAATGATGTGATTAATATCTCATCACCAAATTAGGTAAATGGGGAACAGAATAATTCGTTGCTTTTGATAAATCCTATGCAAGGCTGGCTTTATCACTTTGGCAAAAAAAAATCGCATGAGCTTACGCATGAGAAAAATCGCATGAGCTTACGCATGAGCTAACAGGTCTACTTGAAATTATGTCTCAGAAATGATGACAATATTTGATTATAGTGATTATATTTTTTCTTCATATGGTGAAATGAAAACAGATGACATTGAATGTTTGACTGTATGTACGTACATGATATCATGTTACACAATTTCCCAAATGTATGAAATTACACCGTAATTATGCTGTACGTAATTGCACTAATCTTGATATATAGGCCTATATATATACTCGCGCGGTTCCATGAAACTTCAAAATCAAATCATTTATAATATTAATCTTTCGGCTTCGTGACAACAAATTAGACTCATCAAAAGAATCACAGGAGCTCCTGCCTACCCTTAATTATTTTAATTACTAACAGCGCAACTGAAATTGAATATTAATTCGCTTTTAATTTATTTTTTGATTCATATTTCCTACCGCTCTCGTAAAACAACGAATATGCGTATACATTTCAACAATTCACCGTTGAAACTAATTTCCTCGCCTTAACTGAGCTTTTCTCGCCTAGTACTCGGTTAGTGGGTTGGGTGGAAGGGGGGGGGGGGGGGGGGGGGGGGGGAAGGGGGGGTCGAAATGTAGTCGTAGTGAGAAGGCGAGAAAATAGATACCTGTTGTGTTCTGTTATCCTGTTATAATCTACCGTCGTACTCTTTAGTTCCAGTTATCACAACCAGTCGGACGCCGGGCGCTGTGATCAGTCGACGCGGAAACGACGCTGTCAGATATCAGGTATAAGCAGGTGATGTGACATATAGACCTGACTGAAAGATTTTATAAGCGGCCTTTACAAGAATTATAAACTTAAATACTGCAGCCTTATCAATGCTCTTTGGAATAGTATGTTGCTCTAATATTAAGGTGATGTACACAAAGTCAGCAAATAAGAATTAAATGGAAATGTTTTTCATTTAATTATTAATTCAAGTGACATAATATTTACTATTTGATAAATAGGCCTATATTATATCAGGCTGTAATTAATTATATTCTCTGTGATACTTTGTGATACGCACCGCCTCCCTCGGCTCGGTCAGCTAAGGCACCGCTTTAGAAACTGATGTCACTGTCGGGCGGGGGTTCGAGTCCCGCATAAGGCATGAGTGTTGGTAAACGTGCTTGCACTCATCATATGCATATTGTAATGTGTATATTAAATACGTATGTATATCCGTTTTCGCCCTTGTATGGTGAGTGTGTATACATCCGCGTTTGAATTTAGAGATTTGAAATTTCTTGTAAATTACAAATGCTGTGAAAGATCAGGATTTTCAAGAGCTGTTTGCAGTGAGCTCTACTTTTCACTTCCATGTTAATTCGAATTGCACGTTTCTATATAACAGTTAGGCCTATCAAATAATTGTGAAAATGAGCTATATTTTCCTACATAATCTTCCTACGACTATACTACACAATATTTCTGGTTCAGTTTTCATGATGATTACAAATTAGGGAATAGGAAATGCAATCAACAAGTTACAATTCCTCCATAACTCCCTCCCATACACCCCAACCCCAAGTCACCACCATACTACTAGAGCCTGGAAGCCACATCATAGGAACATGTTACCAATCTAAGGTGTTCCTCTCAAACGTCTTTGAACTGACTTTTGACTTGTGATGATGTTGCTATCGTAATCAGTCTGCCATGACTCGGGAGAGTCGAGATCAAAAAGAGACGGATGTTACAAACTAATAGAACGAAAATATAATATTATATAACCTATCGGCTCATTGTAATTATAACAGCCAATCGTGTTCTGATATATTTATATCCACACAAGAGATGAAGTTGTATTAACATCATAATATGATAATGGTAAACGCAACATATGCGTTGTAAGGATGAGTGAGATATTCATGTGAAGTAGGCCTATATCGAAAATTCTATACACATCCTGACTCGTGTAAAATATACTTTATTCGGTAACTATTGAATCTAGAAATCAGTGAATCTCGGCAACATTTTCATGCCATTATTTGTATCTATATGATGAACAAAAAATAATTATAAAATTATAAAACCAATTGTCTTCAATATTACTGGTACGAATTGCATACAAATTCGTAATAATATTATGTATTATTCATCATTCAACGAAAACTGGGAAGAGTAATGAAATGAAAAACACATACAGGTAGTGAATATAGAATACTGTAAAATTCTGTGGAAATCTTTCAAAGTAAATCACTTTCAGAATATTGACAAGAGTATTTAACTCACTGCGTACGAACAAAGAATATTCTTCAAACAGTTGTACAAATGAAGAGGAATTATGTAGATTTTAAAGAATAAAGAAGCATTTGAGAAATTCGAGTCGGCCTGTGCCGTTGGTCCATTAAGTACATAATGAAAACCAGTCATTAATAATAATAAATGATTTTTTTTGTCGATTTTATTATGCGTAATCTAATCTTGAAGCGGCGATAGTCAGCGCTTTGCTGAATGATAAGAGCTACGGATTTACTAGATTTCGAACAGTTCAAGTCACTTGACTACTTTTCTGTGAAAAAAAAATGAATAATAACTAACTCAGTCATATAACAAATTACTGGTGGGAATTATAAAAAAAACTTACGAAAAAAATAAAAAGTTTCCGCCCGGGATCGAACCGGGGACCTTCTGCGTGTTAGGCAGACGTGATAACCACTACACCACGGAAACGTGTAGAAATGAGATTGCAATAATCTTTACGGGGGGTTCTTCAATCTGTTATCCGGTGTAATTTCTCATGTTATAGAAATAATAAAATGTTTAAGCGCACGATACGATGAATTTAAACCACAATAGTAATTCATAATAATGTTATAGTGATTATTAGTGAATTATTGATTTCAACAAAAACCCTCATGCATCTTACTATATATTTTGTTATATCTATTCAAATTGTGAGACATCTTACTTTTTTCATTCAGTAGATATACAGGTTTTCATTAATATTGTGCATTAAAATTATAATAGATAGTACCAGGGCACCACTCTGCTGCATCCTGACCCGACTACAGCCCCAAGCATTAAAAAATAAACATATTTAAACCATAAAAATAAACTATAAAAACTGTATGGAACTTTCAGCATTATCGTAATACATCTGCAAAGAGAGTATTGTCCAAGCTCCCAAAGACATTACAAATAATCAATCAACAGTTTGCAATTGTAGTATTTTTTGTTTGCACTAAATTAGTTTCTTACTTTTCCAATCATATTGGGTTACTATCACTTGCAGGGGGTGATTGTGCTGGTTTCTTTTTTTTTTGATCTTGTTAAAATCTACATTAGAAATTGAATATTAAACTAATAACTATCTAGTTGGGGTTTATAATACTGTCCATATTCAGAAAAGAAAAATCTGGGACAACACAAAGAAGTGCGTAGTCAAAATCATTCCTTCCAAATTGTTTTAGTGGGGGGGGGGGGGGGTTAGGGCTCAACAGCTCTGCAGGGGGATTTTTTGGAATTTGTAGTCTTCTAGTAACATTTTTGGTGTTTTTTCTAGTCATATAATACCGAAATTTTTTTTTTTTTCTACATGGTAATTGCACACAACTTTATACTCTGAGGATGTGACACAATGTTTTCACAAAATTACATTTATCAATGCGTTTTCTTCGTTGTGCCCAACAAGAGTAATGCAAAAACTGATGAAACTGTGAAGCATTACTGCACTTATGAATCATTCAGTAGAACTTTTACATTTTTCAAGATTTTTTGAGAATATCTTGACACTGGGATATTTGCATGAAGATTTTCAAATTTTCAATATTATTTCACAAAAAAGTTGCCAAACCACTTTCGCTAAAATATAAAACCGATCTAATCTGATATGACACGAATGTACAGCGAAAGTTTCGAGTCGATACTTACTTTCTCGCACCTGCATGCCGTTGACAAAAAAAAAATGATTTCCAATAAATGAAATGGAATCTTCACTTGAGAGCGCATGGGAGTAAATTTAGTGATGATATCAGATTTTTGGTTATAACTTTCGAACAGTGTAAGATATCAAAATTTCAAATACAGGGGAAACACACATATTATTTGTACTGTAATACCTTTGAGGCAAAAACTCGGGCGATTCTCAACTTGACTTACTTTACAAGCGGTTAGCAAAGCCAACAGTACGATAGTCTGATTGTCAACCTTGTCCGATTCTCAGCTCGACCGAATCTCAACTCATCAGTTTAACCATTTAAGCTGCTTCAGACGAGTTGAGAATCGGTCAAGTTAGTACGTAACCCTTTGAGACGGCATAAATGAAAACTATGCAACTTACTAAGAGATACTGCATAATTTTCTCATGTACACAGCTGAAATAACCAATTTTGAGTCATTATATCTTAACCAATGTTAGTAAATCTATTTCACATCGTTTTGAAGGTATTAAAGCTATCTGTGTTTCTCCGCAATAGAATTTTGTTATCATATATTGTTTACTAGTTATCACTCTAGAGCTCATCAAATAAATACAACAAACTCAAAGTATATACATACATACTATATATCGTCGCCAATGTAAATTATACAACTTAAAATATTCACATCAATTCACCATTGCACGAATTGTTTGAAACATGTACGTAAATCTATTTGTTATTAAAAAATTAAAATATACGATACATTTCAATTTTCAAGGAATACATGAGCCTACAATATATTACCTATTATGCAATATATTTAATAAGAGACCCATAATTATGTCCACAGCAAAGACATTATTATATATATTGTACACCACACTCCCCAACGTGTCATAAGAGTCAAGAAGGAAGTTATGTTTTAGCACTCCCTAGCTAAAAGTACAGCTTGCAATAAAAAATTAAAAAACATCTTCATACATGTTTGAAATTTTACACCTTCAATACAACATATAGACCGTACATAAGAGATCGATTGGTCACAATAGTGATGATATATTTCAAATATTGACTGATCTATGGCAGAATAACTATTGATGGTGTAATCCCTCGTGAATAATTCAAGGCACTTTCATAGCACATACAAGTGAATAGAAATTGAGATAATATTAAAGCTTGAATTGTTGAACAATACAGACAAATTAAGCGAGTCCTACCTAATCATGACAAGATCCATAAATGCAGTGTATTGGTCAATCAAGTTATAATAAAACAGTTATCTTAAGCTACAAATACCAATCAAAATGTCAATCAATACAATACAAATGAATAAAACAATACTCAGGACATAAGTACTGTAACAAGTGATATATGAAAATATTATGCATTTTCACAGTGTGAAAAGAAAATTACCCAACATATTACACAAATTGCAAGCTAATATGGTTATATAATCTTAAACTCATCTTATATTCAGTTTGGATCAGGTTAAAAATAAACATTACACAAAATAATAATTGTTAAAAATATATAAATTGATCAGCAAAATACTGTTCCGTAGATAATTTGGACACCAAATAACTCACGTTTCTTTAAAAATGTATATCGCAAAATGGGGTAAAGCAGTGTGTGCAAGTAACCTAAAACTTTGAACAGTTAAAATGAATGGTGTTAGGAAAAAGTAGAGTAAACACTATCAAATTCGAGACTGTTTCTATCTTACTCTATCAAATAGGACGGTCCATCTAATAACTGGATACACACACAACAGAAGAAACTGAGTTGACCTCATATAGAGTTGAGTTCCATATTATAATAAATTGGAAACTGGAAAGTTTGTAAATTATTGTGTTGCCAATACAAATATTTACCAAATGTCCATTCATGCTACATTTTGGTTGCCGTTCGGTTTTGATATCCTCGATAGATTCAATATTTTAAATTTCGATTGAATATTGAATAGAAATACTACATTTTCGATAGCCAAACAATGATCGATATCGGTGAAAAATGGTAAATAACTAAAATAAGAATAAACTAATTACAAAAACAATCCTAAAATTGATAAAATAATACTCATTCGGTTTCTCGCTGTTTTCGGTGTAACATTATTATGCATTCAAAAAAATTGAAAAATATTTCTAATATTTTTAAAAAATCATTCGTTTGGTTGTTTAATGTGGTTTCAAATCGTTGGCAATTTTTATATCCAATGGCAATCCCAAGTTATTTAGATAATTTTGAATATATCAACGTTCACAAAGTCCTCTCGCATATAAAAAAATTTGGCTTGACGTCATGTCATCAATCGACTAGCAGTAGCCTTACCAGTCGCGTTCCCCACATCTCCTTAATACTGTTCAACTTCACGGCATTGGCGTCAGCCCACGCAAAAAATGAATTTGTTTGATTGGCTATGCACATGGCCAACGCGTAAACATCACCCTCAGCCGAGTGAGAGTTATCGCGCTTGCGCACGCTGATTAGAAACTTATACAACTCATCTAGTTTGTGATTCTTCAGGGTAGGCGATGTTTTCAGCTTCTTCTTCGCAGGCGGACCGCCGACATTGCCTGGAAAGTGTTACAACCAAACGTAAAACAAAAGGAAAAGTTCTGAGGATATTCATATTGGACATTGGTGATATGAAATCAGTAGTTAAATCATAAGTGCCAACCTATAATGTTATCCTCCATTGAATGAATTAAATTCATTAGAATATGAACGTTCTCACTACAACAATCACCAAGAGAGTAAGACTAGTGACAACTTGCATTAGCATATTTTTTTATTTGTGCATGTTTGAAACACAACATTCTGTCTCTCCCCTAATCTAGAACGTCTCTTCGAAATGTCTCAATTAACGTCAAGTCAGTGTCTGAATTCAATTCAAGGACAATATCTCACGAATTAGAATTCATTCTCGACATCTTTTTTGGATACCACTACAACACACAACAATGCTGTGATAACGACAGTAACAAACTACCTTAAAAATACAGCCCAAGTACCGGTATTTGTTATATTTTAAAATAAGATACAGTGAAACCTCTATGCATCGTTCCCGGATCAATCGTTTTCCCGCTTCTGTCATTCATTTTTTCTCACCACACTCCCATATAGTCAATGTTAAATTTTCCTGGATAGATAGTTTTCCAGCATGGATGGTTTCATTTTCCTGGTCCCTTGGAAAACGATGGATAGAGGTTTCACTGTAGACACATAGTCCAGTTATATGAAAGTATTACAAGAATATGTGCAAAAATGTAGAAGATAAATAGTTATGCAAGAATCAAAAAGGATGAGGAGCATTTGAAGAGGTTGAACAAGATGAAGACACTGAAGATGACGATGCTGCAGGACTGGCCAGTCGGCGTCGTATAGGCCTATTAAGAAGCCCTAGATAAAGTCCCTAGTCCCTAGTCTACAACTACACGACACGGGGTTGTTGGAACCGGGTGACCAATATTTATCATTATCAAAAATTCCAGTCGGCATCGTAAACTGAGGGGCCCTAGGAAATATGGACTGTGTGAAAACTTGCATCTAGCAAGACTAAAATTTAATTTTATGTCAAAATATAATATTGATAAAGTATATACTAAGCTTGAGGCGATAGACTACTACGGAAACTTTTGGTGGATTTAGTTTGTCTTTTCGCTTCAATATTAGAAGTCCAGGAATATGTGCTTTCATGCCGTGAACTTCCACGACCGCAGTTTTTTTAATTGATTATAACACGATTATCATCATAATATTGAATAAAAAATCTAGATTAATGCAAATACAAAAGTTTGATCTGAACCTAAAGCACATTTTCTGAACTCAGCAATTGATTGCTCATGTTATCGTTTCAGTTTGTCTTGAATGCCTGCCCGCTCTCAACTTATCGAAGAAATACTTATAAAATGAATAGGCCTACAGTACTGAATTTGCCTATTGTCTTTGCGACCGTTTAACAGAACAGTTAATATGTTATATTGCTAATATTGTGCTGTGCATATAATCAGGGCTGTATTTATTAGAGCACTGTGACTATACCAAGGCAACTTTCTTCCTCCGAGGACGAAGAGGATATTAGCACTATATCCGGTGATGTTGGAACCATAACAGTTGACGTTGAAGACCCACCGTTTACAGAAGTTTCTAAGAAATAATTTTTGAATTATTATAATCTATTCTATTATAGAGCTAGCCTATACCTACTACTCTTGAAAGTTGAGAAGAAATCTCATTCATTTGAATATAAAAAGAAGAGAAATCTAAAAAATTAAGTTATAAGGCCAACAAATGAGACACGATAACTATTACTTTACTAGTACAGTATACCATTTCTTTACTACATTTCATGCGAACCTCTTGTTTTTGAATACATATAACAATACGTATACTGTATTGACTTTTCCCAGTTGTTATCAATTTTTGATAAATTATTTTGAAATTTAATCTCATTGATCTACTTATTAGCAAACACGCCATATTATCTAACCAGGCACATCTTAATGTCAACTCCCTGTCAAGAAAGCCAGGTAAGCTGTTTACCGTTTGATTGTGTTTCTTGCAGCGGAGGGCCAGAGCCTCTCGGAAATATGGACTGGAAGGCGAGGAGCGAGTCAACGCAGAGAATATCATCAGGCAGTTGCTAAAATAATCAGGCACTTGGATTAACTTCCCAATGGTTCAGTGACTTATGCCAAGGTATTGATTATTTCTTCAAAATGTAACCAGAAGCTTGAACCTATCTTTCAAATACTGAAATAATTGTTCCCTTGCAAATGTAATTCAATAAACTTACACATACCGGTACTGTATATTTTGAGATCACAAGTTTACACGTTTAAAAAACACTTCCAAATTCCACTCATCTTGCCGAGTTGCATCAATCAAAATGACTGTAAACTGAATGTTCTAGTTCTCGTTTTAAGAAATGTAGGCCTGAACAAAATTAGAATTTAATATTTTTTTTTTTTAATGATATGTTCGATTACTTACTGACAACTATTTAAAATAAATCCGTTGAAAATATTATTATCGCTACCAAAGCTGAATCGATTAGTCAAAACGTACCTCTCCAATATGGTTGAGCTCGGCTAGCAATAACGGAAAGTCAAACTTGTTGCCATTGTGCGCCACCAGACAGATGGGTTTCGGCAGTTGTTCGAGAAAGTGTTTCATAGACATTGCCAGGTCCTTGCCAAACGTCTTCTCTGATCTCAGAGCGCCGTTGTCAAGGCCTGCAAGGAAGAGAGGATCCGTTAACAAATTATTGTTCATTCATTTATCATTATTACATCCAACGTTGAATTATAAAAAATGTTGATTGTAGACTTGGAGTCATACATACATAATACTGTAGTGAGTAGGCCTATAAAAAAAAACATAGTAATATAAGTACATGAATGACAACCCAACCCTGAAGAACCTGAAATCAACAACATAAATTAAAACAAATATGTATTGTTTATAATTTTATTGAAGGAGAACAGATCCTTGGGAAATTCATTCATCTGATCTTGGGACAAGTGATTCCAAAGTCTGATGGTCTGATCCAAGAATGAATTTCGTCCAAAATTAGTTTTGTACCGGTGCACAAAGAACTTATAAATGTTGCTGATCACGTCGACTATGGAATTTGGCTGGTGTGACGAGACTCATTATGCTGCTCCAAGCCGGATGCCCGAAGCAGTGTTACATATATGTAAGCCTATAGGCATCGAAGGACAGAACTGTTTCTGCGGAGTTGAAGAGGCTCCCAATTTAGTTTCTTCTTCAAAGCACCGCCACTGAACCAAGACTGTTTCTTCTCCTTGTTCCAGCAACGATGTTCATTTATGACGTATCTGGCAGCCTTACTCTGAATCGATTCCAGACCAGATTATGTGCTCATAAGTATATGGATTCCACACAGCGCGAAAATATTCGAGCAGAGGGCGTATTAAAAATTTATATGCGTGGTCCTTTGTTGCAGGCAGGTTTCCTTAAGTTACGCATAACGAAGTGAAGCTTTCGTTTTGCGCTTGCCTGGGTTGTAGCGATATGGTCAGGCCTTTTCCATGAAAGGTCATGCTGTAGATGGACCCGAAAATATTTAGATGAGATGGACTTGCCGAGCTGGAGACCATTCAGCAAGTATTCAGAATTAACTGGATTATTCAGTATTACATTATAACTGAGTGATAAAAAAGCACTGTTATCCAATACCAATGCCAATACCAACCTGTTATTCTTGCTGCAACTGGGTCAATCTGTTTTGCAGGATTAATGCAGAACACCAATTTATTTGATATCCTCGGAATTCTTCCATTAGCTGACATCAGGTTTGCTCGCGTGAATGCCTGCATCGCTACCTCGGTGATTTTAGTAATTACGCCAGGTGATGGTAAACCAGTCGTCTCCAAATCAAAGAGGACAAAACTCTTTATTGCTTGCATTATGACTGAAATGAAAGCATAGGCCTACATCATTTAAGAGTCAATGTGATAAACGTAGGCCTAGGCCTAGTCTATAACAATGCCATTGGCAATGAAAAAAAAAATAGAGACCATAACCAAACCTAACCATTGAGATTGTATCTCAATGACCTAACATAGGCCTAGCCATTGACTCAATGGTCTAGCCATTGAATTTGTTCAATGGCCTAGCCCCCTAAAACAGATCAGCAAAAAACTAGGCTACAAACTCAATGGCCTTGCACCATTGAGTGTATAATAGAGACTAGGCCTACTTTATCTATGCTTGCTCGTAACTTACAATATTAAATCATAACAATTCTTTCCGTGCGGAGACTTCGTACAATGTGATGTAACAGTAATTAGAAACCACCAAATTACCGTAAAAAACAAAAGTCAGTGTAAACGTCAGTACAAAATTACGTATGCACTTGTTTAAAGCGGGAAGCAAAGGCGGGAAGCGAACAGCGGGAAGATTTCGGAATGACAGTTGACAGCTGTCACTGACAGTTTTGCCACACGTGAAACGATGAACAAAGAACATGTTGTCATCCTGTTACTACTGTTGTAGTGGTATAAATGAAAGTTCCAATATGGAGGTTAATTAGACGGACAATTTCCTCGATAATGTGTCAAGTTTACTTTTTTAATATTGTTCTATAAGGAGTTGTTTTGTCAAGTAAATAATTATCATTATGGGAGCAAAAGACTCCAAACCTTGTTGTATCACGTATGAAGAAGCTGTCAAGAGAGGTAAGACGATTTGTTACAATTTCAAGTGTCGTCGTTAGGCTTAGGCCTATTCCGTCATAGATTTCTGGACATTGCCTAACCTAATTGACTGATTTATTCTTGTTTCACATTTCAGTGACTGATTCTGAATTGAAAAGGATAAAAGAAGCATTCAAAAGAGTTTCAACGCTGAATGGATGTATTACAAAACAATCATTTGTGAAAGATGTGCTTGGTGAAGGCGTCCCACTACCAGTTGCGGAGGTTTGTTTCATTTCAAGGCTTATGACATTCCTACTAGGCCTAAGCTGTATATCCAACAGTCTAGGCCTAGCTACTTGCTCCTTGAGGAGACTTGACCTCAAAACCTGTTACTCCAGGGACGCTTGGAATACTCATTATATTTGTCACTACTAATAGCATTCAACCCCAGAGATCATTATAGGGCCTATAGCCCTAGGTCGAATATGACTTGGGTGTAAATTGAATTCAAGCTACCGGTACCCTGTTAATTTCCAAAATAATATCATTAACACAAAAGGGGGGTAAATATGCAGATAAGTGTACATGCCTATTTTTGAAAAAAATAAAAATAATAGAATATGATGAAATTCGATGAATTATAATTATATTATATGAATCACATGGCCTTTCGGAGCAACAAAACCGGGAAGGAAACCATGGCAACACCGCTAGAGAATGCCAAAAATAGCTGCCAACGTCTCCAGTGTGCACCTATAGATGTGCACGGAAATGACTGTCAGACCGAATGAATATTAACAAAATGGCATTTCAAATGATGGAATGAGTTATCAGAACAACATTGGAATCCACCTATGCAGATGATTCCTGATAGGGAATGATAGCTTAATGAGAAAATATCGGACTTCACCCGACTGTGTACACTTGAATACAGAATCACCAAAATTGGTAGGCGTACTAGTAATGAGGGTGTTTTGTTACCAATAATCACAAGGTCTATGGAGACTTGGGCCTACCGCGTGACTATGTCCAGGGGCTGCAAGCTCGAGACCGAGTATGCAAATTGCCGTTTTCGAACAGAATTTGAGTTAATGGCCTAGTAGACCTATCATCACATTTATTTTACTCACTTCTCTGAGTTGGCATTTTGTATGGTTAGGCTATGTACGATTAGTTTATGGTGTGAATCATATATTACTACGGGAGGCGACGACGCTTTTTCTTTTCATACATTTTCTCTTGATGTGAGTGTTCTGTGTTTTAAAATATGATAACATTTTTTATTTTTATTTTACAGTATATCTTTGTGGCTTGTGGTGGCACACAGAAGGGGATCATATTAAAAGACTTGCTATGCGGACTAGTTCTTCTGACACGAGGCAGAGAGGACGAGAAGCTGAAGTGTAAGTAGTGGTTATAGGTCCAAGTACTAGAGAGGTATTTGTTTGTTTTCTAATTTTTTATTTATAAATAGTTTACCATGTAGTGTATCACTTGCAAAGATCTCGATAATAATCTCTAAAACTTATCCTATCAGCCACTCCACTGCTTCAGTCAGCCAAGGCAGTGGTTCCTGTAGGTCACACTCAAAATAGGGTTTCATATTTACATGGGGTAAAGATCTTAATCTTGACCTTAAGACGTTAAAAAGGAATATATATAATTGAACTTTATTAATGCTAGTAATTTAACCACTGAGCTGAGACTCCGCTTTAGAAACGTCAAGTCGGGCATGTGGTAAATTATCATTCATCTATAACCCGCTCATTGGCACGCATGAACGGTGAATACGTTGCTTCGTATATCGGAGCAAATAATAGTCGTCGGTACCTCTCCTATGGAATGTATATTCAAGCTGAATAAGACCCATCATGGCCATCAATAATTACTGGTTTAGTAACTTCTTGAAAATGCTAAATACCCTACAAATTCCTTGCTGATTTGTTCTTGATTGTTTCAGTTTTGTTCAGTTTGTATTCAAACGAGAGTGGCAGCTATGTTATTCGTGATGATTTCCAACGTCTACTCCAAGCTTGCGAGAGTGGCTATGTTCCCGATTCGATCGCTAGTCTTTTCTATGAGGTAAGCTCATAGCTGGTCATAGCAACTAGAAGAATTGCTGGACAAACAAACTAATGCTGAAGTTTTGATTGAAGACCAGAATTTGAAAGACATTGTGTTCTTTTTATTACAATAATGTGACAAGATGCCTATCTGCCCAAATAAACAATAGAGCCTATAGCCCTATATAAATATTTTCAAATTAAAAATAACACCTTTAAGATTCAAGGGGGCTTCCAGCATGTTGCCTATAATTGAGTGGCTATAACTGTACCAGTACTTTTCATTGATCTCTACTCTATGTTAACTGACGCTTTCAGCGTGATCGTGCGACGTACGAAGAATTTCGTGATTGGCTGACGGCTCGGCCCGATGCCACGTCTCTCAGCCGGTGGCTACTGTCTGAACCTTGCACCGTGACCTTGAGCAATGACCTCGAGACTCCCACATTCTACCAGACGCTAGCAGGAGTCACACACTGTAAATAATGTTTTAATTGGGCTATTCTTACGTGACGGCATTTAATGTCCTATTGATGTCTCGTCCTAATGTTGAAATGGGAAATATATTGATCATTAATTATTAGTTATAGGATAGAGCTAGGATAGTTATGCTGTATACAACAAAGAAACATGAAACTTGCACCCAAAAGTGCCTAATCAATCATCATGTATTAATCAGTATTAATGCATACGCACATACAGACTAATAAGAAGCAAATACACAGGGTTGGGTGCTGGAAGTGGAAAATTATCCATTTTTCCATCTTTTGTACTTTGTAGGGCCTACTATGTTCTGCTAGGCCTAATATTGAGATGATTAAAATCAACATTCTAATATTGAAACTATGCTATCGTTCAAAAAATTCCTATTGAACGGCAACCCTACTTTCAAAGCCGAAAACTGTTTTCCTGATGTAAATTATCACGGTACTAGTGGAGGAGTCCGACATCATCGAGCTGGAGAAACGCTACTGGACGTTGAAGGGCCAGTCGCGGACCGGCCAACTGGACCTGGACACGCTCGTACCTCTCATCAGTCCACCCGTGCCGCTCACCGCGTGCGCGGGCGTGTTTGCCGCGTTCGACGAGAACAGAGACGCACACATCGACTTCAAGGAGATGGCGTGCGGCATATCGGCCGCGTGCAGGGGACCACTCACAGAGAGGCAAAAGTGTGAGTCATTATTTATGCTATAATAATATTAATATATCAAGTGACAGTCAATTCTCAGCATAGAGTAAGAATTATTCTGATAGTTGAAACAATTACGGTGAAAGGGACCATGAAAATGAAACCATCCGTGCAGGAAAGTGATTCATACAGGAAAATGTAGCATTGATTATATGGGAGTGGGGTTAGAAAAAATGAATGATACAAGCAGTCCTGAGAATGATGGATCTGGGAACGATGCATAGAGGTTTCACTGCATTGGTTCTCCAATTATTGATGGTTTCAAATTATGTTACATTCAACCCAATTCCCAATTCACCTCATTATTTCTCATATCACTAGCTTCTCCTACAATGTATCATCATCTATCATCCATCTCTCATATTGTCTATCACAAAAATATATTCTTTAAATCAACCCAATTCAGGTAATTTGAACGAAAAATCGAACCAAAGTTTTTTTATTATTATTCCCCAACGATTGCATCAAACATTGAACAACGTATCTCTTACTATAAACAAGACTATCTACTCTAGTGTGAACAAGGCAATAGCCGAAACGTCAAAACCTCTTATGTTTGTATTTAATCATTTCTGTGATCTTTCAACGGCTCTCCACTATGAGTAGGCCTGTCTACTTATAAACCTCGGTAAGGTGCTGTTCTTCCTTTAAATTCATAAAAATGAACCTAATTACCGGTAGTAATTATTATGCGTATATGCTGACGATTTCAGTCGCGAGGCCATAGTTGGCTTCATGAAGTGAGACCAACGTCTCTCCATCACTGGAGACCTCTTTCTTGGAGGGGTCTCCGGCGTCTTCACATAATTCCCAGTCGTCTCTCTCTTCCAAGTATTACCTATCTGTGGAGCTTTATCTCTTCTTGTAATCTTTCCTTTCTCCAAAGTCGTCTTTTCTTGGTGACCCCCATCTACCAAAGCTGTCACCCATTCTCCGGTTCTCTCTTTCATAACATCTGTCTCTATAATGCTATTTACAATAAGAGTATTCTGTTTTCCTGGAATCGTCGAGTGTCGAGTACCCACTCCTATCGATATTGGCTTCAACTCTTCACACCTCAATTTTTTACGTTTTTGATCTCTCTTTAGCGTACATTTCCTTTCCAGAACATTCACTCTTTCTGGTATCTTTACTTTGGGTAAAATAATCTCGTTCTGCAAAGTCTTTGCTAATGCTGATGTCGTTCCAATGTCCTTGACGAGGCCTGAAATTCTCGACGAATCAATTCTTCGATCATGCGTTGTGACCATTTGGTTTTTCACTGTGTGAAGACACCTGTCCACATTTCTAAGATCATCTTTGGTTGCCGGTACTTCTTCCAAATCTTCACCTTCCACTATCACGAGGTGTAGAACATTAGGTCTAACTCTACATCCGCTTCGATTAATCTTACTAATATGCATTTCTTCCTCGTTGATATTCTGTATTCTGACTAAACCATACGCATTAGGTATAGTTAGCTCTGTATTTGAAGTATTCTTGTTTACATTTTCAACTCGGGTAGCGTTTGTGCTTTCATCAATCCCTTCTTTCTTCAAAACTAAAGGCTCATCCACAAGATCTTCATTATTTACCTCCCCAAAATTATCTTTCGTTATCTCATGTACATTTCCATGTAACACCGGCATTAACGAATCCCTCAACGTTTTTTTAAGCATTTGCTTAATCAACTTCCGGGATTTTTTCAATTTTCCAATGATCAAATTATTGTAATGTTTCAATCTCGGTTTCTCCTCGCCCTGCCCAAGTTTATTCTCTAACTGTAAAGCGTAGAATTCGAGCTGGCTCATACGGCACAGCAAGGATTCTTTATCACTCCTCTCTCGAATTAAATTTTCTTGCGACTCTTTCCAATGATCACTCACCTCGTCCATCGTGCCTTTCATTTCCTCAATGAGTTTCTTCCATTCTCTCGAATCTTTAATAAACTTCATCTCTAACTTCGCGAAATTTTGATTCCGTTCCTCTAATTCATCACTCAAACGAACGTTAACAGTTGTTTTTATGGTCATCTCTTCTAACTGAGATTTTAATTCGGTGTTAGCTTTTAAAATCTTTTTCTCAAGTTCTTGCTCTTCAAGCTTTAGCACATTAACTTCCTCCGTCAACGCTGTGCGTATGGTATCGTAAAGCAACGAGGCTTGAACTGTTTTCAGCCGTTGTTCCTTCAATTCCCCTTGCAAACTCGACTCTTTGTCCTTGAAATATTCAACCTCTGTAGCTAAACGATGATTCTCGTCATTCCGAAGGGATAAAGTTGTATCAGCTATATCCTTCGCTTCTCGTAGATTTACGATTGCAGTTTGTATTTGCCCGCCACCGTTTGGTAAGTGGCTTACGTTCATTTCAAGTTTTCAGATGTTTGACTATATGAGGACTTGTGTTTTACTTTTATTATATAGTGAATTCTCACAATTGTTACGTTTGTCGATACAGGCAGTTCTGTTTGTGTTAGATTCTGTGCTGTCTTGTTTCGTACATATTACATATATTCAATATCCTGTGGTAAAACGTCTGGTATTTCATTGTTTCCATGGCTTACTATTTCATTTGAATTGACAATAGGCCTAATTGTTGCCAAATTTATCATCAGTTTCAGTTTGAAAGCTATGAGCATTCTACATGTTTCAATCTACCGGTACTCATCATTTAGTTATTTAAACTAGGAAAACATATGAATGTAATTTAAAAATTGATAATGCTGTTTGTAATTTAAGGCATTGAACTTGTGAGAAAATTTGTATTGCATTTATGGACATTGCCTATTGGCTATTGTCATAGCGCCTAGTATTGTCATAAAGTAGGATACCAGTACATAGCTTTATATTTTAAATGATAAATGTGTTTGTTTCTACTGTGGATGAGTTGCATAATTGTATAATATGTATGGTTGTTTGATTGTTTGATGTCTCCTCATGATTGATATTGAAATCAATTTTAGATCTTATTCAGCTCACATGTTCTAATGAGAAATTTGAAATGGGTTATTTAATACCATGTAGGCCTACTTGGTACAGTTTATTGAACCGTTCATATTTCTTTCATGGTTGTATATACAATGATATACAATGTAGAGCCAAGCTGAATAAAACAACTCACAAAACAAATTGATAAAGATACCATGACCGCTTAGTGCTTGGTCTACGGCCCACCATCATCATTTGTGCCGCAGAGTTTCAGTCTAGCCGCCTTCAACGTTTTTCGTCTGTTCAGTTTGTTTCAAGGTGTTTGATTTGGACGGCGATGGGCTGCTGTCGGAGAAGGAGCTGGCGCACATGGTGGACGTGCTGTTATTCGTCAGACACGAGAACAAGTCGGCCGAGGAACTAGCCAACGACCCTTTCGGCAACGTCGGTAAGTCTTCTAGATTGCACTAGATATTACGATAGTTGCAGGTAGTAGAAAAGTGAAATTTTTGAAATATTTTTCTTGTGTTCTAAAAACACCTGAAAAATTGGAGAATAGCAGTAGATAGATTAGCACTTGGCAGTATAGCATATAAAATTCCTTCTTCGTCGGTTGCATTGAAAAGAAGTAGCTATTTACAGACAGTCCTGTTGTTCACTATTATGGACCTATGAATGCATAACTGTTGGTTTTAGGTTGAATTAAATTTAAAAAGCTAATCGTTTTTGGTTTCTGATGTAATGAAGAAATTAATACAGTACGGTATATAAATTGTTTATTTGAGTTCACTATTAAGGGCCTATGAAGGTATAACTGTTGGTTTTAGGTTGAATTAAATTTAAAAACCAAATCGCTTTGGGTTTTTGATGTAATGACAGAATTAGTGTATAAATTATTTATTTACTTGAATTTTGAATTGTTTGAATGTATTCGTTGTTCTCGTGTAGATGCTGCATCGATAATGGCAGATATCAAGAGTCACGCTGCCACCAGCGACGGTCTAACCACTGAAGAGTATCTTATATGGACAGTCAATAATCCTCTGCCTATGGACTTTCTCAATCTGATCTATCAGGTAAACATGAATGTTTCAATATTCGTCTGCGTTGTCGTTCCTCCGCACACACTTCACATCGACACTTACGGCATTCCCTAGCGTTACCACTGTTTTTTATGTCTTAGGTTTGCCACATAGTACTTGGTCTGAAGCCTTTGTCGAGGGAAGAGGAAGGAGAGATTGTCAAAGGCTGGTTAGAGAGAGAAGAGCGGAGAGGGTACAGAGTAGGACAGTTCTGGTACTTGGTTTCTATTGGCTGGTGGCGTTCGTGGCAAGACTACACGTGCAGCTCGGTAAGTGAGAAGGGGAGAGATAGGAAAGTTGATATCTGCCATGGCTTCTTAAATTGAGTGGATCTGGAATCTCGAATTTGTCAAAATCTACTGCTAGGCCTATAGAAGAAATCATATATATATATTTGATTATTTGCTCCAAAATAACTCACTGGAAAAGACAAACCTTTGTGGGCAAAGGAGCTCCAAGCATCTTCCAAAACATTGTTATACATACTGATACGTATTAATTTTGCCTCGTGCTAACGTAGGCCTAAATGTTGAACCATTGACTGTCTTACTTTCCATGTTTTGAATACTTTTCAATTTCGACAAATTGAGCAGCCATTTTGCTCTTAAAATGTTGACTTGTTACGCAACTGCTATGCCAGTACACGATTATCTGATAATTACTATATAGGCCTACTCCATTGTTTTAATTAAACGTATACAGATAGCTTCGAGATAAAAGATCAGATTACAACATTCCAAGTGTTCTCAATACTTTGTAAACAATTATATATGAAGCTATATGAAGCCTACTAGCATCAATGCCAGAATGGCACTCGAAAACGGCCCAGGCAAAAATTGAAAAAGCGGTCCACGGGGGGTGAGGAGGGGGTAATTAATTTGTAATTAATATTTTTGTGATTGAGCGAAGCATTTATAATGGTTATACCTTAACGGAAGGTTAGGGGACCCACACCTCTGTGCCCTGCAGGGAATTTTTGGAAAAATCTTAATTTTTGTAGACATATTTCTTCACGTTTGGTGGCCACTAGGTATTATCATTTAGGTAAAACCTCGGATGGAAGTGAAATATGGAAGTGAAACAACAGTACAAACGTAGCAAAACCTATTCGCGGGTGACAGTCCCATTTTGATATTCATTCCACCAGCGGCCCACCGGGCATTGCCTGGTTGCCCGGTGGCCCAGTCCAGTACTGACTAACATCTTGTCATAAGTAGGCGTAGACTAACATTCATGCTATCGTGTTGATCAGACCGGCAGTGAGAGTCCCGTCAGCACGTCAACCAATGGCAGCTCTCCGAACAGCTTGACGGGCAGCTTGAAGCACAACATTCGTGTCTCGGCCAGCCGTCGCAGTGCCCAGCAGTGCAGCCTAGTGGAGGACTCGGTAGCGCTAGAGACGAGCAGCTCGGTCACGTTCACAGGCATCACACAGCTCGGCGAACAGTCGAGGTAAGCTGGAACTTGTTTACGTTGCAGGAACAGAGCAACTGAAGTACCTCTGCACTCCGGTTGGCCCAACGGTTTTCTCTGCCCAAGCACGCTATAAGTGGTGATATCTGATTTTGTTTCCATTAGGGTAAGGTTTTAGCCATAGAATTACTGTTTTGTTGTATATTCGACACAAGTCATACGGTAGCTAACCCTAACCATCAAAATAATACCTAAAAACCTTGAACAATAAAAAAGTGGGTTACATGTAAAGCATATTTTACCATTATTTCTAGTAGCCAAACAATTAATTCTTATATATTTTTTTTAAATTGTACAGTTTGAAAGAAGTGCGAAGTTCGCATACTTTTGAGTCGTGGGTTCCAGTTCGACTTCAACTTCAATAAACCAAGTTTGCACAACCCTAATATTCAGCAATGGTTTGAAGAAACTAGGCCTATGCTATGCATAAGGAAATATAATAACTACACATTTTACTTAGGCCTATCTTTTCAATGACAATCATTAGAAAATAGAAATTCAACAGTGCATTTATAGTTCTGGTATTCATCAATTGTCACAGCTCACATATTGTGTAATAAATAGTAGGGAGCCCAGAGCCTACTAGATAATGACTTCTAAAATGTGTGCTAACCTATATCTTTGTTTGGCTTGACAGGAACATTCCCAGAACTAAATGTTGTTTTTCTATTTGTAGGGAAAAGGCCTGCGTAATTCTCCAGGAAAAAATGAAATCTTTCAAAGTCAAGTGAAATCTTTCAGATGGATTTTAACTTGATGAAAGATATTCACAGCTACATCACCATCTGTAAGTAATCTGTAAGTTCTGTGTTACAGGCCTTCCAGCGAGGCTTCTAGCCCAAGCCACTCTCCCCGGCCACCTCGCCGAGCGTTCAACGCGATAGGGCCTCCGCCCGCCCCTGGCCCCATAGACAACTCTGGGCTCGTTGCCGCCCCCACGTACAAGGTATGCAAAACTCGAAAAACTATACCGAACTAAAAATATTTCATGTGATTAGATAAGCGTTAGCGAAGATTTCCATGCAACTCTTACGGAGCTTTGTCTGTCTGTTTTTTTTTTGTTTTTGTTTTTTGTTATGGGCCCTGCACAGGTTGCAGGGTTTGACCGATCGTCATGAAACTTTGTCTGTAAACGCAAACTTATCCAACTTAGAACCCTATAGTTTTTGGGTCAAATCGGTTGGACCATTTTTGAGAAACGTCATCTAGAAGTTTCAAAAAAAAAAAAAGATTAGGCCTGGCAGAAAAAATTGAAAAATAAAATCCCTCCAATATAATTCAAATTTTCCTCAAATGTAAACACGGAAATTATACACATAAGTAAAAACTTGTATGCAATTCGTACCAACCGTTTCGAAGAAAATAATGTAATAGGCCTACATGTTTTTTATTCATCGAATAGATAGAAATAATAGCACAAAAATGTTGCATTGTTAATTCACGGCTCTCTAGATTCGTTGGTATCGAATGAAGTTCATTTTATATGATCGAGGTAGCCTATGTAGAATTTTAGATTTTACTATCTAGATATCTCGCTCATCACACAACGCACATTCTGCGTTTGCCCAATTCAAATAAGTTGACATTCCATTATTTTTACATGAAATATAATAAAATTCTCGGAAACAAACATGGATTGTTCCTCTATGTATGTGAACTTTTTGTTTCTACGATCGTCTGGTTACAGGTAGTGACGCTGACTGGCGAAGGAGGCAAGCTGAAGCGCAACCTGGTACTAATGCGTTGGCAAGACTTTGAGTTAGTGCCAGACTCACTGTGGAAGGCGCTGTTCCAGTGGTATGGAGGCGCACCAGCACTACCGAGACAAGTAAGGAGGAGTTATGGAATCTATTTCCTCAGCATAACGAAATGTAGTTCTACTGCATTCACGAGCGAACAACTAAACCATTGGTTTCTGGCCATTTTTGATTGGGGGTCTTTTCATAAAAGCAAATGTCTTGGCAACCCTAAGGACGATTAATTATTATAAATTAAATATTGTTATTATTGAAAATAAATCTACCAGTATTGCTACATATAGGCATACAAGAATTGACTTCTCTGATGCAGTCGATGACTTTTATAACTTTTTGACCCACGTTATTCATCTAAATGATTAATATTAATTAGGATTTTTACAACTTTCCTAATCGACCTCAAAATCTAACGCCGGTGAATTTTGATATAATAGTGTAGACTGCCGGGAAGCAAATCCAATTTTCCGTTTATCTTAATAAATTTCTTCTATTTCTCAAAGTAGTTTGATATATGATTGTTGCATAAACATCTAGTGTATCTAAGTTCATTAATGCGTTTCAAAAAGTACATGACCCCCGTGCAAATACGCCCACGAATCCATTTCGGGCCTTGACCCATAGGTTGAGAACCACCAAACTGAACTACTTCTCGTGTTTGTCGCAGGTAATTCTGCCCAAGTCCAGCGACCAGGTGGAACTGGAACTGTATCCGCTCAGCTTGCGGCTGCTGCGCCACCAGACCGCGCCGCCACGGCCGTCCGCCCCGCAGACCAGCTGGTCGGGCATGGTGGGGGGCTACGGCGCGGCGGCGCTTACCACGACCGGCTATGCCTACGTCTCGAACCTCCCGACCACGCCGCCCAAGAGACACCTGGCGTATATCGCTGCTTTCAGTCGGATGGCCACCGTCCGGCAAGTCTACGACTTTCTCTGTTCGAGGTTGAGGCTAGCAGCTGATAGCATACGACTCTGGCATTATAAAGACGAGGTAAGATGTTTTATTTTTCATTTACGGTTGGAAATTTGGCACACATCAATTATAGGCCATCTTGCATAAATCGTTCTCTTGTAATTAGCATTTAAAATAGCATAGCCCTCCTAATCATTCGCTATCGGAGACTGTTATTTTATCAAATTGCTTTCACTGCCAGTTTACAAGCGTATATTGAATACTAGCGCCCCCTTTTCGTTACTGCTCAAAGAAGTGTCGAAGAATGCTATAGGCCTACAAACAGAAGACATCATTTTTTAAATTCAAATTTGTATTTGTGGAATTCGAATTAACAAGGGTTTACTGTATGCACTTTACTAAAAATCAATTAAAATTCAATATTCAATAGGGCGTACTAATTATTTCTTCTTTTAAACTCGAACACCAAACTTGCGATTGGTCTCTCAAACTCGAACTTGAATTCTCAAACTCGCACAACCCTAGTCGCAAGTATTCAGGAGGCAGTTGAACTACTAAAATATTGTATTCCATGAATATAAAATGTAAATTCAATGTAAAAAGTACATGAAAATATTCTGAATCGTGAGCTATATTAACATTCACATGTTTCAGAATAACATGATTCTGATCGAGGATGAAGAACCTACATTAGAAGACCTAGGCATTGTTGACGAGGACCAGCTTCTTATAGAAGTCCGGAATAAGGACCTCACGTGGCCAGAGGAGATGGGGTCACTCGCCATACAACCACAAGACAAACATAAACAAGGTAGGCCTACATTCGTAAGCTTAAAATAATAGAATCGGTACATATACCGTAATTACCATAATATAGGACTACTATATTTTTTTTCATGTTGCTTAACGACCCCACCAACAGCTAGGTTATACGGGCGTACGAGTGAGCGGGTGATAATGAAACGATGAAGGGATGAATGGTGAAAGGACGCTTACAAAAACCCATGCCTTATGCGGGACTCGAACCCACGCCCAACCATGACTTCAGTTACTACTGCTAGCGATAATTGACTTGGCCACTGGGGCGGCCAGGACTACTATATGCCAAGAAATATGGTGTCAGCAAATTACTTTGTTACAAAACAATTGTGTAAATTAAGGTTCACAACCTCTGATATTAGCCCTTTTTTTTATTATTATTATTACCATCCAAAATTTGATACAAATTCATTGTTACCCAGTTAAGGCCAGGGATGACGAAGTAGGATTTTTTGGATGGAGCACGACAAGGGGGGGGGTCCCTACCACCGAAATCCTAGTAGGCCTATTACTCTATATTTTCAAAATTATTGCAGCTTGACTTAACGTTCGACATGAAACTGTTTATATCAAATAATTAAAAGTTGTGAAATAAACGTCTTATACATAATATTAATAACAACTAAAAATATTTTATTCTATTTGTGGGTAGGCCTAGCTTCTGTGCCCAAAACAGAAATTCATTAAATTGTTGAATCCAATTATTATGTTTGTTGACATAAAGTATTAGGAAGATGTTGCTGCAGGAGTTGAGTCTGTAACTTCTCAAATAAATTTGAAAAATTGGTATAAGGTGTGATCATAGCCGCATGTGGTGTTTTTGACTTGCGTTGATATATATCAAATATCACCTTACCAAGTCTGTGTGTTGTATGAAAGGAGAGACGGTTAGCACTCCCCTAGACAAGGATGGAATTACACACATATTGGTTAGGCACTGCTGTTCTTAACAGCACTAACCACATTTTTTTTAACGAAGGAAAATGCTATACATTTTGTGGAATGAGTAAGACATTTTCATAAACAAACATACTAGGCCTAAATCATGTCAGGGCCGCTATCTATTTAAAATTTTATTTTTATTTGATCTGAATTGAAAATTTGGCGTATGTTACAACTCAGAAGACATTCAAACAAATTAAATTTGATTCAGATTTTTATATAATTAAATGTGTAAATAACACTGGTATTTACCGTAATTATGTAGATCTAGGCCCTATGGTCTGGATAATAAATGGAAATGATTGACCAGCCTCTGAAAGTGTGAGACATATGAATACATAATTATTGAACATAATTGCAGCCTATAAGATGTAAATATGATTAGGCCTATTTGTTGAGATGGCAGACCCAAGTGTTTCCAAAATCTACACAGCTCTATTCGGAGTTCACCCCTGTATAACTTGAATCGGAGATGTAATTTCAACTATTTGTCGTGCGTGTTTCAGTTCCAACAGACAAGGGCGCCACGGGTCTGAACAACCTCGGAAACACGTGTTTCATGAATGCTGCGCTACAGTGCGTCAGCAACACAAGGGCTTTAACACAATACTTCACCGGTAACATGCATCTTTACGAACTAAACAGGTATGTACACTCGTTGTTATGTACCCATTATTGTTATTTCACTATAAATTGATATCAAGAATAAAAAAGTTTTATTTTACTTGTTGAACTTCTACCAACTATTCTACTATTATTCTGTTTCAGAACGAACCCTCTAGGCATGAAGGGCCACATTGCCAAGCGTTACGGCGATCTTATGCACGATATATGGAGTGGCACGGCTAAGACAATTGCCCCGCTGAAATTGAGGGTAAGCAGGGGGTAATATGTAGGGGTGGGCAAAGCAGATAGGAATGTTGTTGACATGTCAAAACACGTGGCACTATAGGCCTGCCTTTAACGTAGTGGCAAGTGCCTTTTTCCATTAGGCCTAAATGAAATACTTCTGTGTACATCCAGGGACTCGAAGTGAAATGGAAATCGTAATTAATTGTTATTTGTGTGGAAACGAAATCGGAATATTTATTTCAAATTTATAAAAACGGGAATCAAAATCGGAATTACCATTCTAAGATGGTCTTGAGTGAAATCAAAATCAAAATTGATACCATTTTAATAATTGAACTTTAAATTATATCGTAGGCCTAGGCTAATACATTATTCAGTAGGCCTACATTATTCGATCATCTATTCTTATTTTAGGTTTTTTGCTACATTATTATTGCTATTTTTCAGTGGACGATCGGTAAATACGCACCGCGATTCAACGGTTTCCAGCAGCATGACTCGCAAGAGCTTCTAGCCTTCCTATTGGACGGTCTCCACGAGGATCTGAATCGAGTCCACGACAAACCGTACGTCGAGCTTAAAGACTCTGACGGGCGACCGGACGTCACAGTGGCGCAGGTAAGATATCGTCATCGTCATCGTATCGTCGTAGTCATACGTGACGCGGGTAAGAGACCGGCCTGGATACAAAGGCTAATGCCACGAATGTCATCGGTTAAACTGAGTTTTAGACCGTATTAGTTTTTATAGGATCAGCTTTATATATTCTGGGGGTGTGCGAATCCATGTTTTTCGAATCGAATCCACTTTCAAATTCGGATTCGGTCTAACATAAAAGATTCGAAATTTTCGAATCTTTTGAGTATTGTTTAATTTTAATGTATTTTCAAGTTTCAAGAACAATTACTATAATGGTTACACTCATGCTGCATAAAATGAATTTGGTTCGTGTAACTTGATCTGCAGTGTAGTTTGTCCCATTATTACGCTTCACAGTGCATGATAAAAAGATTCGGGTTCGGATTCGGTAATTTCGACGAAGATTTGGTTCGGATTCGGTTCGAAATAAAAAAACATGGATTAGCACACCCCTAATTATATTCATAACAATGCGTTAGAACCACTTGATTTACAAGTTGTATGTTCTTTAATTTGTACCTTTTACAAACCATTAACTCACTTTTTGTCTGAACTGTTGAACACGGCTGTTTTTATAATCTCATTGTGGTTTTTCTCGTCAATAAATGGCCCATGGCCAACGGTCTTGTTCTGTCGACTACGAACGTCTGTTCGACTGTGTTTGTAGGAAGCCTGGGAGAACCACATTCTACGAAACAAGAGCATCATCGTCGACCTTTTCCACGGCCAGCTCAAGTCGAAGGTCACGTGTAAAGTGTGCGGACACGAGAGCGTACGCTTTGACCCGTTCAACTATCTCTCGTTGCCGCTACCCATGGAGAGCTACATTCACGTGCAGGTCATAGGTAAGCTTCTTTCTACCCTTCTTACACTCACGATCCTCCTCAATTAGAGCAACCTAGTCAATTTTACTTACTTTTATTGACATTTACTGTTCTAGATATAGACATTTGAACATTTTGAAATTATCAATATGGAGAAATGAAAATAAAAGTAACAATTTTCGGTTCAGACAAAGGCTTACGTACATAGAATTGATGAATAATAATTAATAAATAATGACATGAATTGATCAAACAATCAGGTAATATAAAGAAGACATGTGTTGCTATGTTTAGGTCACGTTAGAACAAGAATTCTTGTCAGTACGCTGCAAATTTATCATCTGCTTTTAGTAATTGAAAGTTATGAAACAATGCCATTACAGTACAAGTTTATTGTATATTTTTATATAGCAAGTAAATGGTTCACAGAAAATAGAGGGTAGGCATAGGCCTGTCATGATTAGGCATAGCAGTCACACTTTCTTCATCACCAGCACAAAAGTGTTACTATCCGCTGCTTGTTGCAGTGATTCGATTGGACGGCACAGTTCCTGTGAAGTACGGCCTCCGACTGAACATGGAGGAGAAGAATGCTAGCATAAAGACTGCTCTGTCGGCACTGACCGGTATTCCGGGCAACTTGCTGAGGCTGTCCGAGGTCACGGCAGCTCAGATCAGAGTGAGTAGGGGCGATACAGGAACATTCCTCGTAGATATTACAATACAGTGAAACCTCTGTGCGTCATTCCCGCATCTATCATTTTCCTGCTTTTATCATTCATCTTGTTGCCCCATCCAACTCCCAAATAACCAATGTTCAATTTTCCTGGATGGATCATTTTCCAGCACGGATGGTTTTGTTTTCCTGGTCCCTTGAAAAACAATACATGGAGGTTTCACAGTACTCAAGTTTGTTGACGTTCACCATCACTTGCTCAGAGTTTCCATTTGATTGTTATTCTTGTATAATGTACCAGCTAGCATGTAATTATGCATATGATACCATACATAGTTTCTTTATATTATTTAAAAATTATGCTTATTTTTAAACACATTTTCTAGCTTGTATTAAACCCAGGCTTGTGTTGGTAGAACGTGCTGGTGGATGACGAGAAGATCAAGACCAGCGGTGCTGCTCTCTACGCCTACCAGCTGCCTTGCTCGGCTCAGTCGGCTGAAGAGGAGCGGCTGAGCCTCTGCTCGTTGAGGTCACAACGCGAGGCGCAGACGTTCACCGCCATTCAACGCTCCATCCAACCAAAGACGCTCGGCAATGGTAAGTCTCGGTCGTCGCAGTTATAACATGGAATAAAGAATTGGGGAAGAACTTTATAGCTTACAGGTCGACTGCTGCGCGCATTAGACAACCGGCATCTCTGGATAAACGTTGGTGCAACATCCAATGTGTACGCATCTACTGACCAAAAATCTGATGAAAATCTATTGCGCTCTTTCTCTCGTTTGTTGTCTGTAGTGTAGTGTAAATACGTCACTATGAGCAATTTACTCATTTCAATTGTTCGCGCCAAAGCCGTGGGCAAAAGAATTCAGATGTGTGACAACTGTAGCGATACAAAGATTAGATGTTGAACTATACCACTAACCTTCAAAAACAAGTGGAGAAAATTTAACGGGGCAGTATTATTCCCTAACTCGCTATCCTCTGGTATTACCAAACCAAGGTATTCTCTTATCGTTTCATTCGCTCGAGTCATGTTGTGTAAGACGATACTCGACACTTCACCGTTCGCTTCTGTTTGCCGTAGTGGCCGGCCTGAATGGCTCGGCGGCTCGCGCTGCTACTGGCGACGCGCCGCCGCGAACAGAGCCGGAAGAGTGCTGGTCGGCGATCCAAGCCGGCGCGGGGAGTGGCGGCGGAGGGGGTGAGAGGGTGGGAGCGGGGGAAAGGGGAGAGGTAAGGAGGTACCCAACACTCTGCATGCCTGCCACGTTTCTATGCTTCAAGGTACGGTAACACACTACTACCCTGGCCTGACCTGACCTGGCCTGACTGTACCTGACTTTATTTGGAGAACCTAGCCCGTCCTGGTTCAAGGCAAAGTGTCGTGGGTTGATCTGATCTGACCACATCTAGAGTACCACCTGACCTAGAATACCGTTATCTACCTACCCGTCTTGACTTAACCTTACCCAACATCCTGATCTGACCAATGAACTAATCTACCCTAACTGGCATTAAAAACTCACTATTCTAGCTTTGTAAGTGTTCCAACGTATCATGACTTGAGACCTAAGGATTACGAACCTAAGGATAACGTAATAATGACGTAAGGAGTACTGGGAATAACCTTACCTGAATTTCTTGGACAACGTAAAGTAACCCGTCTCATCATGATTCCAATTCATCCAGAACCATGCTGCTGTCTCATACACTTTACCACGGACAAAACCTCATTTCACTTGGCCATGAGATTAACATGATATATTGCTCTACTCGAGTGAACTTTCATCACATTCTAAGCCTTACAATTAGTTTTTTCAAATTGCAAGCAATATGTGTGTAATCTTTGTTTGGCATGCACGATAACACTATCTTCTCGCTTGTCAAGCAAGCACATTACTTTCCTCTTGACTGGCTTGGCACTTCTTGTTTCTTAAGGATATTCACATGTTTCTTCTGATCGCACAATATTAATATTTGTGTAAATTAATACTCAGCACATTGTTGGTACAAACTAATATTTCCCAATTGACTGAACTGGTTTCTGAATTTTTTAAGTTAATGTGCTCAAACGTACGTAACTCATAGTTCTCTATACGTATGTTCATTCATATGATGTCACAGTCATGTTTTGACACTTATTGTGTCGAGTCAGGCTCATCCTTACTTCATTTATATTTCATTTACCATTACTATTATAGTGAAGCCTCTATTCATCGTTCCCGGATCCATCGTTTTCCTGCTTGTATCATTCATTCCCATACAATCAATGTTGAATTTTCCTGCATACCTAGATGGTTTTATTTTCATTGTCCCTTGAAAAACGATGGATAGAGGTTTCACTGTACGAGTATTTATATCGAAATGACCCTGTATGAATCTATAAGACTTTTAGACTCCGGGCTAACGAGACCATTGTTGTAGGCTCTAATGAACTCGAGTAGTTCGGTGGTGGCGGAAGAGATGTCGCCGGTGTGTCAGTTGAGACAGTCCAGCGCCAACAGCAGCAACGCCAGCTCCGGGTCGCTGGCCGCGCTCAGCGACTCAGAAGCTTCGACCGCACCTCACGGCTTCATCGTGGCGCTGCACAGGAAAATGGTGAGACTTGAATAATAAAGTACTGTAGGCCTACTTCATTACTTTTACTGTGCGTACTGATTCATGAATTTAGTAGGATCATATATGGACCCTATCATATGAATAAATTAGTTTTATATTTGAGAAGAAATTATGTAGCCTACTGAATTTAGTTGACTAAAATAAACCCAATTGTAAATGAGAATGAATGGAATAAAATAATATTCATCATTCATTAGGCATATCACCTCGCAGACTAGTATATGATAATAGGCCTACAACACTTCTAAATTTGTATTTGAATTTTATTGTTATAAATAAATTGTCTTTTATCAGAATATTAAACTATAAACTATTGAATAACACATCATGTATTGTGATTTATTTGGTTGTATTTTTATCGTTATTTTTGCCAGTTATTTCTTCGATTTAACAAATAAGCGATTGGTCATAAAATGATCGATCAACATTCACTGTCACTTTTTGGCATCGAACTGATACCCCAACTGAAGGGCTGCTCGTCGAATTGTTTCACTTTGGCCGACCTGTTTGCACCTCTCTTAGAGCCGGCAAGACGTATACTTCATGTCGTCGCAGAAGACCAAGCCGAGCCTGTTCGGCCTGCCTGTGATCGTGCCTTGCAGTGACGCCACCACGCACCAGGACTTGTACCAGTCGGTGTGGGGACAGGTGGCGAGGCTGGTGTCGCCGTTACCACCCTCGGAAACTGCCGCGCCTAACCACGCGCAGGACTGGTGAGTCGACAGTTACACATTGTAAAAAATTGAATTGAATAAGGTATTTGCCAGGCTGAGAAATATGATTGATGAATATAGTACTGTAGTCGAACCATTTTCACATCATGAATCATGTGACGTAAAATTTTTGATCTATATTATTTCTCATTACGGTATGAATGAGAATCATACCGTATGTACAGTCATTTAGAGCTTCAGTTCGGGTATACTGAAATGGTTGATAAAATTAATGTGAAGGGTCGTTTGATTTATATTTAAAAAAATCTTATGATCGATTTATCCCCCCCCCCCCCTCGTCTATGTTATGTTGCTCGTATACCACCATAATAAACACAAATACCACTTTTTCATTTGTATTGCTGTATTATTTTCAGAGTATTATGATATATCATGGCAAGGTTTATTCTACTAACTATAACTGCATCTTTTAAAAAAGTTGAATCCTCGAGATTTTAGGTCATTAATTACCGAAGTTGTTGTTTGGTTGTTTTAATTGTTTAGTTTGTAGACGACCTTTTTTCGTGGAAACAAGTACACCTTCTCATCCTTAGCCTGAATTAGAAACGTCAACTTTGTGATATTGATGAAAAAATATCCTAATCGGTATTCTGTCTTGTAGTGACGACAGTCTCGGCTACGAATTCCCGTTCATCCTGAAGGCCGTGCAGCGTGACGGCTCGCAGTGCGCGTGGTGCCCGTGGTACAGGTTCTGCCGCGGCTGCCGGATCCAGTGCTGCGACGCTGAGTTCAACTTCAGCTGCAGCCACCTGGCCATCGACTGGGACCCGACGGCGCTGCACCTGCGGTACCAGACGTCGCAGGAGAAGGTACCACATCGACGCCTGTTTATAAATCATAGAACATTCTCTTGAATCAACTTAGCTTCATGTACCGGTTTTAATTCAACTCATAGGCACACTTGTGTCTGGTTTTTCCTTGTTTAAAGTAAATCTAATGTCAACTTCTGATCTCCCACGGTTACACATGTTATTGTTGAATGTTTTTTTATATATATTGGGTTTAACGACGCACTCTAGTGATAGCGCAGATCTAATGGCGTCGGATGGATGATTAATGAGATGATGGGATGATGAGATGAAGGTTCTTGGGTAATGGCAAGGATAGTGGGAAGGAAGCGGTCATGGCCTTATTGTAGGAACCATCCCGTCATTAGCCTAAACTACAGAGGGAAACCATGAAAAACACCTGCAACGGCGGGGATCGAACTGGGCTCGAAATTCCCCTCGCCTCCCGGATCACATGAAGCGAGCGCGTTAACCACTGCACTGCATGTGCCGGTTTGTTACATGTTTGTGTTATTAATTAGCTAGTCGATAAGGCTAATGGACACTTCAGTCTTTTACTGAAAAACTGGCCCAAGCGTTGGAACGACAGGCTTGGACATCACTGTTTGTGATCGCAAGGTACAATGCGGTTAATGTTTGCTTGCTTCGTATTGCAGGTGTGCGTGGAGCACGAGAGCGTGGCGCTAACGAGGCAGCAGCAGACTGAACCAATCAACATGGACTTCTGCCTAGAAGCGTTCACCAAAGAGGAGCATCTCAGCGAGGACGAGAAGTATTACTGCTCCAAGTGTAAGGAGCATCAAATAGCCAGCAAGAAACTGCAAATTTGGAGACTGCCTCCTGTATTGGTATGTCAAATCACTTTCGACTTCTCTCCCCCTTCTCTCTCATTTACGTCATTCCTATTTGCTCACTTCTCAATGTTTTTTCTTCTTTCCTCATCTCCAGCTTCCTCACCCTAGTACCTATGTACAGAGTACAGATGGTCATGGGGTACTCAAGTTTAATAATATATGATTCATAGTTTCATAACAAACTGTTGAATAAAAATTCACAAAAGCATGTTTTCATAAGTAGGCTAATTCATGCCAAGTTGATTTTTGTGTGAATAAGTTGATTCTTTTATCGAGTTGGTCGTGAACGAAAGCGTTGTGTTGCTGTGCCACCAGATCGTGCACTTGAAGAGGTTCCAGTGCGTCAACAACAAGTGGGTCAAGTCGCAGAAGGTGGTCAACTTCCCGCTCAAAGATTTCGACCCGACCGCGTACTTGGCTTCGGTGCCGAAGCAGACGGTGATTCGACACCTGGAGATCAAGGAGGCTGTGGCCACTAGCGGGCAGAACAAGTACGTTCAACATTCCATAAACATTGACTTGACGTAAAAAATGCTGGTGCCTCATTCACGATGACACATTCCAACGTTCTGAACCTGATTCACACGCATATAAGATGCTGTTTTTTTTCATCACCATTGTACTTGGAGTAAAAAAATCAGTTATGTGATAACTGTGGTGGTTAAGTGGTAAAAGTATTAAGTGTAAACTTTGTCATCTAGACTAGGCCTAATTGTGATTGGTAGTTGATTTGAGGCAGTGAATTTTCAGGCCAATTATAATATAGGCCCAAGTGCTGATAATTAAAGTCGGCTATGACTTTCATATTTATACATCTACTTATAAATGCTTTTCCTGAGTGACAAGAATGAGTGGTAGGAATTATAGAATAAAATATTCATAACTAGAAAAGTCCTGATAATTATTCTTTCTACAAATCAATATGATGTAGTTGAATCAACTAGCAATAGCAATCATATATATATGGGTCATATGGGTGCTATTTATAGAATATAATGTGTAGACATGAGGTGCTTATACATTAGGCCCATGTAAGTGCTACTGGTAGGCCTATTTGTAAGATGTGTGTTTTTCTCTTTTTCCAGTTTGTCTGAAACTACAGCAGACCTCCGACCGCTTATCAACGGCGATCCCGTTCGACTCCCCAGCCCTCCCGTCGACGACGAGGCGTTTGCCAGTCCCAACGACCAACCTAGTCACAACGACGCACCAGTCAAGGCCAAAGCCGCGTCGTTGAAGGTCGTTGCCAATGGCAGCGTAAAGCACGACCTGAGGTTGGAGGCGTTGAGGCGCGAACGCCTGGAGTCGACGTCGCTGGTACGAACGCCAGTCGAGGACGGAGCATTGCAGGACTTTCATCAGCATCGGCTCGTCAAGGATTCCGACCCGTTCAACCTCAAGTATCATCTCTACTCAGTTGTGGTGAGTACACTGTTTGTCTTTTCAGATTAAGTGTATAGTGCATGTAGGTGATAAAGACTAGATGTAGATTTACTTGTAACTTTGAAAAAAATTGTAAATTCTAAATTGTAAAAATTAGAATTTCTCTGTTAACAATATGACATGTAGAGCTTGCACATTGTTCAAATCAAACAAACAGTTTGAATTATCTTAGTATGAGTTTATAGTACAATACCTCACAAAATCGTACAATTATTCTTATCTCTTGCTCTCTCTTTCTCGTACAGTCTCACTCTGGCATCCTTGGGGGCGGCCATTACGTCTCGTATGCATGTAATCCGAATGGCAAGTGGTATTGCTACAACGACAGCAGCTGTAGAGTGAGTACAATACGTTGATATTTGGAGAGAATTATTAATGGGAATTATTAGGTATTCTCCTTGTTCTCTTTATTTGACTCTTTTTGTTCTCCGTATTTACAATAATTGTGTTTAGTACCCTGAGCCCACTCTGGCTCAGGCAGTCAAGACATTGCCTTGGAAATTACAAAATTCCAGTCCAACATAAGTTTGTGTCCCGTATGACGCATGGGTTTGTGTAAGCATCATTCAACTATCATCCACTCATTTGTACCCCTAAATAGTAAATAGCTTAGCTGTTAACGGGGTCAGTAAGCATCCAATCATCGTTATCATCACTTAAATAATAATGTGTTACCAAAGTGTTGTCGGTGTGCATTGTTCAGGAGGTGACCGAGGCCCAGATGGACATGAGCTCAGCTTACATGTTGTTCTACGAGCGCGAGGGACTTAGTCAAGACCAGTACATGCCGAGTGTCGTCGGTAAAGTGCCTGACACGAGGGATGTGGAGGATGAGTTCGACTCGGACCTGAAAAAGCTCTGCTCGATGATGTAACGAGACTATGAGCTCCCGAGTCACGAAGCTACGTTCGCAAGACCGTTACAATCTTCTCGGAGACTGTGGATTTTCATCCCAAGACCACGCACGTGAGACCGTTATGAGATCTTATTCGTTTTTGTAACAAGATCGCACGCTTTTCTTAACGAGGTCATATGTTACTTTTGTAACATGAATCACAAGTAGGCCTATATCGTATCTTCATCGTTGTCATAACAAAATCGTACCTATAACGAGAGCACAAGTTCCTTGTAATGTGATCACACCCTCTTCGTTATCACAAGGCAGCACGTTAATAATGAGATCGCAAGCTTCTCTTTATTTAACGCAGACCATTCGCTCATCGTAATAAGGGCCCTAGCGTCATGTTTTTTTACAATGAACTAGTATCGAGACGATGTCCGAGAAAGTCCTGCTTGCAGTGACAGCAATTCATCGATACTCGTTCGTAGACCTGGAGGCCATAGAAGAGGTAAGACTGGAGAATCTGCCGAACGTAATGACTGACACAATCCTCTGGCGTCAGGTAATGAAGGTGGTGTTCAAACTAATCAACTGACTGATCAGCATTTAAACTGAGGTTCAAAGTTAGCTGATGTCGTCTTAGCTTGTTTGGTTATCTTGACACTGACCGTTTGCGCGCTTAGTTTAATGGCTTAATTGCGGTAGTACATCTTTGTATCGTGGAGGCCTAGATCATGTCAATCCCATTGTTGTTATATGATTATTGTTATGTTTTTACAAGTCATTTAAGAACTTCTTCGCTCTCTGAATAGATATCAAACTGCTCACGTTACCTATGCATTTATACGCACAGCCAACGTAGTAAAATGCCACGAATAAATACACTGTAACTTGTTCCGAGTACCTAATCTGTCTTCACCTACAACTACTGTAAGTAGTACAACTAGGCTATATGTTTCATTTATATAATTATCAGTTAAATGAAACACTATTTAGTACTATTACTAACCAGTGTGGATGTGATGCTAATAGATCTTAGCTGTCATTACATTGAGTCGCTAACCCCAATATAATTTTAAAAACTGTGGAATTTATTAATTGACCAAGGCGTTTCTAATAACTTTCGGCGAGTAACTTTCTGTCAATTGACCTGTATTGTACGATAAATGAGTGTCCAATAAACGTTAATTGTCGATATAACAGTGCTATGAACAACTGTTACGAAACATACGGTTCACCCATGATTATCTGCATTTTAAATCGTGTCAAACTTATCGATAAGAAAAAGTTACGTAAACTTTAAGCCAGAGAGTGAACAAATAGAAGTTCTTAAAAGTCTTGTGTTTATAGTTTGGATTTACGTACTGTTAAAGGTGATTGCTATTTTATTAATGTTTAAGATTTTTCATTTTATTTTTGTTTTGATTTCTCTGTGTGTACTCTGTAAGTTGTGTATTGTGTAACAATGATGGACAGATGATTCAACTAGTAAAATGTTGAATTGTTGAACGATGTTCAAAATGATTGAGAATTATTATAGACTTGAATCGCATCTAGCGGTAACTGAACGTAGGTCTCTTGCCCTACTCTCTTGGAGACGTTGAGATATTTCTCGATCAAGAAAGTCTCGTAGGAGGTAGGAAGTGCAGAGACACCTGGGTTTTAAACCCAGTAGGGTAATCAATTTTAATCCATGCTTTATTTATAATACTGAATTTCTCGTAAGAATTATATTGATAATGTGTCATACTTAATTGTATTATGTTAGCCGGGAGAAATATTGGCCCAAGTCAGTGAAATGTCGGAAGAAACCAAAGTAATTTTCTATAATGCCATTTTATAGTTTTTGTAACATATATTTGGTACGAACTACGCGCATCGTGTTGTATTCTAACAAATGTGATTTAGTTGAAACGTATTTGTATTCATCTTTATACCATTTATCAAAATTGATTCTTAGTCAAGGTTTAGTATTTGATAAACTGTGTAATATTTCACTGTATAATTAAATACATAGGGAATTTAAGTAGCAACATATGAACATAAACAGTCCACATTCCTCTGTAGTGTAAACCAATATATATTACGGTAATCCAAAAAGTAGTGCATTTTGCAACTCTGTTCTCATTTGATAGAAATCTTGTGATAACAAAATTTTGCATTTGTTAGCATTTAAATTAAATGTATTAATGCGGGCAATTTAAATGTAAAATGTGAATATTATTCAAGGAAAAGATGAGGCAGGCCTAATATAAAGTTGAAGTAGAAAGTACTAAAAAAAATTTCAAATTACTCTGGTACAGTATAGGCACAAGAAGAGCAGCCATGTGTCGTGTTATTGGAAACAGAATGACAACTTTATTATTTTTTGATATTGTCTTTGTATTGTAATAATAGTCCACCAGTAATTCATAATCATAACAGACAAAAATGTTGTGTAATACGTTATTACAGTGAAACCTATCAATCGTTTTTCAAGTAACCAGCAAAAATGCAATCCATGCAGGAAAACGATCCATCCAGGAAAAAATAACATCAGTAAAATGGGAGTTGGGTGGGACAACATGAATGATAAAAGCGGAAAATGATAAATCCGGGAACGATGCATAGAGGTTTCACTGTACTTCAGTCTATTAAACATTAATACCTTTGGTACACCAGTGCAAAAAAATGTAAGCATAATAGTACTTCTTCATAATTAATTAAATTATTCTTGTATACTTTACATCTATCAATTTGTCATCATAATTTACCACAATATTTATAAAAAATACGTGAAACCTAATTAAAATTAAAAATAGATAATTTACGCTTATCTCAAAAACTGATCATGAGAGAAGAGTTTAGTGCAAACTTTGGCGCCAAAATGGTTTCCATGTGGACACAATATAACAATATATAAACATTAAAAATAGTCATGAACTGAGTTTGAATACCACATACAATGAATGTAGTAGGTTAATGAATTGATGCAGTAGGTCTGTTCATCCTCTCTGCTCTTATCAACTTGAATTGAATTTAAAAAGTTGGAACAAAAAGAAAAATCACTTGTAAATCATTCAACATACAGGCCCTAATGCTGGATATATATTTTTTTAAATATATTGCAAGTTGTAATGATGATTCCACTACTTACAATGATGTCAACTAAACCCAAGTATTTTCCACTATCTCACGACTATTTTCTTACACTGGTTTGTGGTTATCGTGTTCCTCAATAAATGTGTGTGTATTACGTTACATAAACTTCATAAAATTACCAAACTATTTTACATCGGTACACTAACTAAGCCTTCCGTAGATTTATTCATTCGTACAGCTTTACCAGTCTAACTTGTGGAAAGTGACATAATTACAAACACTAACTGGTAGCGTTGTTTGCCAACCTAAGACAAGCAAGCTAGTTTTTAATACTTTTTCAACTCTTTTTAAATTTGCAATAATACATTAGTTTGATATTCTAAGTTTATTATGATATTAAAAGATAATTCATTGATTATAAGTATTTTTGTGATAGCCGTTGGGTTAAATTTAATCAAATGATCACGTTACTTGAATTCCTAACCTGGAATTACTAGTCAAGATTTCTGTGTTAAAAAAACGCATTTCTTGTGTTCGACAGTGCATTTGTATTATTATTATTACAGTAAATAGTGTTTAAGTTGATTATTAATTATCATATTGTACATATTTGTAGACTTAAGTTGCTGGCTTTAAAAAGCATTCCGCTGGGTGTTAGAAATGACTGGATGCATATAATTGAAATGTTGAAGGGTGCGTTCCAAACTAGACAAGAAAAAGAAATATGCCATCACATGAATTTCACCAAAGTTATATTAAATGACAAAATGTAAGCTTACTAATTGAATGCTTACATTATCTAGAGCTTGAACCAAAAGTAAAAGACCATATTCTGTTTGTATGCCTGATAGACCAAATGCAATATCACATATGTTTGACTGGTTCGGTCAGATAGAGAAAAAAAACTTTGGAGTTCAACCTTGAACTCAATCCATAGGTCCACCATAGGCCCTCACTAATTTTTATAATAGAAGAAGAAAGGTAGGGTACATTGTTTTTCAGTCATGTGAAGATAATGTTAAATTCTCTCAAAACTTATTTTACTTCATATTGAAAATTTACCGTGCTTAAAGTCGTGTTCACAATTATAGTGATGGAGAGATTCGAGTCTAGTTAGTGTTCATGGTTCAACTGTTCACAATATAAGAAACTGTGGTAGGCCTATATCGTTTATTAAATTTGAAAAATTCCATTTCTTATGAGTGTATACCCTTACGTAAAGTCCCTTACGACAAGCCAAACTCTGACCAATCAGAATATGCATACTACTTTAGTCGAATAACTACTAATATGTGTTTTGACTATTTTGTTGTACTGGGAAAGTCAAATTAAAAAATATGAATCAGATGTCGAGTTTTTGCTTCTTACAATTATTATTATTATTATGCCACAGCTATTAAAATTCAAACGAGAACTCGTAAGGCAAAATATTGATTTAGAGTAGCGTTAAACGAATCATCCACAGATCAATTGGCAAACCAGCAATTTGAATAAGTAGCTATTGTGGCCCACCATATCATATGGCGATGAACCATAAATATTAATCACTAATCACTATGATAATGGTGAACTGGTCGTAATAAAACCTAACTTTGAAATTCCGTGATTTGATTAGAATCTACATAAACATACCTACATAAACCCAAGTCTGTAGACTGCTAGTAACAACATTGTAGACTTCCAGTACTTTGGTCCCGGGATTGTATTACAATTTGAAATGGAAGATGACAAATAAGTATAATATTAAAATTTGAACATATTGTGTGTACCAAATGTGAATCACCACTTTGTTGTGGCAAGGAGTATATAGCTGTATACAGAGTATATAGATTCATGGTACCATAATACCATTTTATTACTACAAAATAACAGACCAACTACGGTATTATAATGTTTGCATTATCTTATAACCTCAGTTTTATAAACCCAATTTACTAAAATGCTTTTTTTTTAATGGTAACAATGACAAAAATAACAAATTTTTTGTGAGAAAATTAGGTCTGTTGTACGGAGGAAGACATGGATGTTGGATTGAAGAGGATTGATGTTTAATTATCAGTATACAACAGTTTGTAGAACAATGATGCACTCATACATAATTATACTTGAATTGTTAGTTTTCATTAATTATTATCGAGTCCTTTAAGTCGTACTATGTACATATACTGTGTATTATTTCCACTGTCACGTCATATAAATATTGAATATTGTATACATTATAATATATTCTGTAATTATCTGTATATCTATAAAATAATTATTACCAAAAATATATATAATACAATGCTATGAATATTATTAATAGTATATTTTTATCGAACAGATATTCCCAAACTCATATATTCAGTCGTCCTTTTCAGAACTTGAATGAATCCTACAAATCCTGAAAATGTCGTGTCCATCATGTATCGACGGTACTTTATAACCGTTACTCTTCTATTCCCTTCAAATTAAAAGACGGATTTTTCCCAAAATAATAGTATACTGTACATAATTAGTGAAACATTACTTGAAAAATTTTACTTTTATCTAACTATTGATAATTCGTATTGATAATTTCGTCACCATTGATATTGCATATAAATATAAATGCAATAGCACTACCTACCTTTTTCAAGATCTAACAGCAATGAATGGAAACAAACTGATAACTGTACAAAAAATGAATTGGCTTGTAGAAAAAACGTTTTGAGCTGAACCTGAAATAATTTCATTTAATAACAATATGCTATATTGTTGCTATATGAATAATTGTGTTGATGGAATTGTTTCAACTGTCACTCACTTTACGTATTTAATATTACAGAATTCTACTAATAAAGATGATATAGATTGATTGCATCCTTGAAAATACTGTTGGCTGATTTCACGGCCTTTTACATCATACATCATCACTACTGTCTCACTGCCAATGTGTGATGACTGATCAGGAACCCATGAAGTGGTGAAGGGTAAACTTTAGCTTCAACATTTGTATCAATTTTCATTTTTTTTTAAATGTTACTCGACGATTCTTTGGCACGGTATTCTATTACGTGAAGGTAACGTCGTGACAGGTGAGATGCTGTCTAACATGTTTGTTGTGAGATCTTGCAGTTTATCTAGGACGCAAAACAATAGAAAGTATACTATTAGATTGCATTGGAAACTACAGGGTTAAATCGAAGAATAAGGAAAGTATATAAACCCAATATAAATACTAGGGAAACGCAACATACCAATATACGAAGTTGGATGAGCGATATAGTCATATTTATATGAAATCTAATGAAAGGTTATGCACCTTGAGTTACTGCCTTCTGTTTAATTAATTATTCATTTTAATCGTTTCACGATTTAATTGGTTATTCCTAATGGGTTTTTTAGGTTCTGATTGACGTCTAAAAAATTGCATTATACTTTTTTTCAATCAAAACGGCGGATTCGATTCATGTGAAACTTTGAAATATGGTATATAATTATTTGGTTTATTGATGGGTTTAACGACGCACTGCAGTGATAACTAAGATCTATTGGCATCGGATGAATGATTAATGAGATGATTGGATTATGAGATGTAGGTTAATTGAAGGGATAATTTATATGAATATGAATATTTAATATGAAGGTATAATTATTAACTTTTTAAATTGAAATTCTGTGCAAATTTTGACTTAATTCGAAGAAAATATTTTTTCCGAATTTTCTCCTCACGAGAATTTTCTCTATTCGCACGAGGTTTTCAAAAACTTCGAAATGGATTAACTAATAAATTTTGGTTCAAGCAATTTAGCTTTAACCGTGAAATGTTACTTATAAACAACGAAATTTTTCTAAAATTATTCGAGACGCATGGCATCCTTAATCGACACACCCGGCCGTTTTTGACGTTTCACATTACGTTACGTCATCATATCATATTCACTTCCTTTTTTCATTCAAGGAGAGATGGTCGGTCAGATTACACTCTGTTCAATAGTAGTTTTACCCCCTCCAATTACCTCATATTTACGTTCTAGTTGCTCGTAGTATTATTGTCAAGTGTAAACAATACGCAATGAGTTGGTTGCAGTAGGTCGACTGCAATGATTGGAGAGAGATGCCGCGACAGACTGGTAAGTGATTATTATTGTTTGCTTTTTATAACGACCCCACCAGCAACTAGGTTATAGGGAGATACGAGTGGGCATTTGATAATGAAAGTATGAAGTGATGATTAGTGAAAGGGCGTTTAGAAAAATGCATGCCTTATTGCTCGAACTCACGCCCAACGGTACACTTCAGTTTCTAAAGCGGTGCCTTAGCTGGCTGGGCATCGTAGGGAGGACTGGTGAAGTAGAAATAATTATTAATAAATAACATTGATTTGAAAATATTGGCGTCGGTAAATGAGATAATGAGATTATTTAAATCGAAATGCTATCTTATTAGTTATTTTCGATAGTGTGAAGAAAGCGCTAGTGAATCCCAGTTTCCATTATTCTCCTTGACGAATACCTTTATCAGGAGGTCGACTATGGCGGGAATCGAATCCCGGTCTCCTAAATAACGGCTCAGCGTGCCAGCCACTGGTCCACCTGTCTCAGTTTCACTTAATATTTTGTTTTTATCATTCCGTATGCGAATTGAAAAATGATGTATCTGCATGAGTGTACATTTCGGAAATTAGCAGAAAGACATAGAGAGACAGCATGTTGCACGTCCGTCAACTTTAAAATAATTACTTCATGGTCAACAGACACTGAATCTATCAAACAAACAATTTACTTCAAAGTGCGAGAATTAATACTTTGATTGATATACTAGCGCTGTTGAACATATTATTTTACATTAATAACATATTATAATTATATCAATGCATACTATTAAGTGTCTATTTGTTATGATATTATGTTCTGTTATATGCGCAGATTTATGTGTAAGATTACATTAATTTGAAAGACCACAAGTAATTACATACTTCCTTCCCATGGCAATTAGCAGCTTCGACCCACTCATTTTACTTTTCACACTGTTTATACCAATTAACTCGCTAGTGAGTATAAGTAATCAATAGGACACGATATAAACAATTAATTACCCGAACGTGTACGCCTTGGGTTGTCTTGACAAAATGCATTGGTATTATTTTTGGCTAGACGCACGAAAACAGATAATAGAGGCCGGCTCTACAAAACAACTATTCAATCATTCTATTCATTTTATTTTAACCTAGAGTAGTTTTTATTATTTTCAATATTTTATATCGTCAATAATACATCTAAATAATTACCGGTAATATATTATATATTATGCAATATAATATACATTATAATTATATGATTTATGATATATCATTTTATATATAATATTCTGTTTGAAATTATGATATTTTGAAGTGTACACTGTACTGAGGGTCTCAATTGACCGCCTATTTTGTCAATTATCACTAACAGTTGGAAGCTTCAATCCTGCAAAACGTTTGGCCGCATATTTTCCTTTGACAGTAACAAATCAAACTCCAATTTGTCAGCTGACAGGTCAAACCCTGTAACCTATGTAGGCAACTCAAATTTCGTCCCTGTATAAAGGGCTTGCCTATCTTGCCCGAAATAGTTTTGAGAGATACTAATCTTGTTGGTAGTAGCATACAAGTGGGGGATTCCATTTAGTTAGTGTGTAAACGTTAATTTCGACTTCATTTTATAATTTATAATAATAGACATATATTTCAAAATTTTGAAATTATTTCTGCAAATCCCGCGTGGCAGATAAAAATCCTCCGTGTATCACCTTGTGGCACGCGTGCTTAGGGTTACCGACTCCTGGTCTATAGTGATATATTGTTGATGAACAATTTAATCAATTAATGTTCATCAATCATTAATTAATTAATGTCAATTAATTATTTATATTATCAGTTCTCTTTATGTGTTCCACGTCATCTTAAATCATAGCTGACTAGAAAACATTAAGGCTTACATTGTTGAAATTAGTGTTAGGTATAAATACATGAAAAAATACATTGATTTTTTTTAATAGTAGCCCATGGGTTAATCTATATTAAACTAGCCTATACATTTTTGTAGAACTTTAAAATGCATAACTTTCATTCAATAATACAAATATATGCCCGTAAAGGATTTGAAATGTGTATTATAAATTTTGTATTTATTATTGTTTTCTGTTTTTTCCAGATTGTCTTTGAGCTTGCTTTCCTATTTATTGCTACTGGTGCTGCTCATATACCGGGTAATTCACAGCACAGCGCTCTCAAAGAATCCTCTTGGGCAGATGGTCACGGCAACTATGAATTCTAGTAGGATACAACTTCAACTTAACTGTGAAAATAATTATAATTAAAAATCTTTTCTGTTAAATTAGAAATACTAGGTTTTCCAGTACATTTCGATTTGTCTCAAGACTATAAAGTGACAGAACAATCAAGGTTACCATGTTTGCCGTCAGTTACAGAACCGAAGACAGTTACCGCTATGAGAGCGGTACCGTACTGCGGGTACCTGGTACCAACAAGATGATCGCTGTTCAAGGAAGAGTCGAGTGGGTGGCACCGGATGGGACTAAACAGGAATACGAATACACAGCAGATCAAAATGGTTACAGGACCAGACAAATGTACGTAAGAAATAATCAATATTCTAGTTCCAAATGTTATATAGTTCAGTTTGAATTTGTAGCCTATACATTTAGAATAATATGGTATCACATTATCATATTAATTAGAGAGGGTTTTGGTATTATAGTCAATAATATTTCGTTTTTAAAATCAGCTCAAAGTTACAGTCTGACTTTTCATCTTTTAGGAGAGTTGGTTCTTAGTACAATTAATTTTCAGGACATTTGATTCTTGGAACAATTGATTTTTATAAATACTTGACAGATTCCACCATGGGCTATTTAATCAAGTCATTAACAACCCATGTTGAATAATGATTAGATACTAAACAACAGAAAATATATACAAATTCATCAATGCACATTGTTTTTCTAATAGCTGTAAATGAATTTTTCAATGAATTATGTGCAAAATACAAATAAAGTAGAGCCGACATCTGATTCTTCCAATGATTTATTATCGATTGATATATTGATACAGCAGTTCTAATTAATAATAACAAGCATCTATAATTATTGAATGTGTCTTTGTGCAGACCACAGAATGGTTTAATGGATAAGGACAGACAGGAGAGACTGGAGAGTGATGCACCAGTAATGAATTACAATAGACCGGAAGATGATGTACCGGTAGCGGATCACGATAAACCACAGAGTGATGGATCTGTAATGTATTACGATAACACAGAAGATGATGAAAAGGACTGGGAGGAATATGATGATGAGGACTACGATGAGAATGAAGAGCTTGACATCGGGCGATTCCTAGACGGTCCTCCTGGGGATCAAGGCATCCATGGTTCTGGATGCAGTGATAATCTAGGTGGCTCTAGCTGTACGGATGAGCGTGGTGATGTCATGCAGGCGGATCAAGGCGACAGGTGATAAAAAAAAATGTTATTCAAAATTTGAAAAAATTTAAAATCTTGAAAACAAAAAATTGGATGTTATTATAATTAATTTAACATCTTTATTACATATTATACTACAATAATGTATACAAAATCTCCCAATCTAGCTATTTTTAGATTAATTTAAGAGAGGACCTCCGTGCGACTCTTTTGTGTCACACTTTCTCGGAAGCGCTGCGCTGGGTCGGACGGTTTGATTGATCAACACGAAACGTTTTGTGGGTTTGAAGACTTATTCCACAGAAGTGTGTATAGTTCTGGAAGAATATGCATTGTATATTTTTATTTTTTAAAGGAGTAATAATTACCAAATACCAAACTAAATTGCAGAATGACCTCGCCGTCAACGCACCTCTAGGGTCTAAACCCTAACCAAACTAAAACAACCTACTAAAGTAAAAAAAATAAATAAAGAAACTATCGAACACGAAGGAGAATATAACCGGGATCAAAAAATAATATTGACCACTTGGTACTAACTACGGTAATAAATGTACTGAGGAGAAGCTTACTAAAGTGCTCCACCCGTATCTTCACACAGATTTGACATGAGAATAGCTAATGATGTGGATGGTTATTTTCAGACCTGGAGGACGAACACCCTCACTACGATTGAGACTCCGTAGTGGTTTTCGCAGACGCTTTCGTAATCGTAAGAATCGAATAACACATGCCATAATAACCCCAGACTAATGGATCTATACCGTGACTGAAGTAAGATGTAGGAAACTGTAAATTTATCAATTATTTATTGTAGATGATTTAAAAGCTAAAAAAAATATATAAACAGGCCTACATTGCTAACATTCTCAGTCACTACCTAACTCTCTGACGAGGCATATATAACGAAATATATGAGAATTTAGTATTTGTAAATTGGTGGTATTATGAAACTATCAAGTTCGGTCGTACTGAATAAGATGTATAAAATGCATATCACTGCAATTTGCAAATCTCTAAGTGATATCTCATGAATTGTTTTCAATGTTATGACAAATACTTCAAATCAATAATACAACTATTACAATAATGGATCTACTTATAGTTGATGAATAGTAGGCATAGCTCCACACCCTCTACTCACTGTACGTGGGTTGCATGCTCCAACTTTTGGTCACGAGCATCAAACTCTTTTTTTTTTTACCAACTAATATTTGTAAAACCGGGCTGTGGCATTAGTTTAGTTTTATTCAACTTCGTACGATTTGTACATTGTACAAGTAGGTTTTGTAAACATCAAACAATTACAATTAGGTACGGTACATAGAATTTTACAATTGAAAGACAGCTAGAGGATACAATTTTTTTATCTGTTTTGTTTCTCATTGCAATAACGCCATGCATATAATGAGATTAATATAGTTAATAGTTTCTCTAGATAATTATCATGTTGAAGCGCTGAATTATTGGATCTGTTATTATTATTGTCTTTCACACTTTGAATATATTGTTGTCTGTGATTTTATTCAACTGATGTAAACATTGTTAACATATGTGTGGATGCTTATTTATTTATTTATTTCATCATTTTAATATTATGATCATACGGTTAGCATATAGTGGAGGTGGGAAAGATTTATACAATTTTATATAATTTCAATATGTAAAACTATATATTGACAATATTTCTAACTGAATAATTATAAGTAGTCCGTTAAGGGTGTTGCCATGTAATAAAGATCCTTATTTATCCCATTATTCCTTGATTTATTCATTCCACCCATTTCACAGCACATACCTTCATTAGAGGCCTTACAAAGCCCTTCCAGAGGCCCTTACAAAGCCTTTATAGAGGTTCCAGAGGCCCTTTTGGCGCGCTCCACGCACATTCTGCTTTTAATAAAAATGTGAACTTATATATTTTCATGAATACAAAATACAATTTTATGACTCAGGGTTTAGTCAAAGTTTCCCTGGGTAATAATTGGGTCGTAATAATTACTATAATAATAATATAGTAATATACAAATAAATGAAAAAAGTTTAATACATCAGAGTAAAAGTGTATACTGATATTCTTTTATTAACGTCAAAACTTGACAAAAAGTGATTGTCCCCATTCAAGGCTCAGGATGACAAGTTAGGATCGTTCGGACGGGGCAGGAACAAGGACAATCTTACAAACCTGAAGAAACATTAATCATGACAAACTGGTTGATGAGTGAAAGGACAACGAACAATTCAAACATTTTGATTGAGTTGGGGAGGAGGAAATTTCGATCTGTTTTAAGAGTCCATGGGAATCGATTTAGAGGAATATCAGTTTTTTGTGACAAAAATTGAGCAAATTGATATTTTCAAAAAAAAAAAAAAATTTCAATACCTTCAAGACGGTGTGAGCATAACTATTTGTCTCGAATCACCTGATTGTCAGGCGTATGGTTGAAAACACACATTTTTAAACCATACGCCTGACAATTATGCGAGATGAGATGAATATAGCTTTCACTGACACCTTCGTTAAGCTATTGAAAATATCTGTGTTTCCTTATTTTCAGAATTTTGATATCTTATTCGTTCCAAAAGTTATCACCAACAATCTGATATTCCGCTAAATCGACTCCCATAGAGTCATAACAACAAAAAATCAAATTTCTACAACCAAAATTTATATAATTATATCAAAGAGTCTGTCGAAAGATATGAAGTGAAATTTGAAGGCCCAATAAACTGCGATGTAGACGACGATTACGATTATTACAATGATTGCTGTGAAGAATTATTGATGACAGAATATGAAATGATAGTCATATAATCTTATATTTTCAATAATAATGATATAACTGTCTAGGAAATGACTAAAATGTGTCTAATGTATGTCTTATAATGTAAATGAATAAATTATATAAACTTTGACATTTGGACAATGTAGAACTGTCATAGGTGGCCCTATACTGGAATGCCAGCCATATAGGATAGGCCTAGGACTTGATAAATATGAGTATAGGTCCTATAAGTCCTATATACCTAATGATATCACCCTGAGTATATGTAGAAGAATCATGAATAGCTTATTAAAAATTGACATTTTGGCAACGTAGAACTGGTAGGCTCTATCATATGGTAGCCCTATACTGAAATGCCAGCCATATAGGATAGGCCAAGGACATGACGAATATGAGTATAGGTCCTATAGACTCGTATAGACCTATAGATTTCTCCCTGGGAATATGTAGAAAGAAATAATAAATATAGCTTATTACAATTGACATTTGGGCAATGTAGAACTGATAGGCCCTATCATAGTGTAGCCCTATACTGAAATGCCATCCATATAGAATAGGCCTAAGACTAGATGAATATGAGTATAGGTCCTATAGACTCGTATAGACCTATAGATTTCTCCCTGGAAATATGTAGAAAGAAATCATGAATAACTCATAATCATTTATAATAGACACGTACATACAAACTAGCCGGCTATATGCAGTAAATGATAGATCTGAAAAAAGAATAGGCCAGAACTCGGTGAGAAGACGTCTAGCCACCTTGTCTACAGAGGCGATATTTCCCTTTATATTTATTCACGTGCTTATGGGGTGGTTTAATCTATGATTTATTGAGATTTTGACAGACATATCTAGCTCAATAACCCTACAAGTAGCATTTCAACTGTCAGAATATGCGTCTGATTGGTGATTTATTAGTACCGACGGCCGAGTATTGACCTTGACGGCAACAGGTGGGTTTAAATATGATTGACAGTAGTTTTCTCTTGTCGAATTGTACGGCACCTCTTGATAAATACTAATGTACGATTATCTAAGAATTAATATTTATATATGTATAAATGAAAATGTAGGCGCAAGTTAATTAATTAAATTCTTATTGGTATCGTGTAGGCTGTTGTCAAATGTTTTATTGCCAATTAATCTGCTATTTTAATGAATATATCTCAGTTCTTTGTGAAACCTAGTAGTGTTTGATAGCATCAATTTAAAGGTCATTCAATTCTTCAAATCGTGATTGCTGTCACTTCTGCCATTATATTGTTTTTGTGGGAAATAATTAGATTTAATTTGTGATTGGGAGTTGTTCATTAGGATTTCAATAGGGATAAATGTCATTTAAAGTGGACGCCATATTTGTTGTTTTCGGGTTGATTTTTTAGCTTCTTGGAGCCACCTTGACAAAAAAAAGCACAAAATGAAAAACTAATTAAAAAACGCTTTTTTGAGATTAAGTTAATATAATTTGAGGTAAAAATGAGAAGAAGAATTTTGAGGATAATTTTTAAATCAAAATTAGGTATATAACAAGCTTTATAATAGACAAGTTGAACTTGTTCAATTTTTCTTAGGTTCATCAATATCGTTCCGATTGTGTTCGAAATATCTCCCTAATTTTCAGCCAATCACAGGAGGGCAAGAATAAGATTCGGAGAAGAAATTGGAACGCAAGACAGTCTTCAGGTGGATCTTCAAGAGTTAACATGTCCACGCAAGAGCTCCCCAGAAACGTTCGATTTTTAAGGGATTATTATAACGTGATCCGCCCGCGTGAAATATTTAGGGGGAGGGGGAACGGACATGAATATTTCGACCGTGTTATTTAATCGAATGGATTTTTAACGGTGATTCTGATTAAATGATCATCATTTAATGAAGTTGATGATTCTTTTTAGTTATTTAACCGAATGATTCAATTTTTTCAACACACTAAATATTTTTTAAAACTTTATTATTAATTTTAATCGTGTGAATAATTTTATTCAGCGGCGATATCAAGAAGTTTTCAACTGAGAATCTCCAGGATTGATTGGCCCGACTCGGTAAGTTCCTATGACAACCTGACTTAGCTTTTAGCCAATCAATGCAATCTCTGCCCTCACTTCATCGTTTCGCTGGTGATTGTTAGCTTGACGACCCCACCAACGGCTGGTTTATTTGGGGGTTCGAATTAGTGGATGGTATTCACAGAAACCAGTGCCGTGATTCGAATTGGCGACTTGACTTTATATTCCACCGTTCCACGACAGTTTTAACAACTCATGACATATTGAGCTCAGTTGTTAAAGCGCTCGATTCATGTGATCTGGTAGGTAAGGGACATATAGAACCTCGGTTCGATTCCCGCCACATTGTATCTTGACTATATTTTTGTGGTTTTCTTCCGACGTCTAGGCTAATGCTGGGATCATCCAAGTTTGGCCTCAAGATGATTGTAACAGATATTTTTCGTGTATTTGAGATTCCCTTGGAACTAGAAAAAGGTTCCTAAAATCGACTTGCCGTTTTGATTTTGATTGCATTTTTATGGAAAACCAATTTAATTTTCATGTTCACAATTTGACCTATTTTAAGCAACATGAAAAATCCCAGTCTATCGGATGAAAATTTCTGTGAATTTGTTGCTAAATTGGATTTAATTCAAAATTGTATCGTGTAGTTCTAGTTAGCAAAGTTTGTAAGATATTGTATAAAAGTTAACGGAAATAGTAATAGTAATTGGTTACTAAATTGGAATTAATTCAAAATTTTATTCATTTGATCTAGTTGGCAACGTGTGTAAGATAAGATGTTGATTCAATTTCAACGGAAATCGATGTGAGTAATTATAGTTCACAATTAGCATAGAGTTTGCTCGGATTTATTTTCTCAATTTTAATTTACGACACCGGGTAGCGAGTATTTGTTTTAGCAAACACCTAAAGCACTATGCTGGATAACAAAATATTAATAAAGTGATTATGCAGTATTTAAATGATGTTTTGAGCAAGGGGTTTATGAAGAATCCAATTTTTTCCATTTTAGGCTACATAAATCAAATAAGATTTACAAATAACGGGAGAAGATTTTATGAGATTTTAATTTTCCGGAAAAAGACCATGAAAAGATTAACTGAATTTTAAACATTTTGTTGTGTCTGTGTGGTCGTATATCAGGAAAAATTAACCCTGTTCATAAACCCCATGCTTAAAACATCATTTAAATAGTGGATAATCACTTTATTCACATTTTGCTATCCAGCATAGTTCTTTAGCTGTTTGCTAAGAAAAATACTCGCGAAAAGCACACGGAGACCGGTCCTGGACACGTCATTGAACTGCTCAGTCCTCAATTTTCTGAAGAGTCCATGGGAGTCGATTTAGCGGAATATCAGGATTTTGGTGATTACTTTTGAACGGTATAAGATATCGAAATTCTGAAAACGTAGAAACACAGATATTCTCAATAATTTCAAGATAATATAAGTATTAACTATTTATCTCACAAGGCACAATTATTTTTATTGTATTCAACTTAAATTTCAATCTTTTATGAATTTTCTAAAATTATTTTTAGGCCTACTTATTTTTGTTTTCTTTTTTTTGGACTGTATGTCAATATTTGATATATATACATTTATTTCTCCTATGTAATCTTAATATTTATGAGTAACTTATGTAATTATATTAGATTCTTTGATTTTATGTTATGTATCTATTCTTAATTTGTGCTGTTTAACTTGGTTTTGTGGAAAAAACAAACTTCTTGTCTGAACCATTTCATTCATGTAATTCATTTCTGTATTACTTATGTAATGAATAAAGTCAATTACAATTACGTAATCGTCACGTGTATACGCTTAAAAATGTGTATTTTTAAGCGTATAAGCGTGACAATCGGGCGATTTGAGATAAATAAATATTACTTATATTATCTTGAAATTATTGAGAATATCTGTGTTTCCTTGTTTTTAGAATTTCGATATCTCATACCGTTCAAAAGTAATCACCAAAAACCTGATATTCCGCTAAATCGACTCCCATGGATAACCGGTATTTGTATGCCGTTACAATTATATTGTTGTCATCTGTTTTCCTTGCTGATGTCTGTCTTAATTAATCTCACTGATGAATCATAATTCAATTATTCACCTGTCTGTATCTCAAAGAGTTTATCATTTGTATCAATTCGTCACATTATGCTTGACAGTCATGCGCTACTGCAAGGTTCGAGATTTTGTTACTTCCACCAATTGTTTGTTTGACGTAAATACCCGTTCTACAAGGTCTTTACAAACGGGTACTCGGTGTACAAATCACAGGACCGATGTCATCTCTAATATGAACCATCCACAATTTCTACTATATATCATAATTTACATTTTAAATTCAACTTTTCTCTCTCTCTCTAAATAAATGAAATTTGCCCGGCTTACGAATCTATGTACCAACATTAATTATATTGAGAACCTTTCCTTTTGGCATAGATTTTTTTCAGATGTAATCAACTTATCCTCCTTTCCCAGACACGGGCTTCGGTTTATGTGGGTTCTGTTTTTCAAGAATACGATATGATATAACGTAATTAAAATAATTCATCATATTTCATGAATTTATTCTCGTTATTATAATTATGAACTAATCGAGCAATGTCAGACAATTGTGTTATGTACAGTTAACAGCACTGTAAAAATCAGTAGGCCTAATTATTGATAATCTTATTTTTATTTCGTCTCAGATATCAAGTAATATAAACAAAAAATTCCTCCCGAAGGGTCACCCATGGCGATGAAGTCTGGAGTGAGGGTCCAGACCAAGTCGAGTGGAAGCTTTTCGCTGACCAGAGAATATGGAGGGAAAACTGAACGTTGCGCTTGTATTTTCATTTTATTTCGTTTCCTTATCACTTTTCTCTTCATCTATCGTATCAATTTATTTATTTAATTTATTTCATCTTATCTTAATTTTCTAGCTTTTTCTAACCCGCTCCCTCCATATGCTTGGAACAACCATGGCAAAGTACACGGACATACACATGGGCGCAAAATGACCTCGCTGTCGACGCGCCTTTGAACCCTAACACTAACTAAAATGCGCGCTAAAATGTAAAGAAATTTAGAATTTTAATTTAAATTGAAACATTTTTTGCGAGCAATTTAAATTTCTCCCAGCAGGGTCACCCATGGCAATAAGGTCTGGAGTGAGGGTCCAGGCCAAGTTCGGACCGTCTCGGTCGAGTGGAAGCCTTCTGGTGATCAGAGTATATGGAGGGAGTATACTGAACTTGCCTTTCTATTTTCATCTCAATTCGTTTCCTTGTCACTTTTCTCTTCATCTATTATTATATTATTTTATTTATTTTATTTCATCTTATCTTCATTTTCTAGGTCTTTCTATCCCGCTCCCTCCATATGCTTGGAACATCCACAAACTTTGACAACTATGGTAATTGAAGTACACGGACATTAATATAGGCGCAAAATGACCTCGCTGTCGACGCGCCTTTAAACCCTAACACTAACTAAAATGAAATAAAATTTCACATTTTAATTTAAATTAAAACATTTAAATTATAACATTTCTGGGCATTATTTTCTCATTGAAAAGAAACGGTTTCACTTATTTTTAATTATTGACTACTAGATAAAATAATACAAATATGCCATGGAAGTTGATCATTGTTGAATTATGTCTAATTTGCTTCGTAATTGTTTTGTTGTTACAGATAGATGTCAGCACAACTATTGGAATAGTTGTCATGGAAACAGCGTGTCGGCGCTCCTGGCGGCAGACATTTCAACTCGCAGATCACTTCTCGATCCTTGAGGACTCGCTCGATACAGTATCGATACGTTTAGACTGATAAGTGCTTTGAAATGTTAACAGAATGCTATTTTAAGAAAACTTGCTGAGAATATGTGACTTGGTGACACTAACGTTAGAGTAAAAATAAATAGTGGAATCAAATACGGATTCAATATCGTTTTCTAATACTTGTTTTCTGAACAAGAATGTATATATTCAAATTCTTCTCACATTAATAGAAAAAGTGATGATTCACTTTTCTGTTTCCCGTATAGTTATGACCAAACACAAGGTTCTGAATTGCTAGGTTCATGTTTGCTGCGTAATGTTCAAGTCTGAATCATTTGTTCAACTCTTCCAGTCGAAGTCAGGGCTGGGTTCGTTGGGTTTGGGTTTAAGGCTCGGGAGAGGGTGGACCTTAGGGTATGTGCTAGTTAAGGTTGGGAACCTTTCGGGTGGAGAGGGAGGGAAGGGGATTGGTCGAGTTGAAAGCAGATGTTTTTCTTGTACTTTTATGTAAGCAAACAATTAAGAATTTGGTGCATTTTGACCTTCTGGAAATAGCTTGAATTAGGTTCATCATATATTTATAGCGGAACTTTTAACGTCAAAACTGAAGTTTGAATTTCTTCAAAACGTTGCTGCTCTTGTTTTCTTAAAATAGCATCATTGGTAATATTAGAACATTTTTTTTTGTAAGTTAGTTCGTTGTAAGTTTTGTAAGTCGCGATCACGGGTCATGTCTTAATCGTGGCAACCCAACTTGTCACCCTTACGGTGCGTAGAGTCATCCACACTCTCTTCAAGCCTCAATGACATCCACACTCTATTCCACACTTCCTTCCAACAGTTCCATCTGCAGAGATCACTGCGAGAAGAAAAGGCGTTGCGAGTGACGTCATAGAAACTGTCGCCATAGAAACTGTCCCCATGGAAACTGTCGCCATAGAAACTCAATTTAAGACTGGAGCATTGGTGTCGACTCAACAGGCAGCTGTACTCGATGTTCATCAATTTACGATTCCCAAGGTGAAAATATGACAGTAAACCATTCCAGTATTTACTTGTATTCACTTGTATAAGTAACTATTGCTTCTAATTAATGATTGCTTCTAACTAACTATTGTAGGCCTATGTATTAACTTGCTTGTTTTATAATACAAACTTTTCCCTACTTGACTAACCTATAGCTCTTTGGATACGATATAGGGTAATGATTTTGTATTACAAGTATAACTAATTCTATTGCTTTTAACAAACTATTGCTTTTAACAAACTATTGCTTTTAAACTAACTATTGCTTCTTACTAACTATTATTCTAACTACCTACTGTTTGTAACTAAAAATTGCTTCTAACTAAGTACTGCTTCCAACTAAATATTGTATGAATTCACTTGCTTATTTTATAATACAAACTTTATCCTACTTTACTAACTATAGTTCTTTGGAGGGTAACGATTAGGGAACGTGACAGTAAAACCATGCCAGTATTCACCAGTATAACTAACTCGATTGCTTCTAATTAGCTATCGCTTTTATTAACTTGCTTGTTTAAAAATACAAACTGTTCCCTATGTAAATAACAATAGTTCTTTGAACAGGGTGATGATTTTGTATTCATTTATATTAGGTTTAACGACGCACTTTGGTTATCAATAAGATCTAATGATGTATTCTATTGGTGTAGCTCTACGGTTTATATTTTAGATTGACTTTGTGAAGCTGCATAAGATGAATATGTAAAGACAGATTGTTTTTATTCTCTCTTGACAGATTTCTCCACGCCATCCCAACATGATGAACAGTTGGTTTATCCGAGCTATAGCAAGTAGGGCTATTCTAGGGCTGAAGTATCGTCTAGGAGCCAGAGCATCAAGAGCTCAAGAAGAGGGTTGGTATCTACTACTGACTGTCGCCATGGGAACTGTCGCCATAGAAACCCAATTGAAGACTGGAGCATTGGTCTCTACTGACAGAGCGCAACTCAACGTGCTTCTTCACATTCGTCACAACGTGGGCTTCTTCTGCCCTGGGGCCTCTCCTGCCCCAGGGCATATATATATATATATATATATATATATATTTTTTTTTCTTCACAACCTGGGCCATCTTCCCCTGAGGCGTGTTGGTATATATACATATATATATTCGTCACAACGTGGGCTTCTTCTGCCCTGGGGCCTCTCCTGCCCCAGGGCGTATATATATATATATATATTCTTCACAACCTGGGCCATCTTCCCCTGAGGCGTGTTGGTATATATACATATATATATATATTCGTCACAACGTGGGCTTCTTCTGCCCTGGGGCCTCTCCTGCCCCAGGGCGTATATATATATATATATTCTTCACAACCTGGGCCATCTTCCCCTGAGGCGTGTTGATATATATACATATATATATATATATATATATTCGTCACAACGTGGGCTTCTTCTGCCCTGGGGCCTCTCCTGCCCCAGGGCACATATATATATATATATATATATTCTTCACAACCTGGGCCATCTTCCCCTGAGGCGTGTTGATATATATACATATATATATTCGTTACAACGTGGGCTTCTTCTGCCCTGGGGCCTCTCCTGCCCCAGGGCGTATATATATATATATATATATATATTCTTCACAACCTGGGCCATCTTCCCCTGAGGCGTGTTGATATATATACATATATATATATATACATATATTCGTCACAACGTGGGCTTCTTCTGCCCTGGGGCCTCTCCTGCCCCAGGGCGTATATATATATATATATATATATATATATATATATATATATATATATATATATATATTCTTCACAACCTGGGCCATCTTCCCCTGAGGCGTGTTGGTATATATACATATATATATTCGTCACAACGTGGGCTTCTTCTGCCCTGGGGCCTCTCCTACCCCAGGGCGTATATATATATATATATATATTCTTCACAACCTGGGCCATCTTCCCCTGAGGCGTGTTGATATTTATACATATATATATTCGTCACAACGTGGGCTTCTTTTGTCCTGGGGCCTCTCCTGCCCCAGGGCGTATATATATATATATATATATATATATATATATATATATATATATATATTCTTCACAACCTGGGCCATCTTCCCCTGAGGCGTGTTGATATATATACATATATATATTCGTCACAACGTGGGCTTCTTCTGCCCTGGGGCCTCTCCTGCCCCAGGGCGTATATATATATTCTTCACAACCTGGGCCATCTTCCCCTGAGGCGTGTTGATATATATACATATATATATTCGTCATCTGCACTTTCTCACACTTCATCTACACTGGGATCTACACTGCCAGAAGATGAAGCCAGAAGACTGTGTTGGTATCTTGTATATCGACTGTCGCCATGGGAACCGTCGCCATAGAAACCCAATTGAAGACTGGAGTATTGGTCTCTATTGACAGAGCGCAACTAAATATGTTCCAAGACAATTCTCAAGGTGAGAACAAGTTGGGTTATTGTAACATTGTATTAGCTAGGAACGTGTTGTTACAATTACAAGTTCAAATAATCAGCGACAATACAACCCTTCGACTATATTTCGATAAATAATAACGATTCTTTATTTTGAAGAAAACCAGAAATCATCAGAAAATAAGATTAAGATTATGATATTACAGATACCATGAGTTATGACGTATGCATTACCGATCCTGTGGAGAAAAATGAACAGAATCGAGTGATGTCCAAGTCTCGTAGGCCTAAATTAAATTAAATAAATTAAATTACATATACGGAAATTGATGATGTTTTCTGGAATTGTGATGATGATTTCTAGTTTCAACTTGAGTTAGTTAGTTAGTGTTAAAGGACTTGACAATTCTGAAAATAGATTTTAACGAATAATGACGCTATTTTTTTTACTCAATTTTGGAGAAAACTAGAAATCATCAACTCAATCCCAGAAATTATAATTAATTTAAATTACCACTCAAGACACACCCTTTTTTGTGCCTCGTGACGTAAGCATTACCCTATTTTATTCTTACAGTGTTCACGGCACGCCGAATGTCAACACAACACTGTAACACTGTAGGAATAAAATCGGGTAATGCTTACATCAAGAGGCACAAATAAGGGTGTGTCTTAAGTGGTAATTTGAATTAATTATAATTTCTGGGATTGAGTTGATGATTTCTAGTTTTCTCCAAAATTAGGTGAAGAAATAGCGTCATTATTCATTAAAATCTATTTTCAGGGTTAAGTCATGTTCTTTAGGGTTTGAAGGCATGTCGACAGCGAGATTATGTTGCGCCTATGTTCATGTCCGTGTAGTTTGCCATAGTTGTCTACGTTTGTGGGTGTTTCAAGCATATGGAGGGAGCGGGATGGAAAGAACTAGAAAAGTAAGATGAGACAATATAAAATGAAAGAAAGAAACGTAGACGATCGATGGATGTAGAGAAAAGTGAATAGAAAACGGAATAAAATACTAATACAAACGCGTAGTTCAGTACTCGCTCCATATACTCTGGTCACCACAAGGCTTCCACTCGACCGAGACGGTCTGAACTTGGTCTGGACCCTGACTCCAGACCTTAACGCACTTGGTCTGGACCCTCACTCCAGACTTGATCGCCTTGGGTAGCTCTTTTGAGAGCAAATAACCTACTCCCGGCGATAGCTCTGGAGATCATTGATGGCCACCACACCACGACAAGGTGTTCGGATATTTCGAGGGATTAAAACTTGAATTGGAAGAATAAATATCGTCATTATTCGTTGAAACCTGGGTTAAGAGTTGCGTTTTCTTTCGAAGATAGGTGAATCTATAACAATAGGATTTAATTCGTGTTTATTGATATAAATTGTGGAAACAAATGGTGAATTAATTCAGGTTATTTTTGTTCTTACTTGACAGATTTCTCCAAGACCGAGTTGGTATCTTGTACACTGACTGTCGCCATGGAAACTGTTGCCATAGAAACCCAATTGAAGACTGGAGTATTGGTCTCTATTGACAGAGCGCAACTAAATGTGTTCCAAGACAATTCTCAAGGTGACAACAAGTTGGGTTATTATAACATTGTATTAGCTAGGAACCTATTGATTTGTTTGGGTAGGGGGAAGGAGTCTGTCGTGGCCTGTTGTTGAGGAACCATCCAAGTATCAACTTGAAGGACAGAAAGGGACAGCATAAATGGTCGACCATGACAGGAATCGAACCTCGGTCTAGTAATTGACGGTTCAGTGTGTTATCCACTCGATCACGTGTCTACGTTGAAACTGTATATATAAGTAATCGGATTCAGATTTTTTTCTATAACATCGAAACTTACAATATTATTATTCCATGATTGAGACAATGGGTGAAAGCTAGGATCGTCTGAACGGGGCACCACAAGGGCAATCTTACAACTGATTGTATTGTTATCTCGCTCCACAGTGTACGCCTTCCAGCACCTGTACCAACCTGGCGACTCCACGAGGCTGTTCCTGGCTGTTCCTGGCTGTTCCCTGTGGCTGAACCACGTGATGTCTGCAGTGCTGCCGCATGGTGACGTGTTACACTCTCCCTAATGTTGTCTGTACTAGGTTGGCATCGAGTCGGGATGACGTCACGTAGGGTTGCCCGGGCAACTGGGGGGTAGGCAACACGTCTGGCACCAGGACCATCAGTCCGCCCCAGCCCGCCAGACTGTTGATAGGTTGAATGGCTCGATGTTACTATGACAACCAAGCACAGACTTCGGCTAGATATTCCTGCAGCTTTGATTCATTTCCCTCGCCATCTTTCAGGTCCACGTTAGGTATTGTTATTGTGTCTCCTCTAACCCACAAGCTGCGGGAATCTTAAGGTCTAAACCAACTGATTTAAAGATGGTTGACCTTATTGAGAATATCCCTTCTGGATATATCTTAGAACCGGGAACAGTGGTCAGATAGCTGATCGCAGAAGAGAGAAGAAAAGAAGACGGCACCCAAACCCTGTTTAGACTTTCACATGTAACGGGGTGGGATTAATTTTCAGGGTCAATTCAATTAGTTTTTTGATACATAGATTGTCCAATGGAAACATCAGGCACAATTTGTATCAAAGGGCAGGAAAACATAAGATGAAGGAAATCCCCAGAAGATAGGTAAGAAGTGTTGGGTTCATTCTCAGCACAGTGAACCTTATAGGTCACACAATAGGGCCTAGAGGGCATCAGAGTTAGTATAGTAGCTAGGTAAGTGTTGGGTTCATTCTCAGCACAGTGAACCTTATGGGTCACACAACAGGGCCTATAGGGCATCAGAGTTAGTATAGTAGCTAGGTAAGTGTTGGGTTCATTCTCAGCACAGTGAACCTTATAGGTCACACAACAGGGCCTATAGGGCAGCAGAGTTAGTATAGTAGCTAGGTAAGTGTTGGGTTCATTCTCAGCACAGTGAACCTTATAGGTCACACAACAGGGCCCTAGAGGGCATCAGAGTTAGTATAGTAGCTAGGTAAGTGTTGGGTTCATTCTCAGCACAGTGAACCTTATGGGTCACAACAGGGCCTAGAGGGCATGAGAGTTAGTATAGTAGCTAGGTAAGTGTTGGGTTCATTCTCAACACAGTGAACCTTGAAGGTCACACAACAGAGCCTATAGTGCAGCAGAGTTAGTATAGTAGCTAGGTAAGTGTTGGGTTCATTCTCAGCACAGTGAAACTTATGGGTCACACAACAGGGCCTATAGGGCATCAGAGTTAGTATAGTAGCTAGGTAAGTGTTGGGTTCATTCTCAGCACAGTGAACCTTATAGGTCACACAACAGGGCCTATAGGGCAGCAGAGTTAGTCTAGTAGCTAGGTAAGTGTTGGGTTCATTATCAGCACAGTGAACCTTATAGGTCACACAACAGGACCCTATAGGGCATCAGACTTAGTATAGTAGCTAGGTAAGTGTTGGGTTCATTCTCAGCACAGTGAACCTTATAGGTCACACAACAGGCCCTAGAGGGCATCAGAGTTAGGTAGAGTTCAGGTAATGGTGTTGGGTTCGACCCCCATCACACCACACAGCCAGCAAGCGTTGTAGGTTATTTCAGCCAGCACGAGGAGGTCGGGACCTCTTCACTTCCTGGGGCTTCAAGATTCACTTCTGGATCAACACACGTCGAGTACTCTTCACTTCGTCGCCCTTCGAGACTCCTGCGGTGTCATCTACAATCTTTCGTAGCAGTGTCGTCTACACTTACTTCCAGTTCCGGTGTCGTCTACACTTCCTCTCAGTTCCGCTGTCATCTACACTTCCTTCCAGTTCCGGTGTCGTCTACACTTCCTCTCAGTTCCGCTGTCATCTACACTTCCTTCCAGTTCCGGTGTCGTCTACACTTCCTTTCAGTTCCGGTGTCGTCTACACTTCCTTTCAGTTCCGTTGTCGTCTACACTTCCTTTCAGTTCCGGTGTCGTCTACACTTCCTTTCAGTTCCGGTGTCGTCTACACTTCCTTTCAGTTCCGGTATCATCTACACTTCCTTTCAGTTTCTGGTCTCATCTACACTTTCCTCTATCAGAGTCGTCTACACTTCCTTCCATCAGAGTCTCTACACTTCCTTCCAGCTTTGTATTCGTCTACACTCTCTTCCAGCAGAGTCGTCTACACTTTATTTCAGCATAGTCTCTATACTTCCTCTCAGTTCCGGGTTCATCTACACTATCTTCCAGCTGAAATGTCTACACTCTCTTTCGGCAATGTTTTCTACACTTCCTTTCAGAATTGGGTCATCTACAATTCTTTACAGCAGTTGCTTCTACACTTCCACTCATCCATCTACACTATTCTTACTGCGAGAAGAGAAAACTTGAAGTGAGAAGTCCGAGATGGTTTCTTCTACTGACTGTCGCCATAGAAACTGTCGCCATGGAAACTGTTGCCATAGAAACCCAATTGAAGACTGGAGTATTGGTCTCTATTGACAGAGCGCATCTAAATGTGTTCCAAAACAATTCTCAAGGTGAGAACAAGTTGGGTTATTATAACATTGTATTAGCTAGGAACGTGTTGTTACAATTACAAGTTCAAATAATCAGCGACATCACAACCCTTCGACTACATTTCGATAAATAATAACGATTCTTTATTTCGGAGAAAACCTGAAATCATCAGAAAATAAGATTAAATTTATGATCTTACAGATACCATGAGTTATGACGTATGCATTACCGATTCTTGGAGGAACATGAACAGAATCGAGTCATGTCCAAGTCTCGTAGGCCTAAATTAAATTACATGAATTAAATTACATATACGGAAATTGATGATATTTACTGGAATTGTGATGATGATTTCTAGTTTCAACTTGAATCAGAACCGGTTGTACCAAGTGATGATTAGTGAATTAAGCAAAAACTAGCAAATTGACTTGTTATCACCCTTGGTTACCCATGTTATTTTTGTACCTTGAGTAATGACTAACTAATTAATATTTAATCATCAGTTGGTACAATCGGCTCTTAGTTAGTTGGTGTTGAGGTTTAAATGCAGGTCGACGGCGAGATTATGTTGCGCCAATGTTCATGTCCGTGTACTTTGCAATAGTTGTCTACGTTTGTGGGTGTTTCAAGCATATTGAGGTAGCGGGATAGATAGAACTAGAAAAGTAAGATAAGACAATATAAAAGAAAAGAAAGGAAAGAAGAGGATAGATGTAGAGAAAAGTAAATAGAAAACGAAATAAAATACTAATACAAACGCAAGGTTCAGTACTCGCTCCATATACTCTGGTCACCACAAAGCTTCCACTCGAACGATACGGTATGAAATTGGTCTGGACCCTCACTCCAGACTTGAACGCACTCGGTCTGGACCCTCACTCCAGACTTGATCGCCTTGGGTAGCTGTTATGCGAGCAAATAACCTACTCCCGGCGATAGCTCTGGAGATCATTGATGGCCACCACACCACGACAAGGTGTTCGGATATTTCGAGGGATTTTAAACTTGAATTGGAAGAATGAATATCGTCATTATTCGTTGAAACCTGGTTTTAAGAGTTGCGTTTACTTTCGAGGATAGGTGAATCTATAACAAAAGGATTTAATTCGTGTTTATTGATTTAAATTGTGGAAACAAATGGTGAATTAAATCAGGTTATTTTTGTTCTTACTTGACAGATTTCTCCAAGACCGAGTTGGTATCTTGTATACTGACCGTCGCCATGGAAACTGTTGCCATAGAAACCCAATTGAAGACTGGAGTATTGGTCTCTATTGACAGAGCGCAACTAAATGTGTTCCAAGACAATTCTCAAGGTGAGAACAAGTTGGGTTATTATAACATTGTATTAGCTAGGAACCCATTGATTGGTTGAGACAGTGGGAAGGAGTCGGTCGTGGCCTGTTGTTGAGGCTACTATACTATACATCCAAGTAAAGACCAGAACGACAGAAGGGAACAACATGAATGGTCGACCATGACAGGAATCGAACCTCGGTCTAGTAATTGACGGTTCAGTGTGTTACCCACTCGAACACGTGTCTACGTTGAAACTGTTCAAGAAATCGGATTCAGATTTTTTTCTATAACATCGAAACTTACAATATTATTATTCCATGATTGAGACAATGGGTGAAAGCTAGGATCGTCTGAACGGGGCACCACAAGGGCAATCTTACAACTGATTGTATTGTTATCTCGCTCCACAGTGTACGCCTTCCAGCACCTGTACCAACCTGGCGACTCCACGAGGCTGTTCCTGGCTGTTCCTGGCTGTTCCCTGTGGCTGAACCACGTGATGTCTGCAGTGCTGCCGCATGGTGACGTGTTACACTCTCCCTAATGTTGTCTGTACTAGGTTGGCATCGAGTCGGGATGACGTCACGTAGGGTTGCCCGGGCAACTGGGGGGTAGGCAACACGTCTGGCACCAGGACCTTCAGTCCGCCCCAGCCCGCCAGACTGTTGATAGGTTGAATGGCTCGATGTTACTATGACAACCAAGCACAGACTTCGGCTAGATATTCCTGCAGCTTTGATTCATTTCCCTCGCCATCTTTCAGGTCCACGTTAGGTATTGTGTCTCCTCTAACCCACAAGCTGCGGGAATCTTAAGGTCTAACCAACTGATTTAAAGATGGTTGACCTTATTGAGAATATTCCCTCTGGATATATCTTAGAACCGGGAACAGTGGTCAGATAGCTGATCGCAGAAGAGAGAAGAAAAGAAGACGGCACCCCGGGGCAATCTTGGAGGCCTGGAGTCTCCTGGGGCCTCATACATCCTGGGGCTCTATATTTACGTCCTGGGGCCTCTACACGTCCTGTCGCCATAGAAACCCAATTGAAGACTGGAGTATTGGTCTCTATTGACAGAGCGCAACGACATGTGCTTCAAAACAATCCAAGGTGAGAACAAGTTGGGTTATTATAACTTTGTATTAGCTATAGGAACCTATTGCTTTGTTGAGACAGTGGGAAGGAGTCGGTCGTGGCCTGCTGTTGAGGTACCATCCAAGTATTAACTTGAATGACAGAAGGGAACAACGAAAACTGTCAGGATGGTCGACCATGACATGAAAGGAATTGAACCCCAGTCTACTGACGGTACCGAGTGTCAACCACTTGACCACTCGTCGCAGTATAGGAACTGTATAACTTATAGAATTTGAAACTTTTTCCAATAACATTGGAAATTGATACAAAATCCTTGTTCCCCAATTGAGGCTATGGATGAAAGACAGGATGAGCTGGACTGGGCACCACAAGGGCGATCTTATCACCACAAATAATTAAAACTGATGTTTCGCAGGTGCGTCGACAGCGTGGTCATTTTGCGCCTAGGTTCATGTCCGTGTACTTTTCCATAGTAGTCAACGTTCGTGGATGTTTCAAGTGTATGGAGGGAGCGAGATAGAAATAGCTAGAAAAGTGTGATAAGATGAAATGAAAGAAATGAAAGAAAAAAAGGAAAGTGACAATAAAACGGAATAGAAAGAAAATACTAACGCAAGGTTCAGTACTCCCTCCATATACTCGAGGCTTCCACTCGACCGAGACGGTCCGAACATGGTCTGGACCCTCACTCCAGACCTTATCGCCATGGCTCTGGACAGCTCTGGAGGTCACGGGGTCAGGCAAGCCCGCACACCACGTCAAGGTGTCTGAATCCTTTGAGGGGGTTTACAACTGATTATATTGTTATCTCGCTCTACAGTGACGCCTTCCAGCACCTGTACCAACCTGGCGATTTCACGAGGCTGTTCCTGGCTGTTCCCTGTGGCTGAACCACGAGATGTCTACAGTGCTGCCGCATGGTGACGTGTTACACTCTCCCTAATGTTGTCTGTACTAGGTTGGCATCGAGTCGGGATGACGTCACGTAGGGTTGCCCGGGCAACTGGGGGGTAGGCAACACGTCTGGCACCAGGACCTTCAGTCCGCCCCAGCCCGCCAGACTGTTGATAGGTTGAATGGCTCGATGTTACTATGACAACCAAGCACAGACTTCGGCTAGATATTCCTGCAGCTTTGATTCATTTCCCTCGCCATCTTTCAGGTCCACGTTAGGTATTGTTATTGTGTCTCCTCTAACCCACAAGCTGCGGGAATCTTGAGGTCTAAATCAACTGATTTAAAGATGGTTGACCTTATTGAGAATATTCCCTCTGGATATATCTTAGAACCGGGAACAGTGGTCAGATAGCTGATCGCAGAAGAGAGAAGAAAAGAAGACGGCACCCCGGGGCAATCTTGGAGGCCTGGAGTCTCCTGGGGCCTCCACACGTCCTGGGGCCTCTATACATCCTGGGGCCCTGTATTCACGTCCTGGGGCCTCTACACGTCCTGGGGCCTCTACACGTCCTGTCGCCATAGAAACTCAATTGAAGACTGATGTATTGGTCTCTATTGACAGAGCGCAACGAAATGTGCTTCAAAACAATCCAAGGTGAGAACAAGTTGGGTTTTTATATCATTGTATTAGCTAGGAACCCATTGTTTGGTCGAGACAGTGGGAAGGTGTCGGTCGTGGCCTGTTGTTGAGCTACCATCCAAGTATCAACTTGAATGACAGAAGGAAATAACGAAAACTGTCCGGATGGTCGACCATGACATGAAAGGAATTGAACCCCGGTGTACTAGATGACGGTACAGATTATTAACCACTCGACCACTTGTCCGAGGGGTTAACAACTCCTGAAATCCGGTGTACACTTGCCATGAAATCTCTTTGAAATCCCTGGAATCATTTGAAATTCCCTTGAAATCCGTATGAAATCTCTTGAAATCACCTGAAATCTTTTGAAATCTCTGGAATCAGGTGTACACCAAATTTGCGACTTGTAAACCCCTCGCACTTGTCTCAGTAAGCCTGTTTGTTTGTCCTGCACTAGCTGAACTGGTTCTTCAGTTCTTGCACAATCGTGTTTGTTTGTAACCGTGGTTCTGCACCAAGCTGCACCTTCTTGTTTGTTTGTCCCGGTTCACTTGCACTAGTTCAGGTAGTTCTACACCAGCTACGGAGCGGGTGTGCTTAAGGTTTGTTCGATTTGCCTGCACCAGGGGCAGTTGGTGTAGGCTTGGTGGAGGCTCATTGCACTATGACAATGACGTCATGCCAGTTTGGTGTAGCACCGAGCTGCTATATTACACTACAAATCGAACATGTCCAAATTCGTTACGCGGCATTTCTTTGATTCAACTTTTTACTGTTGACATGATCGTTGATTTTCTATATTATTATGAACATAGGCTACAAATAACTCACCGTCAGAAGAAAAAGCATATAGTGGCCGTTCTGGACAACTGGATTGTTGTTGGTAATTAATATTTTCATGATTTTCATAACCCTCCATATTTACTTTTATAAAAATGCGCCAAAACAACCTGCACTACACCAACACACCACCTCCCGAGCTGGTGCGCTAAAAAGCTGCCCAAAGTTACACCAGCGCCAAATCGAACGCGCACGGTGCTGCACAAAGGTCGGCAAAGTAGTCTGCACTAGACAAATCGAACACGTTGGTGTAGTGGTGTAGCTTGGTGTAGACAAATCGAACAAACCTTTAGTTCAGTGCAAGAAGGCAGGCGCCAAAATCAAGTTGTACGCGGACGCTTTGCTGGCTTACTAGTTGTTGACGCCTAAATTCGTGTTGATGAGAATGAAAATATATATAATTGAATAAGGGTTGTCATTATTAAATATTTACTATTCATTAATCACATTCCATGATATTTCATATCTCTTTCTCCATCAACGGGTCTGCTTCCATTTCAAAATTCGCGTCTAGAAACCGAAAAATCGGCAAATTCGTGTTTGTTTGTACCTCATCATTTAGGTATCATTTCCTGCACAAAACCCGAAATATGACGTACTTCCTTTTTACACCAGCTGCACTTTAGTTCAGGTGGTGCAACACAAACAAACAGGCCTAGTAGGAACTGTACATCTAATAACTATATATGTAGGCCTTACAAGAAAGAGCTGGAGAATTAGGATAAGACGATAGAGAATAAAATAATACGATAGATGAGGAGGAAAGTGACGAGAAAATGAAATAAAATAGATACAGAAATGCAAGGCCACCAAAAGACTCGACCGTGACGGTCCGAACTTAGTCTGGACCCTCACTCCAGACCTTATCGTCATGAGTGACCTTTTTGGGAGCAGTTAAACACCTCCCAGAAAATGTCATAATTTTAATTAAAAAGCAAAATTTTATCTCATTTTCTTTGGTGTTGAGGTTTAGAAGCTCGACGACTGCGAGGTCATTTTGGGCCTATGTTCATGACCGTTTACTTTAATTGCCATTGTTGTCAACACTTTTGTGGATGTTCCGAGCATATGAAGGGAGCGGGGTAGAAAGAGCTAGAAAATATAGGTAAGATGGAATAGAATGGAGACAATTAAATGAGACGATGGCTTACGAGAAAAGTAACAAGAAAACGGAATAAAATGTAAATACAAACACAAGGTTCAGTACTCCCCCTATATACTCAAGGCTTTCACTCGACCGAGACGGTCCGAACATGGTCTGGACCCTCACTCCAGACCTTATCGCCGTGGCTCTGGACAGCTCTGGAGGTCACGGGGTCAGGCAAGCCCCACACCACGTCAAGGTGTCTGGATCCTTTGAGGGGGTTTACAACTGATTATATTGTTATCTCGCTCTACAGCGTACGCCTTCCAGCACCTGTACCAACCTGGCGACTCCACGAGGCTGTTCCTGGCTGTTCCCTGTGGCTGAACCACGTGATGTCTGCAGTGCTGCCGCATGGTGACGTGTTACACTCTCCCTAATGTTGTCTGTACTAGGTTGGCATCGAGTCGGGATGACGTCACGTAGGGTTGCCCGGGCAACTGGGGGGTAGGCAACACGTCTGGCACCAGGACCTTCAGTCCGCCCCAGCCCGCCAGACTGTTGATAGGTTGAATGGCTCGATGTTACTATGACAACCAAGCACAGACTTCGGCTAGATATTCCTGCAGCTTTGATTCATTTCCCTCGCCATCTTTCAGGTCCACGTTAGGTATTGTGTCTCCTCTAACCCACAAGCTGCGGGAATCTTAAGGTCTAACCAACTGATTTGAAGATGGTTGACCTTATTGAGAATATCCCTTCTGGATATATCTTAGAACCGGGAACAGTGGTCAGATAGCTGATCGCAGAAGAGAGAAGAAAAGAAGACGGCACCCCGGGGCAATCTCGGAGGCCTGGGGTCTCCTGGGGCCTCTATACATCCTGGGGCCCTATATTCACGTCCTGGGGCCTCTACACGTCCTGTCGCCATAGAAACCCAATTGAAGACTGGAGTATTGGTCTCTATTGACAGAGCGCATCTAAATGTGCTTCCAAACAATCCAAGGTGAGAACAAGTTGGGTTATTATAACATTGTATTAGCTAGGAACCTATTGATTTGTGTAGACAGTGGGAAGGAGTCGGTCGTGGCCTGTTGTTGAGGAACCATCCAAGTATCAACTTGAATGACAGAAGGAAACAACGAAAACTGACAGGATGGTCGACCATGACATGAAAGGAATTGAACCCCGGTGTACTAGATGACGGTACAGAGTATTAACCACTCGACCACTTGTCCGAAGGGTTCACAACTCCTGAAATCCGGTGTACACTTGCCATGAAATCTCACTGAAATCCCTGAAATCATTTGAAAATCCCTTGTAATCCGTATGAAATCTCTTGAAATCACCTGAAATCTTTTGAAATCTCTGAAATCAGGTGTACACCAAATTTGCGAGTTGTAAACCCCTCGCACTTGTCTCAGTAGGAACTGTGTATCTAATAACTATATATGTAGGCCTAGCTAGAAAGAGCTAGAAAATATGGATAAGACGATAAAGAATAAAATAATACGAAAGATAAGGACGAGGAAAGTGACAAGAAAATGAAATAAAATAGAAACAGAAATGCAAGGTTTAATACTCCCTCCATTAACTGCGGTCACCAAAAGGCTTCCACTCGACCGAGACGGCCCGAACTTGGTCTGGACCCTCACTCCAGACTATATCGTCATGAGTGACCCTGCTGGGAGCAATTAAACACCTCCAAAAAATGTTATAATTTTAATTAAAATGCAAAATTTTATTTCATTTTCTTTGGTGTTGAGGTTTAGAGGCTCGACGACTGCGAGGTCATTTTGGGCCTATGTTCATGACCGTTTACTTTAATTGCCATTGTTGTCAACTTTTGTGGATGTTCCGAGCATATGAAGGGAGCGGGGTAGAAAGAGCTAGAAAATATAGATAAGATGGAATAGAATAGAGACAATTAAATGAGACGATGGCTTACGAGAAAAGTAACAAGAAAACGGAATAAAATGTAAATACAAACACAAGGTTCAGTACTCCCCCTATATACTCAAGGCTTTCACTCGACCGAGACGGTCCGAACATGGTCTGGACCCTCACTCCAGACCTTATCGCCATGGCTCTGGACAGCTCTGGAGGTCACGGGGTCAGGCAAGCCCCACACCATGTCAAGGTGTCTGGATCCTTTGAGGGGGCTTATAACTGATTATATTGTTATCTCGCTCTACAGCGTACGCCTTCCAGCACCTGTACCAACCTGGCGACTCCACGAGGCTGTTCCTGGCTGTTCCCTGTGGCTGAACCACGTGATGCCTGCAGTGCTGCCGCATGGTGACGTGTTACACTCTCCCTAATGTTGTCTGTACTAGGTTGGCATCGAGTCGGGATGACGTCACGTAGGGTTGCCCGGGCAACTGGGGGGTAGGCAACACGTCTGGCACCAGGACCTTCAGTCCGCCCCAGCCCGCCAGACTGTTGATAGGTTGAATGGCTCGATGTTACTATGACAACCAAGCACAGACTTCGGCTAGATATTCCTGCAGCTTTGATTCATTTCCCTCGCCATCTTTCAGGTCCACGTTAGGTATTGTTATTGTGTCTCCTCTAACCCACAAGCTGCGGGAATCTTAAGGTCTAACCAACTGATTTAAAGATGGTTGACCTTATTGAGAATATCCCTTCTGGATATATCTTAGAACCGGGAACAGTGGTCAGATAGCTGATCGCAGAAGAGAGAAGAAAAGAAGACGGCACCCCGGGGCAATCTCGGAGGCCTGGGGTCTCCTGTGGGTTCAATACTCCCGGGAATCTCGACTCTTCCCGGGTCAAGGCAGTTCCTGGGTCATGGCAGTTCCTGGGTCACGGCAGTTCCTGGGTCACGGCAGTTCCCTGGGTCACGGCAGTTCCTGGGTCACGGCAGTTCCTGGGTCACGGCAGTACCTCGTTTCGACAGTTCCTGGGTCACGGCGGTTCCCGGGTCACAGCAGTTCCTGGTTCATGGCAGTTCCTGGGTCACGGCAGTTCCTGGGTCACGGCAGTTCCCGGGTCACGGCAGTTCCTCGTCTCGACAGTTCCTGGGTCACGGCAGTTCCTGGGTCACTGCAGTTCCTCGTCTCGACAGTTCCTGGGTCACGGCAGTTCCTCGTCTCGACAGTTCCTGGGTCACGGCAGTCCCTAGTCTTGACAGTTCCTGGGTCACGGCAGTTCCTGGGTCACAGCAGTTCCTGGGTCACTGCAGTTCCTCGTCTCGACAGTTCCTGGGTCACGGCAGTTCCTCGTCTCGACTCTTCCTGGGTCACGGAAGTTCCTGGGTCACTGCAGTTCCTCATCTCGACAGCTCCTGGGTCACGGCAGTCCCTCGTCTCGACAGTTCCTGGGTCACGGCAGTTCCTCGTCTCGACAGTTCCTTGGTCTCGGCAGTCCCTCGTCTCGACAGTTCCTGGGTCTCGGCAGTCCCTCGTCTCGATAGTTCCTGGGTCACGGCAGTTCCTGGGTCACGGCAGTCCCTCGTTTCGACAGTTCCTGGCCACATTTGGGCTGACCTTTTATATATTCCTGAGCCTCAAATCTTTCGACCGGTAATTATTTTTCTTCATCATCATACATTTTATCTTGAAAATAGTTGAAATATAATCTTTTATTTCTCATTTTAATACAAATAATGTTCCATTTTCTTTGCATCTTCACTAATAATAATCTCTGTTCTTCTTCTCAAACAGTTTGTTCTGTCAAAACATCCAAGAAGATTCAAGCAACCTGTGTTTTTCTCCGGTCCAACTGTATCCACCAACCACTGAGATCTCTGCTGCGAGTCCATGACACCAACAGACCTTCCGAACCTCCTCCGTCTTTCTAGCAGCTCTTCTGTACTTCCATGTAAGTGTCGTTGTCCTATTATACTTGGTATCGGATTAAACAACACTCTTCAATGGTATCTCAGGTCTATTGGCGTACATTGACAGTACAATTTATAGACGGTTCAAGACGGTTATTTTATTTGGTGTTTGTGCATTGAGAGGATCCAGTGAATATCTCAGATTTTGACCTACGCATCTCCGATCAACTACCGTACCTATTAGTTTTAACGCGATTTATCGATTTTGGGAACCAAATAGTCCCTACTTCTATTTGTTTCACCTTCTTCTTTCCCGAGTATTAGTGCTCATTGGCCTCTATTTGTCAGCGTTGTTGAGCAAAACATCCGAGGCCTGAAGTGAGTTGACTACGAGCCTAAACTATGAACCGAAGTAAGGGGATCCATAAAGATCGTCACAGCTCAGGGGAGGGGGGGGGTTCTCAAGATTTGGGACAAGGAGTTACAAGAGGGGGAAGGGAGGGAGATAACTGTGTGACGTACCATTTTTATGTTCCATGTATTTGACGCCATTCTTATAGATTATTATATTTATACGCACCGTAGAAATTTTTCATCATTACCTGCGCCATTGAATTTGTAGGTTTAATGCCTTCGCATAATTGCATAACACGCATTATTTCAAGAAAAGCAAACATGAAGGAATGAATATTTTAATTTAATTACTTTATTGTACCTATCTTTGCAACCTGTTGATTTCACTTTTTGTGGAAGGGGGGGGGGGGGGGATGAGAATTTTTGATGTATTCAAAGGGGGGGAGGGTACTTAGGTTTTGTGACAAACTGTGATATGTGAGGGAGGGGGTTCAAAGTGGCTTAAAAAAGAGTGACATAATTGTTTTTTGTAGCCTTATGATCTTCATATACATATATATTCCATTCGTGATTGTATCATCAATCATTTATTTATCATTCCTAATAAAAAAAATATGTACACCAATAATGATGAACTAATTGGAATAAAAAATACGTAATTCATAATAATTGTCACAGTACTCTTTCGAGTCTTTGAAATGATTGAATAGACAGTTTCAAAATTGTCTAATTACATTGTAATTGTTTTGTTGTTACAGATAGATGTCAGCACAACTATTGGAATAGTTGTCATGGCAACAGCGTGTCGGCGCTCCTGGCGGCAACCATTTCAACTCGCAGATCACTTCTCGATTCTTGAGGACTCGCTCGATACAGTATCGATACGTTTAGACTGATAAGTGCTTTGAAATGTTAACAGAATGCTATTTCAAGAAAACTTGCTGAGAATATGTGACTTGGTGACACTAACGTTAGAGTAAAAATAAATAGTCGAATCAAATACGGATTCAATATCGTTTTCTAATACTTGTTTTCTGAACAAGAATGTGTATATTCAAATTCTTCTCACATTAATAGAAAAAGTGATGATTCACTTTTCTATTTCCCTTATAGTTATGACCAAACACAAGGTTCTGAATGTCTAGGTTCATGTTCGCTGCGTAATGTTCAAGTCTGAATCATTTGTTCAACTCTTCCAGTCGAAGTCAGGGCTGGGTTCGTTGGGTTTGGGTTTAAGGCTCGGGAGAGGGTGGACCTTAGGGTATGTGCTAGTTAAGGATGGGAACCTTTTGGGTGGAGAGGGAGGGAAGGGGATTGGTCGAGTTGAAAGCAGATGTTTTTCTTGTACGTTTATGTAAGCAAACAATTGAGAATTTGGTGCATTTTGACCTTCTGGAAATAACTTGATATAATTTTTTCAAATATTCATAACGAAACTTCCTACGTCAAAACTGAAGTTTGAATCTCTGTGGAACGTTGCTACTCTAGTCTTCTTAAAATAGCATATTGGTAATATTAAAACACAAGTATGTATAAGCAGTAAGTTAGTTTTTGTAAGTTTTGTAAGTCGCGATCATGGGCCATGTCTTAATCGCGGCAACCCAACTTGCCACCCTTACGGTGAACAGAATAAATAGTTTCAGTTACATAAACATTCTATCTAGTCTAAGATCTATTATTTATATTATTATTGTAAACTTCTACTTGAGGCCATTTTTACAGCCAAATTGGTCTTAGTTGTCTGATTGGTCTTGGTAAAATGCCATTTCCGTCCGGCATTCAATATAAAATCAGTCAAATCACTAGCTAGCTCATTTCTCAAAGTAAATGTCATACCCTGTAACTTGCTAGCACATCTCCCTGAGCGGACGAGTGGTGTTAAGTGTAGTTAGGATTGTCTGAATGTAAACGCGAGTAAGCCTAGTTGTCTGGGTGAGAGCTTTTCATGGTTTGCCTCACCAGTTCGATGTTTGATACTGCTTCTTTAAAAGCCAGACTATAAACTTATTCCAACGGCCATGACCTAGCATACTAGCTTACTCGAGCGTAATCATTTCAATATTTCAAATTCATAGAATAATTACATGATAACAATTACGATTTTCTTCTTGTCGTCCATCACATTCTCTGTCCAATATTCGATTTCTTCAAATCACGTTCCACAGCACGAACGAAAAAGTTGGCATCTATCGTCAGTTGGATCAATTTCATTTAAAACCAACATTTTTAGGAAGGCTTGCTTTTATGGAGATGAGATGTTGTTATGTTACCATGGCAACCGACTCCTGGCCACAGCCTTCTGGATAAAAAGCACTGGATTTAACATCCAAAGCACTGCAGTTCGTGGAATCCGGTGTACAATATCATGACGGACGACAAGAATAAAATCAAAGTAAGCTCTCAGCTCTATAATATAATATAGTCCAAGAATCTGCTGATTTTCAAAAAACTACTTCATTTCTAATTTCATGTAATAAACCTCACATGTCTGTGAACAAGCGTTGAATTGAAAATGGTTTGTATTACTCCTTGCAAACATGTCTGTATCCTCTCCTTGTTTGTATAATCACCATCTTCCTTCAGAGATTAGGCAGCAGGTCCATTCCGGCTCCAAGGATTCCATCTTTTCCTCGGTCCACCAATGTCTCGCCTCTCTTCGGGTCGTCGTGACAACTGTATATATATCGTCATATATCGTAAATATATAGTAGGGTATATCATATATATCGACTGTAATATATCGTCATATATTCTTGGTGGAATAGAATGTAATCAGAATCTCTACCACCGCAGTATATTTACTTATTTTAATGCTGCTTAACGACCCCACCAACAGCTGGGTTATACAGGTGTACGAATGAGCGGGTGACAATGAAGCGATGAAGTGATGATAGGTGAAAGGACGTTTACAAACCCATGCCTTATGCGGGACACGAACAATTACGCCCGATCTGACTTCAGTTTCTACCGCTGCCGATAGTTGACTGAGCCACGGGGGCGGCTACCGCGGTACATTGAATGCAATTTTAATAACTTATATCTATGACTACCACTAACAACATGGCCATTTCCTTTCGCACCATGCGGGAATCAAAGGGATGCCGTCATACTCAATTTACTGGTAGTATTATATATTGATTCATAAAAGTAATACGTGTAATGCACTCTGTGAATCCAGCTCTTCCCAACTGTATTAAGCAACGTTGGAATACGTTTCATTTGAATTAGCCAATCTAAATTTTAAATACGTGTGTGAAAGCATTGGACCCCTAGTCAAGAGCCTTACTGCTACATTTACCAATTGATAACTGGATAATTACTTGACATCTACGAGAAAGAACAGAAACAATGCAAATACTCAACTATGTACTTTACATTGAAATACGAGCCGAATGCGTACGTTTTGATTTGAAATTGCGAATCTCAAAAATGTACACTTCAGCGCGTCACATTTTTTGCTTCCATCATGGTGAGAAGACGTCCAATGTTGAAAGTATATAACTTACGCCATGTTGCTTATCCCGTTACGTTATTGGTAGTCATAGCTTATATGAAATAGATATCCACTAAAGAGGGTCCCCTACCAACATGACAACCACAAATATCACCGATTTGTATTGGTGATGTATTTTTAGGGCATTATGAACATATAAGGACGAAGTTCGAGATAAGAAACCCAACTACATCGATCAAAACTCAAAATTGTTAAATCCTTGGAATTGCAACAATATTACAAAGCCACCCAAAGTTTTTAGAATATTCAGTCGATAAGTAAAATAATAATTATACAAACTCAAACAACTCGTCATTGATAAAAGTTGCAGAGCTCTGCATTTCTTATCGTAAACCACGTCCTGAAATATCCTCAGGCTCTACCCTAAATTACCGTAGCTAAACAAACGTAGCAGTGATTTTTGTGTTTGTTATATTGGTAGATGATTCTTCTTTCGTGGTGTGAAATATACCGTTCTATTTCAACATAATGAGAATCAGTTTCAGAGAACTTTGAATATAAGTATAATGTCGAGTGTGACAAAAATAGAAGGAATTAGGAATAAGAACATTTGGGAGAGGTCAAGAATTGAGTGTAAACGTGACGTTAGTTGATTGCATTAATTACTCACTACTTTTTGCATTACTTTAGATTACTCACGATTGGTAGTTTCATGGATTTGGGCGTTAAATTGGTACATATTTGTAACGTTGGTGCAATAGCCTTTGGTGCTAAGCCCAAGACTGGCAAACCAACGCAACCCCCAATACATCTTGGAAAAAACAACCATCATTATCAATAAATGGCATACTTGATCATTATTACAGCTCTAGAATATAAGATTATCATAATGCCTTTGGGTGCTAAAATTC
>OU015467.1:21294489-21526673 GCA_907164805.1 Brachyptera putata | reverse complement strand
TACAAGTATTTTTGCTCAAAATCTTAAATTAACCAACGTCATTTTAACGAGAACGGTTTTGCACGATATTGTCCAATGAAGTTGATTTTCAACAAAGATTCATTCAAGAGAAAATATTTCTTGTGAAATTGTAAAACCAAAATTGACATCAGGAATCAAATTTGAAAAACCTAAGAAAGGCAAAAAATCATAAGTTTCGATTTGTCTAAATTTTTTTAGTAAGACGGAGGGGCATTTCAAAAACTCAATTCCATTGAAATTTCTTCAATTTTCTTTTTTTCAAAGTGATTACGAGGATTCTAAAATTGTATATGGGCCCTACCATGGCAAATAATACCAAGTTGATTTTTGCTCTAAAATCTTTAAATTCAACTCGATTTTGAAACGGAGACCGGATTTGTGTTCGAATTTGATAACCATATGAATAAATAACAACAGAACTGAGAAATTCAACAACGAATTTCAGAGGACAAAAATTTTTGACCGAAATGTACAGGGTTAACTAAGGTACTTTTGGACCTTTCGCAATTAATTTCTATGAACTGGTGAGAGCTATGATGTTCTAGTATTTTTTTAAGAGTATAACTTGATGGTCCCTAAATCCTCAGCAAATTTGGCTATACTCGCATCAGCCATTTCCAAGAAAAAGGTGTCTGAATTACCCAAAAACTGCAATTTCCAGCCACTTTTCAGAGTCATAAAAAATCATCATTTTTGATTCGGCTAAAATTTGTAGGAAGACAAGAGGACATTTCAGAAGAGTTATTCCGTTGAAATTTTGCTAATAATGCTAATGGAAAAGTAATTAGAAGGATTCCAGAATTCTATATAGGACTCTACCATGGTGAGTACACCAAGTTGAATTTTGCTCTAAAATCTTTAAATTCAACTCGATTTTGAAACGGAGACCGGATTTGTGTTCGAATTTGATAACCATATGAATAAATAACAACAGAACTGAGAAATTCAACAATGAATTTCAGAGGACAAAAATTTTTGACCGAAATGTACAGGGTTAACTAAGGTACTTTTGGACCTTTCGCAATTAATTTCTATGAACTGGTGAGAGCTATGATGTTCTAGTATTTTTTTAAGAGTATAACTTGATGGTCCCTAAATCCTCAGCAAATTTGGCTATACTCGCATCAGCCATTTCCAAGAAAAAGGTGTCTGAATTACCCAAAAACTGCAATTTCCAGCCACTTTTCAGAGTCATAAAAAATCATCATTTTTGATTCGGCTAAAATTTTGTAGGAAGACAAGAGGACATTTCAGAAGAGTTATTCCGTTGAAATTTTGCTAATAATGCTAATGGAAAAGTAATTAGAAGGATTCCAGAATTCTATATAGGACCTATACCATGGTGAGTACAGCTAAGTTGATTTTGCTCTAAAATCTTTAAATTCAACTCGATTTTGAAACGGAGACCGGATTTGTGTTCGAATTTGATAACCATATGAATAAATAACAACAGAACTGAGAAATTCAACAATGAATTTCAGAGGACAAAAATTTTTGACCGAAATGTACAGGGTTAACTAAGGTACTTTTGGACCTTTCGCAATTAATTTCTATGAACTGGTGAGAGCTATGATGTTCTAGTATTTTTTAAGAGTATAACTTGATGGTCCCTAAATCCTCAGCAAATTTGGCTATACTCGCATCAGCCATTTCCAAGAAAAAGGTGTCTGAATTACCCAAAAACTGCAATTTCCAGCCACTTTTCAGAGTCATCAAAAATCATCATTTTTGATTCGGCTAAAATTTTGTAGGAAGACAAGAGGACATTTCAGAAGAGTTATTCCGTTGAAATTTTGCTAATAATGCTAATGGAAAAGTAATTAGAAGGATTCCAGAATTCTATATAGGACTCTACCATGGTGAGTACACCAAGTTGAATTTTGCTCTAAAATCTTCAAATTCAACTCGATTTTGAAACGGAGACCGGATTTGTGTTCGAATTTGATAACCATATGAATAAATAACAACAGAACTGAGAAATTCAACAATGAATTTCAGAGGACAAAAATTTTTGACCGAAATGTACAGGGTTAACTAAGGTACTTTTGGACCTTTCGCAATTAATTTCTATGAACTGGTGAGAGCTATGATGTTCTAGTATTTTTTTAAGAGTATAACTTGATGGTCCCTAAATCCTCAGCAAATTTGGCTATACTCGCATCAGCCATTTCCAAGAAAAAGGTGTCTGAATTACCCAAAAACTGCAATTTCCAGCCACTTTTCAGAGTCATCAAAAATCATCATTTTTGATTCGGCTAAAATTTTGTAGGAAGACAAGAGGACATTTCAGAAGAGTTATTCCGTTGAAATTTTGCTAATAATGCTAATGGAAAAGTAATTAGAAGGATTCCAGAATTCTATATAGGACCTCTACCATGGTGAGTACACTAAGTTGAATTTTGCTCTAAAATCTTTAAATTCAACTCGATTTTGAAACGGAGACCGGATTTGTGTTCGAATTTGATAACCATATGAATAAATAACAACAGAACTGAGAAATTCAACAATGAATTTCGGAGGACAAAAATTTTTGACCGAAATGTACAGGGTTAACTAAGGTACTTTTGGACCTTTCGCAATTAATTTCTATGAACTGGTGAGAGCTATGATGTTCTAGTATTTTTTTAAGAGTATAACTTGATGGTCCCTAAATCCTCAGCAAATTTGGCTATACTCGCATCAGCCATTTCCAAGAAAAAGGTGTCTGAATTACCCAAAAACTGCAATTTCCAGCCACTTTTCAGAGTCATCAAAAATCATCATTTTTGATTCGGCTAAAATTTTGTAGGAAGACAAGAGGACATTTCAGAAGAGTTATTCCGTTGAAATTTTGCTAATAATGCTAATGGAAAAGTAATTAGAAGGATTCCAGAATTCTATATAGGACCCTATATACCATGGTGAGTACAGTAAGTTGATTTTTGCTCTAAAATCTTTAAATTAAACTCGATTTTGAAACGGAGACCGGATTTGTGTTCGAATTTGATAACCATATGAATAAATAACAACAGAACTGAGAAATTCAACAATGAATTTCAGAGTACAATAATTTTTGACCGAAATGTACAGGGTTAACTAAGGTACTTTTGGACCTTTCGCAATTAATTTCTATGAACTGGTGAGAGCTATGATGTTCTAGTATTTTTTTAAGAGTATAACTTGATGGTCCCTAAATCCTCAGCAAATTTGGCTATACTCGCATCAGCCATTTCCAAGAAAAAGGTGTCTGAATTACCCAAAAACTGCAATTTCCAGCCACTTTTCAGAGTCATCAAAAATCATCATTTTTGATTCGGCTAAAATTTTGTAGGAAGACAAGAGGACATTTCAGAAGAGTTATTCCGTTGAAATTTTGCTAATAATGCTAATGGAAAAGTAATTAGAAGGATTCCAGAATTCTATATAGGACTCTACCATGGTGAGTACACCAAGTTGAATTTTGCTCTAAAATCTTTAAATTCAACTCGATTTTGAGACGGAGACCGGATTTGTGTTCGAATTTGATAACCATATGAATAAATAACAACAGAACTGAGAAATTCAACAATGAATTTCAGAGGACAAAAATTTTTGACCGAAATGTACAGGGTTAACTAAGGTACTTTTGGACCTTTCGCAATTAATTTCTATGAACTGGTGAGAGCTATGATGTTCTAGTATTTTTTTAAGAGTATAACTTGATGGTCCCTAAATCCTCAGCAAATTTGGCTATACTCGCATCAGCCATTTCCAAGAAAAAGGTGTCTGAATTACCCAAAAACTGCAATTTCCAGCCACTTTTCAGAGTCATCAAAAATCATCATTTTTGATTCGGCTAAAATTTTGTAGGAAGACAAGAGGACATTTCAGAAGAGTTATTCCGTTGAAATTTTGCTAATTATGCTAATGGAAAAGTAATTAGAAGGATTCCAGAATTCTATATGGGACTCTACCATGGTGAGTACACCAAATTGAATTTTGCTCTAAAATCTTTAAATTCAACTCGATTTTGAGACGGAGACCGGATTTGTGTTCGAATTTGATAACCATATGGAATAAATAACAACAGAACTGAGAAATTCAACAATGAATTTCGGAGGACAAAATTTTTGACCGAAATGTACAGGGTTAACTAAGGTACTTTTGGACCTTTCGCAATTAATTTCTATGAACTGGTGAGAGCTATGATGTTCTAGTATTTTTTTAAGAGTATAACTTGATGGTCCCTAAATCCTCAGCAAATTTGGCTATACTCGCATCAGCCATTTCCAAGAAAAAGGTGTCTGAATTACCCAAAAACTGCAATTTCCAGCCACTTTTCAGAGTCATGGAAAAATCATCATTTTTGATTCGGCTAAAATTTTGTAGGAAGACAAGAGGACATTTCAGAAGAGTTATTCCGTTGAAATTTTGCTAATAATGCTAATGGAAAAGTAATTAGAAGGATTCCAGAATTCTATATAGGACCCTACCATGGTGAGTACAGTAAGTTGATTTTTGCTCTAAAATCTTTAAATTAAACTCGATTTTGAAACGGAGACCGGATTTGTGTTCGAATTTGATAACCATATGAATAAATAACAACAGAACTGAGAAATTCAACAATGAATTTCAGAGGACAAAAATTTTTGACCGAAATGTACAGGGTTAACTAAGGTACTTTTGGACCTTTCGCAATTAATTTCTATGAACTGGTGAGAGCTATGATGTTCTAGTATTTTTTTAAGAGTATAACTTGATGGTCCCTAATCCTCAGCAAATTTGGCTATACTCGCATCAGCCATTTCCAAGAAAAAGGTGTCTGAATTACCCAAAAACTGCAATTTCCAGCCACTTTTCAGAGTCATCAAAAATCATCATTTTTGATTCGGCTAAAATTTTGTAGGAAGACAAGAGGACATTTCAGAAGAGTTATTCCGTTGAAATTTTGCTAATAATGCTAATGGAAAAGTAATTAGAAGGATTCCAGAATTCTATATAGGACTCTACCATGGTGAGTACACCAAGTTAAATTTTGCTCTAAAATCTTCAAATTCAACTCGATTTTGAAACGGAGACCGGATTTGTGTTCGAATTTGATAACCATATGGATAAATAGCAACAGAACTGAGAAATTCAACAATGAATTTCAGAGGACAAAAATTTTTGACCGAAATGTACCTGGGCATTGTACCATAACGATAATTGTCCAATCAAGTTTGATTATTCAACAAGAAGATTCAATTCTAAGGAAGAAAATATTCCTTGTGAAATTGTAAAACCAAAATTGACATCAGAAATCAAATTTGAAAAACGTAAAAAGGCAAAAAATCATAAGTTTCGATTTGTCTAAAATTTTGTAGTAAGACGGAGGGGCATTTCAAAAACTCAATTTCATTGAAATTTGGTCAATTTTCTTTTTTCAAAGTGATTACAAGGATTCTAAAATTGTATATGGGCCCTACCATGGCAAATAATACCAAGTTGATTTTCGCTCTAAAATCTTCAAATTAAACTCAATTTTGAAACGGAGACCGGATTTGTGTTACAAATTGATCACATTACAAATACATAACAACTTATCTGAGAAATTGAACACAAAGTTTCAAATCACAAAAAAAAATTGCTCAAAAGCACAGGGGTTTATACACTAGTTTTTGACCTTTTGCAATTAATTGCTATCGACTGGTGAGACTTATGATGTTCTAGTATTTTTTTATGAGCACAACTTCAGGATCTTTAAATCATTAGGAAGTTCCGTTAGGATTGCTCTGGCGGTTGCCAAGAAAAACGTCGCTGATTTATCATAAAACGGACATTTTCAGCCAACTTTCAGAACGGTCTTTTGACATAACGATAATTGTCCAATTGAGTTTGATTATTCAACAAGAAGATTCAATTCTAAGGAAGAAAATATTTTTTGTGATATTGTAAAACCAGAATTGACGTCAGAAATCAAATTTGAAAAACGTAAAAAAAGGCAAAAAATCATAATTTTCGATTTGTCTAAAATTTTGTAGTATGACGGAAGGGCATTTCAGATACCGTACTCAATTCAATTGACATTTCTCCAACTATCTTTTTTTCAAAGTGATTACAAGGATTCTAAAATTGTATAATATATAGGCCCGTAGGCCTATACCGTATATGACAAATATAGCCTACTAAGTTGATTTCTGCTCTAAAATCTTCAAATTAAACTAAATTTTGGAACTGAGACCTGTTGCGTATTCTAATTCGATCAATCTACATATACATAACAATCTAACTGAGAATGAGAACAGAACTGAGCCCCGATTCGATGGGAGCTCAGCCGTCCTGAGTCTGCCGAACAAGTGTTCCAAGCTCAACAGGTCTTGTGCTTATCAAGGTCAGACCGCACGCAGTCGGACGACGCACACAAAGCAGCGAACAGCTCAACGTGCCTCGGCTTATCCTTACACGTCAAATAAAATTGACAGAAATTGGCAAAACAATTATCAATTCAAGGAATTCACTCGAGCTATTTCGAATTATCCAAACCGAAAACCGTGTTACAGAATTTGATGGGTCGAGATAATAGTTCAAATTACTGTCTAGTTGGAATTCAGAACACTCATATTAATTAACATTGAAATGCCTATACCTTCAACCAGGAACCGACGTCAAGTTCGAAATATGTCAAATTTCATATTAACCAAGTTTGGATTAACGAGGGTTTACTGTATTGAAATAGTTTAGATTGATCCTATGTGTCATGAGTGTACAGGGACCGGAACCATGCTCTGAATTAACAAACCGATTCATTGTTGTAATCACGCAATTAATATGCTTGATATCAATTAATAATCTGCGGCCATATATAGGAATTGGGTGAAAGTTAAGAAAGAACCGCAGCTTGCCACAGTTTATACGTAAGTAGAGACACTCATGTAGCGGAGAGCCCGTTGTTAGAACACAGAGATGATTATCTACAAGTGCAAGATTTGATGTTTCGGCTTTTGCCTTGGTCAGAGTCGAGTAGATATCTACTCTGATATCACAAGATACTGACTATTTACTCGACTCTGACCAAGGCAATAGCCGACACGTCAAAATCTCGTGTGTTTGTATATGGGTAATCATCTCTGTGTTCTTTCAACAGGCTCCCCACTATGAGTATCTCTACAAAGTTTATAGACTTTGATAAGCTGCTCTTCTTTCCCTTTCATAAATCACACACCCAATTCATAGATGGATGAACTATAATTATATAATTTTTAATTTTCAAAACTAAAATACCTATAGTGAGAAAACAAATTTTTAGAGAGTAAAAATAAAAAAAGGGATTCCCTTGGTTAAAATTGTGTATGACGAAGAAAGATCGGACACGAGATGTTGAATAATTATTGGCGAGCAAATTCTCAAGAATTGACAGATTCAAGAACGAAACTGAAGAGTTTGAATCGTAGACCTACAATAACAACGGTAGCCTACTCACCGGTCGAGTTGTTTTCTGGAGTTTCTCTTCTTCTCTCTTCCATCACCGCGTCTCTTCTTCCTCCCTCTTCTCCATCTTCTCTAGCCGCACAGCCTCTTCCTCTTCTTCATCTCCTTCCCCGAACATCCTTCCTTCTTTCTTTGGATTGAAAGTACGACCAACTGTAGAATGAGACAAGAAATGGTATTACATGATACAATTATTGAGACACTGAGCACACTTTTTGTGTGTTTTTTTCCCAACCTCCCTCACTAACCCAACAAACATGTAGCCCCCTCCAGCAACCCCCCGCCCCTCCCCTACTAACCTAACCAATAAAAATCAACCCCTGCGGCACCACCCTCCCAAACAACATGCAAAAACCATCGTAGATGAAGAGAGTTTGAAAACTATAAAAACAATTCTCAACCTCCCGCGACTTTTTCTGAAAGATATGAATAAGATCTTTCAGAAAACCCCCAAAAATTGAAAATCAAACACCAATTGGCGATGGTCAGTGTCACAGTAAAATAACCTCACTCTTTATTATATTGCTGATAGATCATTAACTGTTGACATTGTTTCATTGTCATATTTTGCGAGTCATATAAAGCCTATTACGTTTTTGCATTCATAATCCACATCATTCAATGTTCATTTCTCTCATTTCTCATAGGTTAGGTTAGGTGGATGAACGGTCAGCTGATTGAACCTCGTCTTATTAGGCCTACTGTAGGTACCTGTCCTACTGACATTGTTATACATGATGAATAAAGACTTCCTATTTTATTCTTCTCCATAGATGCAAACTAACAGCACTGATTCAACAGTCATCATATAATTACGCTAGTCCTACTTTACTCGATGACAGACGAATGGCTAACGGAACTACTTGATCAGTTCTGACACAACAGAGGAAACGTGTACGAAGATGAACACATCAAAATAGGACCTTCTACATATAGGCCTAGGAAGATCAATGAAAACATCATGTGCAAGTATCAGTGTAAGAAAATGTGCAAAGAATCTAATTGCATGTGCCAAAGTGTCATATTAAATTATTTTTTTAGGCCTAGGCCTACTCTAGGTTATGGTCGGCCTAGGAACTTTTTCATTACCTGTAAATACACACTGGCGTTTCAGGTGAAGGAGACACTTCTATTTCAATCGCGAATAATCACGTATTGGAGACACACTTTCTTAGTCCCTATTATATAAATAAATTATTATTTTCTTCTCCGTATCAAACTTCCATGAGGTAGGTGTTTTGTTGTTCATGTTCATCATTTTACAGGTTCGTCAACTTACCCACAGTGCTTCATTCATATTATTCTGGTCCAATCAAGAAGGCAGTGAACTTACCATACTCGTGTAGCAATGCCGCCAACCTGTCCAACCTTCTGTCAAACTATTTGTAAATATGCCGTAATCAACATGTCTTTTTAGTGATGGTCAGGGTTACATAGGGTGAGGTTTTGTATTACATTGTCATCTAGGTAGTCATTTCAGGGTTCATGCTCTGCCCTACTAACACTAAAAATCATCTGACACCACCGAACATAACCCTAGAACAGAGGTTTGACGATACATTATGACGACCTCTTCTAGTCGGCTGTTTCCCGTGTACTTGGTTCGATTCATCTTCTTTTTACACTGTCCATAGGGATTTATGACGACCTCCTATAGTCGGCTGTTTGCCGTGTCCCCGTGGGCTAGATTTCTCTTCAATTTACAGCTTTTTAAGGATTTATGACGACCTCCTATAGTCGGCTGTTTCCCGTGTACTTGGTTCGATTCCTCTTCAATTTACACTGTCCGGAGGGATTTATGACGACCTTCTATGGTCGGCTGTTTGCCGTGTACCTGTGGGCTGGATTTCTCTTCAATTTACAGCTTTTTAAGGATTTATGACGACCTCCTAGAGTCGGCTGTTTGCCGTGTACCAGGACATTGATTTTGTAAGTTAACCATGCAGGTTAAAATTTCTCCAAATTCATCAATTTCTATCATGGAAGCAGAGAAGTTGAAGAGGATATACGAAATTCTAGTTGATGGCGATGACGTCATGGTATTCTCATTAAATTTACTATACCTCAGGGAAATTATATGCAATTTGATCATTGTAGCTCCTTACTTCTCGTTTCCCAGATCAAATTGATTCTTAAATCAATTTCACGCCTAATTTTGAACTTTTGAAGTATTTTCAGGTCAATTATTTTATTTTATTCAACCTTACATTAATTAATTAATTGCAAGAAGAATGATGAGGGAAGGTAATGATTCACACAAATTACAACATATATGTATTAGACACTTTTAATCGAAACAGTAAGTATTGTACTTTCAGTTTTGATAAATTCAGTAGGTCTTTTACAGCACCATTTATATTCTTTCAAATAATTTCAATTTTTAAATAATCTTAATAATATCTTCTTTCATTTTCATACTTTTGTTATATACCTTTAATTAAATTAATTTTATAATATTTCAGGATTTTTTGTAATCAATTTTGTATCAATTTTGTAAAACCATTGTACTAATGTATTGATTTTTACGCTGTACCATCTTGGTATCCCGCTATTGCGGACAGCCGTCACAATAAAATGACATTCTCTCTCTCTAATGACAATACTATCTCAATTATTTATTTTTCATTCGAAACTGTAGAACAGAAAATAGAAAATTGTGATACAAAGAATAATAATAATATTATGTCAATATATATGGGAAAGTGGAGGAATGAGCACGAAATATATTTAATAGCATACACAATCATACATAAAAAATCGAAATATATAAAAAAAAAGAACTCGAAATGTTAGATTGCAAAGAATTAATTACAAAGAAAGAAGAGGACCATTTCAAAATCAGATATGAAAAATAAAGTACATGTATAAGTTGAACAAATTAAATTATAGTTAAACATAATCATGGTATAGGCTCCCCCATACATCAATGATATTTCAAATTTATACACATCTCACATTTAAAGTTATTTTATGCCCTGTTATAGCAACTGATAATTAGGCACCAACTATTAGTTGATTATTGATAAAGGTACAAAAATAGCGTATACTTAACCAAGGGTGATAATAAGTTTTATGAAGTCTAGATGATCAAGAAGTGTATTCGTCAGTCGTATTCTAGACCGTGGTGGGGTGTTCCCAACAAATCAAAATCCAATTTTTCTGTCATCCAATAACATTGATACTATTGGATATTAGTGAGCATTACATGAGATAGAATTTTATTGAATACATTAATATTAATGGAAAAACTAGATAATCCATATTCCAGAATTTTTGTGTAGTTCCCAAATCCATAATCGTATCAAAAAGAGGAATTTTCAAAAATTTCTCTGCGGGTCATGACACCCCTCACCATCCATTATATTGCGCACAATTACGTCCTTGCCCAAGATGCTGAAAATATGTGGAACGGCCTTGAACATTTACGCTAATCTAGAACAAATATCCAACATGTATGAAGGTCTTCTCAAATATACAAAAAACAAATGATTTTTTCAAATACTTAATTCCCATCCCCCTCTGGAATACTACTATTAATACAAGTCAATATCCAAGCATCCGTAGTAGATGTCAAGTCCTGCGTATACCTATGATAAAACGGTACGGATAATTGCATAACTGGTCCTAAACAAATGTATTTATTTAATCACATTACAGCTGACTATACATTAATTGCATACACCCTTCCTGAAAAATTGTACCCTCGCTAATACTTTTTTTTTATTGGGTTTCAACAACGCACTGTTATGAAAGCGCAGATCTAATGGCGTCGGATGGATGATTAATGAGATGATGGGATGATGAGATGAAGGTTCTTGGGTAATGGGAAGGATAGTGGCCGGGAAGGAAGCGGTCATGGCCGACTTATTGTAGGAACCATCCCGGCATTAGCCTAGACTACAGCGGGGAACCATGAAAAAAAACCCGTAAAGATGGTCGGCGGCAGGGATCGAACTGGGTTCGAAATTCCCCTCCCCACCCGGATCATAGGAAGCGAGCGCGTTAACCACTGCGCTGCATGTGCCGGTTTGCTAATACTTATCCCAAACAACTATCAAAGCTCTGGATGAAGACGATAGGTCCTAGAATCCTTTTTGGCTGGAATCTACCGTGTGATTCTGTTTCCTAAAACAAGCCTGCTTGCTTTGCTTGATTTTCATCACTTATCTGTATGTTTTAGCCTTTGGTTTTAGCTATACCTAAATCGTGAATTTTGGCAATACTACATTTTCTTAATACGGTACTAAATTTTCGTTGATACTACCGGTACCTTGAAGAATACATTTGTCAATGCTACCAATTTGTTATTAATAGAGACAAGAATAATGTTTTCATAACAAATTCGTTTACTTCCATGATTTATGTTATTGATTCAATAACGAATAACGAAAACGAATAACGAATAGAAGCAGAAACATACTGCCAGTTGGTTTCAAATGATATGTTAGCCATGGCTTTAGGCTTAGCTGAAAATGTCTACAAATTTGATATCTATAATTATCACATTGAAAACATATGTTGAAGTTCCTAAATTTCTACAATTTATGTTCAGCATTCATAAATTAATATCATTACAAGGCCTAATATGAATCTATTGTTCTTTAACACAATATCAAACAGTTCAATGTAAGAAATGTTATACTGAAAATAATGGATAGGCATCCCTAACTGGTAACTGTTGACAGAATTATCGAAGTCCATTGGATTTATCACACAATAAGGTAAGTAAGCAGGACTAATAACAGTTAGTATCTTCCCGAACGTTGATTGCTTTTCTTTTTCTCGTGTAAAAGACCATGCTTTTCTCGTGTCTTAACGCTTGGCTTGCTAATTGGTTTTCGTTCACGAGACATAGAGCGTAAATATCCAGCAATCTTCTCCCCATTACGATCACGAGACCTAGTTCTATGACCGTGGCGAGTCTTGTAAAGTAGCCGCCTCAATTCCCTTGAAATCGGCTTCAGATGCATGAAATTGCAGAATCCACTTCGTGTACATTCGCTGGTCTCATACTGCCTACAACATGCTTCTCTGAAATCTGTGACCGGACTTAACTCGGCAAAGATTGGTTGTCCTCCATACCAGCGATTATTCAGAGCTTGCTTGGCTTTCTCCGCATCTTCTTCACGACGGAACTTGATATAAACGTTGCCAACAAGGTGGTCACCAAGATTATCACAGACATTCATTTCTTCAATCTCACCGTATTTATCTTCAAGTTCAACGAAGATATCCTCAAAGAAATTGTCGTAGTGTTCCTGCATTTGAGGATTTGTCACATCTACAATCATGTGGGATCCATCGGCTGATTTTGTACAGTTCTGAGGATTCACATACAAGTTTTGTAATAAAAGTGTTTGGCTGAATAATGGTTTGTTATGTATTCTTGAACAGCGATCCCCATGACGACAGGCACCAATTTTATAGAAAAAAGAACAATTTACTTTGTCCTTTTCAGTGCCAAAAATACTAGCTAAATACTCAGCCATTTTTAAATGACTTCTCTTGAGTCCACAGATTGTGTTCGAGTCTAAACAGTAAATACTAAATATCAACTTGTTCGACTTTGCTTCCTCTATCTGGTAGCTATGGTAACCAAATTAATCTGCCACTGCCCATTAGAGTTAAAGAAGTGTTTGGATGTATTCATTTTTTGATCAATTCTTCTTATTTTTGTTGTCATTTAACATTTTCTACATCTAAATATAATGCAAAAAGTTGCAGATATGCTGTTAGTGTTAAAAGTGGAACTTGAAAAGGAAAATATCGGGCTTCGTTTTCATATTGTATTTCCGGTTTGTTTTTGTGTGCAGCACCCGGGTCAGAAAAAGTGAAATGTTTTCTGGACTTTGATGTGATCCCTATTGTTTTTTTTAGAAAAATTGGTCCAACACTTTTAAAATATCCTAACTTTTCTTGGAAAGTATGATAAATTCTCAAGAGAAAAGCATTGGGTGAAATTTTCAACTTTTCAACTTTGTCCAATTGTAATAAAAAATTTACAATGTTAATATTATTGTTTTAATACATGTTTTACAAAGTTTAATGACTTTGATTTGGTCCTTTCAAGAAAATGATGTATTATTATGAAATGTGTGAGATTTTTAGCTATAAATTTGTTAGGGATTATGACTAATAACATTATCGGTAGTTATAGGGATTATCAACAAGTTGATTAAGGTGTGTGGTGTGGCGCGCACCTTTCACGTAAGTCTCTCGCTCATCGTACAACGAACGTGCTGCATTTTCCTAGTTAGATATAATATGACTTTTATAAATTTTCAAATCCAATTGCTCATAATTTCCAGAAACTCCAAACACAATTATAAATTCAAAAGGACAAATGATAAGAAAGCAGCCGAGGAGCCATTAATATCAATTTCTACTGTATCACCTGATACTACGGAATACCAGTATTGGTAGTAACAAAATTTAAAAGTGCAAAAGATCTTTCAAAAGAGGCCAGTCATGTGGTCCAGTCACTTTGATGTTTGACAGCCAATTAGCTGAAGTCTTGCCACCATCCACCAATGATAGAGCAGACTAAAGCAAAGGCACTAAAAGCATCTTTGCTGAAAGCATAGAGAAAGTATACAACCTAGACCCAAGTCTATTATCATCAACAATATATTATAGAATGTTACCATTCATTGCAGACAGATGTCTGCCATAATAACCTGCTAGGCCTATGAATATATAACATCAAATAATATATCCTTCTTAATTTTGTTGATAACAGTAATGTGTGCATGACGTTAATCCAACGTCAATCACACATGATTCACTGCCCTCTAAAAATTGTCGCTCCCGAAGTAAGGTGCAAATAACATTCCATTTGTTTTTACGTGTGAACTGGGAAAATATTCTGTCAAATGATTTTGTGGTTTGAATTATGTAAAAACTTGAAACGTCCATTCGTAATGTGTATGTAGGCAGAGGGGTTTATTTTTATAGCCATTCGGCCTCATCTTATGAGAATACGTGTTATTAACGCACCGAACCATATATTTGCTTTACAAGATGGTTCCATACAAAGCAAGAGATGAAGGAGAACAGATGTTATTGCAACCCCATCCTTCAGTGCGAGGAAGTGGTAAACATGCTTACCGGTAGTTGTTACCTAATAAATAACCTAATGAAAGTTTTGATAGGCCCTTCCGAAGACCGTCGTAGATATTATGGGCCCTACATAATACTGTGAATGCGAGGTGTTTTTTCATTTTTTAAAAGAATGTAATCAAAGTACAGATACAAAGAACAAAGTTACAGGTGGAAATGAAAAAATGTTTGTTATTAACAAACATTTTCAATTTCCACCTGTTTACCTCTTTGTATTAAATAGCTGGGTTTACAAAGAAAAAAAATAACAATAACAATTAAACCTGAAATATGTATGATTATAACTCCATGAAATATTATTTAGTCTTTGGCAAAATATTCCTTGGATCTGGATATTAAATATAGGCTAAATATTTCAAATTTATTACCATGCATATCTTCAAAAATATTCCAATGATTTTGAATACTTTTATTTTATTAATAAAATAAAAGTATTCAATTATTGTAATAATTCATGGTGAAATCGTTGTATAGGCCTAGTGCATCATGCCCAATTTCATTTATCATGTTTTTTTCACCTTTTTTAATATTATATTATATTGGCCAAGGGTAATGGCTGAAGTTTCTTAAATAGTGACCTATTGGTATTGAAAGTGTTTTGACAATTTTGATGCACTTTAACCAAAATAGGCAGATCTTTACGGATGCCATTATACCATTATAACATGATGAACCATCATGTTTAAGCTGGAGTTTTAAACTATTAAATAATAACCATTCTTAACGTGCAGTGGCTTCATTTACTAGATCTAATTAAGATCTACGAGAAACCAATTTCAGGATAATTAAATGAAATTAGTCGCGATGTAACATTTATAAGACAATTTTACCAAATTCATAATGAGGAATTGTAAATTGTGTAAATTGTGGTAAAGGGAACCATTACTGCAAAATCAGTCAGTTGTTATTAATTTTAATTCAGTAAGAGCAAACGCGGTCAACCTGAGAAAACAGCACAACACATATATATATATATATATGTGTTGTGTCGTCTTCTCGGGTTGATCGCGTTTGCTCTTTTATTGGGACAGCATTGCGGTCCCATTCGGGATCTTGTCTTCTTTTCCAATGTTTCAGCAGTATGTGACCTGCAATATCATCGGTGATTATTCTTAACAGCTCGGGGACGTAGGTCGAACTATGTTCAATAAAAATCAATAGCCCTGAAATTATTCAAACTTGTTCAATGCAAGTTATAGGCCTAAAGATGTATAATATTGTGCATGTATATCCATTTACTCTATTTTTAAACGTTACAAATGAAGACATTCCAAGAAAAAAAATCCAAAAGATTAAATAAGCGATTGTAAATTTATAGTTTTTCAATTACTATAGGGTATTTATTTATTTCCGTACCTAAAACTAGTTATAAATAGAATATTTACTGTACGGTTGTAAGTTAAGCATAGTCGCGACATGATGCCGCTTTAGTTTCAGCTTTACTTACTGTTGTTCTGGCAGAACAATTCACTTTCAGTAGCTAGGTCTAATGCTATCGGCACACTTGATTGCTACATGCACGGCCCTAGATTACATACACAACAGTCTGAAGTAAAGTTATATTAAACTTTTACATTTTACAGGTTGTCGGTTCCGTGTAACAAATAACAGGAATGCATTTGTTATACTTTGTTGCGGCTGCTTCGTATTGAGCTCCTGGTTTCTAGTACTAAGTCGTAGTCCCGTCAATGTAACCGTTACATTGAAAACTGAGAAAATATTGCGTAACACAAGCGATAAGTTTCTTAGCGTCGCTCTAGACACTTCACTTATCCGAGAACGTTGGGGTGATTTGAACATTAGTTCTGAGAAGCTACTACAGATGGTGCAGTATCTAACGCCTGGCTACCTCAGAGTCGGAGGCACTGCTGCCGATAGGCTGTTATTCCAACCAGGCTCTGGAAGTGAAAAGCAATCAACCATTAAGACTAATTCCAAGGGCATACAAATGAGAAAGTTTATGTCTTATAGAAATAGGAGAGAAATGCGTGATGCATTGCTTGGCCCAATGGACGGAGATAAGTGGTCATATGCAGAGGTAGAGTACAACAGAACTATCGACAACTTTACCATGACAGGTACTTCCCTACTTCAATCACATATTAGGATAGAAACTATTTATAAGTTTAATCTGGGACTGGAAATTATAGCAAAGAAAGGAAACTAAGGCAGAAAGTTAGTAAGAGGACGTTTACAAAAACACATGTCTTGAACCCAAGCCTAAAGGTGACACCAGTTTCTAAAGCGGTGCCTTAGTTGACTGAGCTACGGAGGATGGCAAAAACTTACTATTTCATTCTAATGTCTAGGACACCAGTTGGTAGGCCTATATTGATTAAAAACAATGACAGTCCTGTTTAACTGGGACGGAAGGTCATCATACAGGGATTCAGGCTCTAAATCGTTATTATTCATGTAGTTCCTAATTGAATAAAACCAACTAAAGTGATTTTGTGTCCTAACATACATTATAAAGATAATACTTCAGTTCAAAAGAGGTATCGTAATTATATGCCATTGTAGAAATCTGCATTTATATTGATCGTAGGCTTTTCCTATTGTTCTAGGGGAAGATTGGACGATGATCTACAACTTCTCAAAGAAGGCAGGACTGACACTTCTGTTTGATCTGAATGTTTTACTGCGTGACGGAGACAGTTGGAATAGTGAAAATGCCAGAGAACTTATTCATTTTTCCGAAGAACATGGTTTCGACGTGAACTGGCAACTTGGCAATGGTGAGATGATGAGGGCTCATATGTTTTGTGTCAGGTGTATAAATTTAATTTGGGCTATACAGACTATCAAGAGCTGTTTTCACATTTTCCCGGGCATTACTCATCGTCTAACGTGGAACTGTTCAATTTTATGTAACAATCAGTATTGTGAATTTTTATAAATTGATGGTTGAAATTTTGAAATTATGGTAGGCCTACCCAGCATGCCAAAAAAATCTAATTTTGAGATGTTGTAAATAAAATGACAGACATGTTTGACAAGTTCAATGAAAATTAAGATTCCAAGTGGTTTCAAAACCAAAGTTTGTAGATTTCTATTACATTTAATGTACTCGACGTTCGTGTACACGTTGCTCTTCCTACAATGCATGTGCTGCATTTTCTTATTTTAAAACAATCCCGATTCAAGAAAAATGGCATTTATTTTTTAAAATGCTAGGTTTGCCTTACTTCAATAACTTTTTATTTTTCTTGCAGAACCCAACTCGTTTCCACACGTGTTCAATGTTAATATCAGCGGCCATCAGCTCGGTCGAGACTTTGACACTTTGAAAAACATTCTCGGCACGTTTCCTCGGTACGCTGACTCGCTGCTTGTTGGTCCTGATGTGACCAGGCCCAAGTTCATTCAAGACCCTTCAATACATTTCTTGAACCAATTCCTCGACACGGCTAACCATTCAATAGATGCGGTGACTTGGCATCAGTAAGTAGAGATGAAGATCTTAGAGACAGGTTGCTACCGGTTCAGATTACCCAACTAGCACGCCTGTATTGTTTTGTTGCCCACAGTATTTGCAACATAGGCCTACTAAAATATGAAAATAGAACTATATGTAATATTTAAATTATTTGTTCAACAAGTTGTTCATTTTAACTGTTTTGTCCTTGTGTGCAGGGACATGCATGTTAAGCTTCTCAATTTAGAAAAGAACAATCATGTGCATAAAGATAATTTGTAACAGTAGAAAGATATACGTGTAGTCTTTCACAACCTAACTATGTTAACAAAAAAACAAACCGGCACATATAGCCGAGTGGTTAACGCGCTCGCTTCATGTAATCCGGGAGGCGAGGGTTTTTCGGACCCGGTTCAATTCCCGCCGCCGTCCATCTTTACAGGGGTTTTTCGTGGTCCGGTGGTCTCTGTAGACTAGGCTAATGCCGGGATGGTTCCCTCAATAAAGGCCACGATCGCTTCCTTCACAATGTCCTTCCCGTTACCCAAGAAACCTTCATCTCATCATCCAATCATCTCATTAATCATCCATCCGATAAACATAAACAAACACGTGTGCTAATATACAAACAGTTGAAATAATTTGATTATATATGGGCTGGCGTATCAAACTTGTACAATGTGTACCTTAATTTAAAAAAATATATTACTTATTCCTTTGCCTTGGTTATACATTCTGTATATCAAACAAACCGTGAATAAACATAAACAAACTTGTGTGCTAATATAATGTTCACTTGTCACTCATCAGGTATTACTTGGATGGGCACATTGCACAATCCAGCGACTTCCTAAATCCCAACACTCTTAACGTGCTTTACAAGCAAATTCACGCGGTGAGACAAGCTGTTCGGAGAGCTGGTAACACACCGATATGGCTCAGTGAGTATTGAACCCCATCATTGGTCTATTTATAACAGCCACAGAATTATTGAGCTTTTAAGTAAGTCAGCCAACTCGACCTCATCTTCTTGAAAAAAAAAGTAGTGGCGGGTTACCTAGAATTGATTGATTACTTGGCTTTGCATATCAGCCGAGACTGCAGAGATCAGTGGAATGACCTCAAATTTTCATTCGTTATTATTTACTGTTGATGTATTGTGACTAGACATCTTGGAACTTTGTAATTATCACACGTTAACATTTACAATATGCAATAATAGGCTTTTATTGTTTCAAGCCGTCCAGTTAACTCGTATCTATACAAGGGAACTTTTTCTTAGCAAGAGACGTTTGATCAAATTCTGTCAGTGATTTGTGGCAACTGACACATTAGAAACATATACCTGTTTTTGTGATGATATAGTTGTTGACATTACCACTGGTCGAAAGCAACCAGTGCTGTTCGTAGGCGTAGAGATGTGCTCGTGTCATGTGGTTCATGTGTTGCTTGTGGTCTTGACTGCCAGGTGAAACAGGTTCCGCGTACGGAGGAGGTGCTTACGGATTGTCGGATCGTTTCATCGCTGGCTTTCTTTGGTTGGATAAGTTGGGCGTATCAGCTCGTATGGGGATCGACGTTGTCGTGAGACAGTCGTTGTATCACGGGTATTACTCACTGCTCGAGGAGAAAACCTTGAACCCATTGCCTGTGAGTACACTATGATACTTCTTGCAATTATGGAACTACATGTGATAAGCTGGATTTATGTATATATACACCAGTATTTCAGTAATCTCTTTACCAAAAATATTACCCACTTAAAAGTAGGGCTATAATCTTTAACGTGACTTCATTAATGAAATAAGGTGAAGAAGAAAATATATTTTATTGAGAATGAAAACATCATTTTGTTTGTAGTAGAATTGTTAGTGGCAGGATTTGTCATCCAGTATTCATTTTCATTTGAAGTTCGATATTATATTTTCCAAATGAAGGACTGGTGGCTGTCCGTGATCTACAAGACGTTTGTCGGTCCGGGAGTTATACAGGCGTCAACGTTCCTTGGCCATGTTCGCTTGTACTGCCACTGCACTCCGCTGAAAGTGGCACATTCGAACGACGGAACCGTCACTGTGTTCGGCATCAACATGCTTGCGCAGTCCGCACTACTAACACTGGAAGGACTACCGGCTCCGACAAGTGGAACATCAGCTGCGGCCTACATTCTAACCGGAGCAGATGGGCTCAAGTCGAAACACGTCCTCCTAAACGGGAAACTATTGCGAATGAGAAACGATGGAAGTTTGCCACCGTTTAAACCACATTTTATAAGTTATACGTCTCCGTTTGACATGCCACCGTACTCGATTGGGTTCTTTGTGCTGCACGGGATTTCAGTTCCTGCATGTTGAGGCTGACTAGAAAAACGAACGAAGTAGGTTCATACTCCTAACTTGGGCTGTAGAAAGGAGCAAAGGAAAATTAATTGTGATATGAAAATGGCATTTTGTGAAGAATTATTTTCAGACTCGTTTTTAATTGATAATTTTACTGTATTGATTGGTTACAACTATTCTACACAATGAGAGGCATTCATCAAACAGCTAGCAAAACTTGTATAATACTTGTTAGGAAGAGGTTCACAATAGGCACACTGCAATGGATAAATTAACAAATTTGTGCATGTCTTATCATTACCTTACAATATTTATAAATAAAATATATTCATATTTGACAAAATGTACATTTTTAAAAATGGAAATTTGACTAGTCTATGTTACAGTTTTGGAAACTGTAACGGTCACTAACATATTGAGATGTACAATATTGACTTAGCAGTATGACCCATGTTACAGTTTCAAATTTCATTTTTTAATAGCTAAAGATAGCTGTAGTATTGATATTATTTATATAAGATGAGAGTATATTCAGAAAAATATTGAGATTCAATGAGATTCAAGCACCTAACACTTTAAACTTTAGCTTCAAGAACATGAGAGTTTGGAATGAGAATGGAATATTATAACTATTATACATCGAGTATCTTCCCTAGTAAAACCCGTTGTGATATGTTAGTAGAACTAATAAATTAGTTTTTTGAGTCTCAAAAGATACATTGTTTTTAATAGTTAATCCCGAGAAGAACCTTGACCCATGAACTAGACTACCCTACTCAAAAATACTAACTGGTATATCCACTCTGTTCCATTATATTATTACGGTACTATGCCAAAATGATATGTTGTTCAGAAGAACTTATGATACACAAAGGTGGACATGAAAATTAAGTAATTGTTTTTTTTATTCGGTAGAGCTAATAGTAATTGTTTTACCTTTCGGGTCATCAAATCTATCCATTGTTTTGATATCCATAATCATCAATATTCCCCAAATCAAAATACCAGCTAAAATGACTGTAATGAAAATGCCAGTCCAGATAGGTATCGTGAAAAACCAAACGCAATCATAACTATCTGAAAATCTGGCAGCATTTAAAAATGGTTGAGCTTGTATGTTTTTTAATATTAATGATGCTGTACCATTTCGGAATACCATCGTTTGACCGCAGTGATATGAAAAGCCTCTTGGAGCTTCGATGTCAGAAGACGTCGTGAGAGTAAGTGACTGTACATCACCACCTGACTTTAAATATTCATACTCAATTGAAGGTAAGGTCCAGTACCCTTGAGGTGAAAGTTCAAATCGGAACCGTAACGTGATTTTATTTTTGTCAGCAGCAAATTTAACAATTAGACGCTGGTAAGTATCCCGAGCATCAAATGATGGTACGTCACTTATACTTTTGAGCTCCAAGCTAATGTTAGCAGTAGGAGATGTGTCGTTAAGCAATGGAAAGTTATCAAAGAAATACATAAAGATACTACTTGTACCACCTGGGTTGCTAGCACTCCACAGTCGTTCGTTGGTTACGTTGCCCACGGCTTGTCTTCGGAGTCTGTGTAGTGGCTCCGTATCCAAGTCGAAAAAGGATGAGTAATGTCCTGTGTAAACAGCTAACAAATTAGGATGATTCTTGAGTAGATCATTGTAGATTCGAGAGATAACCCGATCGTGACGGCTGAGGAATTCCGGACGACCTTCTTCTGGTTTAGCATCATCCATTTTAATAATTAATACAGATTCTTCACTAGAAGTAGAGAAAACTTCAGATTCCTTTCCAAGTTCAATGGTTTTGAATGTGTATCCCTGATTGGCTAGGTCTCCTAATGCCTGAACAGGGGCATGAACAGATGGTAAAAAGTTTACGCTTGAAGACTTCTTCGTCAAACTCTCGAGTAGCGGGAAAGAGCCCTGTTCTTCTGCATCATGCCAACTGAAATCTTCCACACTTAAATTTTCTTCTGAAAATACTACAACCAGTGGTTTTTCTTTGTAAGAATGAATTTTCTTTGAAATGACATCAGAAAAATCATCTGAGCTCCATTTGGTCAGGGCTGAAGGGCTGTTTCCTTTCGTTCCAGTGGAGCTGGATTCCCAGATTAATACAGGTACATATTCTTTAGCACATATACTCACTAATAATGTAAGAAAATAAATTGAAAACGCTAGCACTAATCTTCTATGTTCAGCCATCCTGGATCAATCATATGACTCGAGAGTGGGCGTTTCCTTTTTCGCAAGTACTAAGAACGTCACAACAGCAAAGAGCTCAAAAGTGCAAAGATACCCCACTTCGAACGTTTCTCCATACAAATGCAAAGGCTCTCATCTGAACTCATCTGTTGGGTTTTAAATCGGTAATAATTATTATGAAAGTTGAAAATAGCATAATTGCATTATAAAATTATAGTATATCACACACAATTACAATATTCACTTAATATAGGTATTAGTGAAATTTCCCCATCAACAGTTATCAACTTCAAAATAGATAAGACCCCTATAAACCAATTATAGGAATAAAATTCAATTACTTTCACTTTGCACAAAAATGTACCTGGTAGTTTTCATCTGCCCATGCAATAGCAATGATGCAGAGCAAATAGATTACCGAATAATGTACGGTATTATTCACGTATTGTGATTTTTAAATTTTCCGAATTACAGAACATCAACTTGAACATGGTGAAAGTAATAAATATTGTGTGTAAACTTGGTGAAGTAATCCACATATTGATATTTATAACAAATTTATATGCAACTGAATTACCAACCAATAAATCATCATCTTTGAAGAAAAGAAATTTCATCTTATCGTCGGCAGCTACTGTGTTTGATGTAACAAAATCTTTCTTTCCATCCAGTGTTTATCACAGTCCTTATGACTGCGGTCAAATTACAGTGGAAAATGTTGCTCAGTTTAGAACGCCCGTCAAGGAGCTGTATTCCAGTCCGACCAACTGTGACTTGACCGTGAAAACGAGCTTTAACACTTGCGGTATAAGGTTAGTACAAAATAAAAAACTCTCGTACTTATTAAATAAAAAATAAAAATCTCACCATCTAGTTTTTAAGGCAAACTTTTCAAACAAGAAATCAAATTTAAACTAGGCTAGTTTTTGCAAGCCTAGCGCTAGCCTATAAGTTTATCACAGACTAACATCAGTACCAACGTACATTACGAGTTATATTTCGTAGCATTGCTGGAATGCAACAATCTAGGAATGATTCAAAAAGTTCAATTCATAAAAATAAAAAATATTGAAGTTCAATCAATATATGATGAGCAGAATTACAACAGCTAGAAATTCATTCCAAAATTGCTAAATACCTGTTTAATTTAATTTTAAGTAGTGTATTACGTGATTGATAAATGACCAAGTACACAGTTAATGTTTACACAGTATACGGTATTCAAACAAATTAAAATTTCCATTTGATCTGTGGAGCACGTAATACACAGATAGGCCCTATACAAACAAAGCATATTTTCCCTATATAGACTAGAAAATGGATTTCCTCTATTGCTTATTGTATTTATCCTTATTGTATCTTTATTATTACTAAAACCCAAAAATAAAGACAATTTTATTATTATTATTATTATTATTATTGCTCATGTACCGGTACTTAGTAATTATTATACAATAGCTTGATGCATATTAGATTCAATACATATTAGATTCAATTATCCTTATTGTATCTTTATTATTACTAAAACTCAAAAATAAAGACAATTTTATTATTATTATTATTATTATTATTGCTCATGTACCGGTACTGAGTAATTATTATACAATAGCTTGATACATATTAGATTCAAGAGTTGAGCATGAATGTGTTTGATATAATGGCTTGAATTTTATATGATAGAACAACATGTCTGTTGTCGTTTAGGGTCGATTTCCTGGACACGAAGTTAGCTCCTGCAACCAATAAGGTGTGCTACGAAGATGTTATCAGGATACTGAACAAAAACAAGAATGACAATAGTTTTAATGCACCATTTTGTGGAAATCTCCAAGGCTACTCAGGTGAACACATGAATAGTCTATCAATAATATCTCGAGAGAATACAGATACCATTTTGACAAAATAGGAAAATTGTTATACCAAATTGAAATTTATGTTAGTATGTACCATGTAGTAACTTCACTTAGAAATTAGACCTATTCTACATTTCTCACTAATTACTAATTAGCTACTTGTCACAAATAAGACCGGATTTTAGATCAATGACTGAGAATTACTTTATATTTTGACCAAACATCAATTTATAAAAAGTTCTCTACAATCTACGGTGCATGATAAAGCAGTGGAAGTTGAAACACGGACAATAATCTAGAATATTTTTAATTTTGCCAATGGAATATATGGATATAGGACTACATTGCCGCCTCGGTGGCCAAGTCAATTATCGCTAGCGGTAGTAACTGAAGTCACCGTTGGGCGTGGGTTTCCGCATAAGGCATGGGTTTTTGTAAACCTCCTTTCACCTATCATCACTTCATCGTTTCATTTTCACCCGCACATTCGTACCTGCATATAACCTAGCTGTTGGTGGGGTCGTTGAGCAGCATTAAAAAAAAAGGACTGTATTGAAAATTTAAAAATTGAGGGGTGGTAAGATGCCCCATTCAAACAATCATAAACTCTCATCCTTTGCTTTTATTGGGAAACAACGGCTTTCTGTCAAGTTTTTGATGTTATTTAATAATATTATATAGGCCTAAGTTGTAAATTTTAAAAAATATTTGAATAGTAGTGGCAACCAAAATCATTAAAGCACGAGTACATAAATAAATAAAAATCAACTCGGCACAAGAAAATTTGTGATATGAACTCCACTGCTGGTTTCCAATCATCTTCCGCCCGGTTTCAAGTTTCTATATGATTTAATTGTGATGCTATTCTAGCGGTGTTGCGGGTGAATGGAACTGACGAGATTCAAGTGATTGTCATCCAACAAAACGTGAATTCCAAGTGGAACATTCGCATAACACAAGTCAAATGTGAAGTGTCAATACTACCAGGTAACTTCTTCTCATTTATAATTATTAGTTACATACTATATTTACAAGAACAATATAGTTCAAATGGTTTTACCAGACCGAAGTCAGAATGGAAAATTTTTACCTTATTGAATATTTCAAAGTAATATAAAGTTCTGATTGCTAAAAGCATGATCAAAATCATTGCCGAGGATAAGATGAGCTGTTTATAAAGACCACATTTGGTATCCGTATGAGATATCAAAAATGTAATGCAGGAAAGACACAGATCTCGCCAATACCTTCGGAATGATGTGAAATAAAATGATCAACCTTGGACTCAAACATTTTCACTGGTACATACAGCCACGATACAGGTGAACTAAGAAAACATACAATATGCATTCTAAGATGAGCGAGTTATTATAGTAGCAAGCAATGATTTGGAAATATCACGTAACAGTCATCCTGTTTTACCTTTTGCTTATTTTAATCGTTTTTAATGGATTTCACCTGTTGCTCTTGTAATAGCTCTAATTGATGTAAAATAATGACATAACAATTGTTTTCTCAAAACGGCTGATCCAGTTTGGGTAAAAACTGGAATAATGTGTTACATAACATGTGGAATTGAACTCTGTAAAAAATTGAATTCACACAAAGAAAATATTCCCCTCTGGGTTATTCTTATAGGGTTTTTCAAAATGTTGAAATATTTTTCCTCAAAAGTAGTTCAATCGAAATTTAGCTTAAAAACTCCACAGTATTGTGCTATACAGAAGACTATTATAATACCAGGTAACTTCGTCAAATTCATCATACGTTAAAAAGTATTAAAATCTCTGTTGACAAAAGAAACTAAAACTTCAATAAATTCCGTGCTTACAGAAATAGATGCCTGTGGCTTCCGAAATAGTCGTAGTCGACGAGAAATCTACTTTTTTGTGCCAAGGAAGCAAAGAGTTAATAACAGATGGTTGAGAACTAAAGAGGAGGACAACACTGTATTATCTTCGACCTCAAATTCATCCGAGATGACTCCAGAAACACAGACAAAGGCACAAAATTTGTTCAAGATTGTCAGCGGAATGGAGACGACACCCAACGAATACCCTTGGATTGTTCTAATACTTTTAGATGATGAACTTCACTGCAGTGGCTCTCTTATTTCTCACACTTGGATCATTACTGCTGCTCATTGTACTTCTTCGTACGTTACCAATTAGTTATTATGGTTCTGCCACAAAACGTGGCGTCCATTATCTTTGATTACAAAATAGTATACTTGTAGCATACTGATCAAGGTTATAATGCTAGAAAAGTGACTTTATTTCACATCATTGGCCTATTTACCTATCATAGACTCTGTTGAGAGATAATGGTTGTTTGGACACATATTACTCAATCGTCCTTGAATAGGGTGATCACCCACCAAAATATTATCATTTTTAATAATTGAATAACTTCAGTAAATTAGCTTGACAAAATGAAACAATTCAATTTAATGTGGTTTTATTGATTTTTGACTACAGTAGCAATAGCATTAACCATAAATGTATTTTTAGATATATTTTGCAGAAGAACTGTCCAAAAATGGCCTTTTTGATTATAATGTACCATTAAAATTTATATTATAAATTTAAAAATCAATTTGTTTCTGGTGCAGACAATCACAAAGTAGCTAACCACGTTCAACACGTTAAAAGCGGCTTGATTTTACGTCAAAACATAGTTAACGCAGAATGCCTTAGGTTCTACAGATAAGCAGAGGACAATGAAAAGCGGTTACATTTTCAATTTTCAACAAAACGGCTACAAAACTTGTAGATTTCTTGTGCCTGCAGATCCACTGAGGACACACCATCGATTGGAAAGTACCTGGTAGCATTGGGAGTGCACAACCGTTCGTTACTGATAGAGTCCGGTAGAGTATTACGGGGTCTGAGTAACATAGTACGACATCCACAATACCAGGGTACTAACTATGACATTGCTTTGATGAAACTTAATGCTTCCGTTCCGTACAGTACCACAATACGGCCAATCTGTCTGCCTCGTAATTCAGGTACTTTAACAAGCACTAAAATTAAATAAATATTAATAGGCCTACATTCACAATTAATAATTGCTTCAATTTGAATTTAATTCACGTAGTTAATTGGGTTGTGGCCAGGAATACTTTCTTATCTAGGCCTACTTGCTTAAAAGTACGATTAATTATTATTATACTTGAAAGTGAACAACAGTAACGTAATCAACCTACCATTACCATACTTCATGTATAAAACATAAGTGATGAATTGAGTGAGCAATGTCACAATGTTCCAGGAGACACATATGTAGAAGGAGCGTTGGGGATAGTGGCAGGTTGGGGAGCAACGAATGAAGCTGTTAATTCAGACACGCTATTGGCCGGTACTCTGCCGCTTGTCAGCACGTCTTACTGTAGATACGCGTGGCACCAGCGGGGGATCCAAATAGTCGACTCGATGCTCTGCGCAGGGCTGAAAGGCACGTCCACTTGCGAGGTAAATCCCACCATCATATTAGTTCAGAAAATGTGTTACTCCAAAGCCAGATACAGTATTACCAAGTCCAGTCAACTTTTATCCGAGAGTTGTTGAGTGCAGGTGTAATATGGTGATAAAAACATTAAACTGACATTTAGAGCTATTCGCACATTAGTCATTTTGCCACTATTCCACACCTATCAAGACACTCACATATTACTGTGACCTTGTGTCTTAGATTAGCTGAGATTGTCCTTGTTTATAGTGAACGCCCCGAGAAGAGTCAGTGAAGAAGCATTTTCCTGTTTTTCGGTTTTTAATAAAACGTATAAAATATAATTAATGAGAGGAGGGTTGCCAAACTTAATGTTGATACTACTAGTCACTGAAAACTTATTCAGACACCCCATACAAAATATTTTATAGGGCCTATCTCAACTTTATATCACACACACAAAAAAGAAACTAATGAAAATTAAGAAAATGCAAAAAATTCACTACAAAAAACAAGAATTGTAGGCCTATAATTGGAGTGTTTATTTATTTTTCAACTTTTTTTCCCTTTTTTAAATTCATTTTATTGCTATTATTTGCTTACGTATATTTAAATCATTCTTGAATATTATAAAAAGTAGGCCTACCTCTAGTTTGAGTAGATTAAAACTGAATCTACGGTAACATGTCAGTTCTCATCTCATCTCTTGATTCTCTTAGGGTGATAGCGGTAGTCCCTTGATGTTAGAAGATAGTGGCTTATACTACATCATCGGCGTGAACAGCTTCGGTGCCCCACCCAAGTGTGGCAGCACTGTCTACCCAGACGTGTTCATGAGAATAACAGCGTTTCTTGATTGGATTGCCGTGGCGATCATTGACGTTGGACAAAAGTGACCAGCACATCGTTTCTATTATCCTATTAAGTTATATTTTAATGATTATATTATTTTGTACTTTTTCATTTTGCATGTAGTAAGAAAACAAGTTGTCTTTGTTGATAACTATTGTTCATTTTTTCATATCACATCTCATTTTAATTAGGTATAATATTACAAAATATAAAGCAGTGAATCAAGCACTAATTAGCACATCAACTTACTATTGGTTCGGGCCTACTGTGGTTAGGTCTACTATTATGCAACCAATTCTACCTATTTTTGTACCCTTAATCAATAATTAGTTTAATAAACACATTTTTACTTTTCGCAAAATGCGGTATAAATATTTCAAATAATAATAGAAAAACTGGAAGAATTGTATTCAAATGGTCAAAATGGCTTGATACAGTATTGACCTCCCAGGGATAGTCACTTAATACAACTAGGTCTAACAATCATGCTTTAATTTTGAGAGTATGGTAGCAATGTATCCATGATTGTTATATATATTGTATTGTATATACATTTTATGTCAAATCCTATGGGAAAATAAAAATATCCTTCTACCTAGATGTGCATTCCTGATTTTCAACTTCAAACCTAATTGAATTCAAACTCTAGCATAATCAATTTATAAATAGCAAAAATAAAAAACTAGTCAAGACCACTGAATTTACTGACAAACTCTTCGGAAACCTGTGATCCCCTCGCGGTTTTCAAACTCCTTTGAGCATTAATTGAACGAAGAATTGGGAATGTTTGGCACGAACAACACAAGGGTATTTCGAGTCGGTAGGCCTATAAGATATTCACTTTCAGTCAATATTTTGTAAAATCGTCTTTGATTAACAACTTGGCGTTGAAACATTAGAAATGAAATAGTTGAGAATGGAATGAATATCACATCGAACAACATTCCAATGGTTGCGGCATGCAAAACTGCGGCATGCAAGAAAAATTCAATTGCCAACATAATCTACTCGCCCTTCTATGGCGGTTGGAAAGCTTTTTTGTCGTGATAAAAAATAAACACATATCATTCTACTACTGCATAAAATTGTTAAATTTAATTTGTTTAACACAAATAGTGTGGTCAGGAGCTAACAGAAAGTGGCGTGTAGGATAACTATGCACTTTTCATCACATTTTCAGATGAATACCGGTAATACTTCACTGGGTAGGCCTACTTTTTCACTACCGAATACCCTAGGCCTAATCAAAGAAAAAATATGCCCACTAATATTCAATAGAAAAAAACAAAACAGTTTCACAGTAGTTCATCACCGTAAATTATTGTGAACAGGCCTAGTGCAACTTAATCGAAGATGATTATCACTATTATTTTTAATTTTTAGGCTAAACGTAGAATCGAAATATGAAAAAGGAAACATATTTCTTGATGAGTTGGTTAATAATGCTATAACTTGGAACACTGAAATATTAAACTTAGCAGTATAAGCTCTAACCATGGAATGTTTTATTTATGTACACATAATATGCCGGTAGTTGAATGTTTCAGCAGATTTGTATCAATAAGACAAACTTGCTACTCTTGTAATACCTGAAGAATGTCTAATGATGTCCAGTTTTTGTTTCTTGAAAATGTTGTTTTCTGCATATATTCTGCTACCTGCAGACATAAAACCATACCATCAGTCGCTTCCTAGTACACAATGGGATGATGAATCCACTGTGAGTGGTATACAGGACTAATAGGTACATTCAGCAAAAACTCATTATCCATCACCCAATAATTTGTACCCACAAATAACCTAGCTGTTAGTAAGGATTTTTGACCAAGTAGACCTATAAGCCTACTGAGTAATGTATTTAGGCCTATAATCTGTCTGGATATTTCTTACACTACGCAAACGCAGCATGTGCGTTGTGAGATGAGCGCAGAAGTATGGAAATCTGGAATTGAAAATTACTCTGTCAGCTTAATCTACATCCACAGACCGTGGACTACTTCAAACATTGAAAAACCTTACCTGCAACTTGTTGCTATTTATAGAGCAACCTGTCGCATATATACACTTTGCATTACATGTTTTGATCCTGATATTTGATGAAATGTATAGGCCTACTGTTATTGCGTTTTCTTCATTATGTCTCATCCGATTCTTGTACAAATTATTGAAAATGTGTACGATAGTTGTTTTCATATTCTGTATGAATTTGAAAGCTTTTGAAAAATGTTCGTTTCGAAGTATTTTCCTCCTGCTGGGTTATTCTTATGGGGATTTTCCAAACTTTCCAAATTTTTTCCAAAGAAACCATTCAACAAATTTCTCTGAAGAAAAACAATCCCAACCTATTCTGGTGTGAACCAATATTCATAAAAAGTTGGCAGTCAATTGGTCTTTTTAATGAAAAAAAGAAAAAAAAAACGAAGCCCATCTTTTTGGGGAATGTGAAATGGAAGTCTTCGCTACACTCATCTAATGAATGTTTGTCTTGAATTTTTTTTTTAAATGTGGTACCGGTGTATGTACATGAAACGTACAAGAAGAAAATAGTAATAGGCTACTTGCATATAAACTTTTCCAGGTTTCAGAACTCTTAGTCAATTGTCTGTCGTAACAAGTAACAACGTGTCAATTTTTATTTATTTAAATTTTTTCATTATAATACCGTACTGCTAATGACTCAAGTCACTCGACCAAAGGGTACGAATGAGGGATACAAAGGGATACAAGGGTGCGATTGAGTGATAATAAAAAGTTGAAGTGATGATGCATGAAAGGACGTTTACAAAGATCCACGCCAAATGCAAGACTCAAATCCATGCTCACCTGTCGAATTGGCAACCAGTCTAGTTTTGATCATTTTTATGTCACGCGGTGATACATTTTGTCTGCATGAAAAGAGGTGACAACGGAGTGTTTCTCTCTCTAGTCAGTACCGGTATCTACGTATCTCGGTAATGATCTAATAGATAATATTGTAATACTATTAGTGAACACTTTGCGGAACTACATTCCACAGCTACGCCATTTGGGGTACAAATAAATTAACATGATGCACAAATGATAGCTAAGAGTTCAAGCTAAGCGAAGTGTCTTATGCGAGGCCCGGATTTTGCTCCCAACTTGACCAAAGTTATTGCATTATAGGCACATTTGATTATTTCCAGTCAGTATTACACGACTCCATGAAGGCTGTAAATGACAAAACCAAATCCGCCAAATCAAACATCTCATAGGCCTAATTATAAATAAAATGAGATTAAAAAAAAATGAAAACCTTAATATCAGTTGCCACTGAATGGCAACTGTAGAGTGAAAAAAGTAGATTGAAAATCATGAAAGAGAGTAAATAGCATACGTGCATGCAAGTGTTGTAGAACCATGGTCCATTAGTGATCCATTCCTTTAGACAAGAGTGGAGTCCCAAACAAGCCACTTCTACGACTGCATTACACATGCCTTCCAGTCAATGCTCCCAAATACTGGTATAATGGCATAACAAGCGAGCTAGTCTAATACCGGTATCGTACTTACAATGATAATAGGCCTACTCAAGTCGCGACATTCCACTTCTTTGATTGTCAAGCCAAGTGAGCCATTGAAGGTTCTACCAAACATGAACACACACCCAGTCTCTGAAAAAATAGTTTACAAGAGTTAGCTTCAGCCTTCAGTTAAAATTTTCATCACAGCCATCAGTGGTTTTTGTTATGTTCAGAAAACAGTATATTTACAGACACCATACAAGACTATTACTAAATGTTGACATTTACCATAGTGTATCATATATAGTCGCTGGTAATAAATTATTATTATTATCTAACGGGATGCCCGGCGAGAAAGCTTTGACCACAAGCTGCACTGTATGATTTTTTTATGATATAATTATTCTTCAACGAGCACGCTAGGTATCAAATTTAAGATATTTTCAACTTTCGACCAGACCTCTAGCATTGAGATTGTCTCTATGCCTATTATCGATTTTCATAGACCCTTTTAAAAGTTTTCACGTCAAGTATGCCGTATCATAGAAGAAACCTACCAACTCAATGGTCGTGCTGTATCTGTAACTCAGCATTTTCGGCAGGTGGTGGCAGATGATGGACAGGGTAATACCTACCCTGACCAAAATTAATTATTATTGGAGCAGGAGTTGGGTGCCGTTTGCCTGAATCAGTTATTATAAAGTCAATGCCCGAATGCATTCGAGTGTACTCGGAAGTGCTCCGTTTAACTTCAACAATAGAATCATTGAGTTTGTAGTATAACTACAAACTCAATGATAGAATTGCACTAGAACACAAGTAGAACATAAAATATCGCATTGAATGCTTTATACCATACAGCCCAGTGGTTTAGTTCATCAGGTTATGTGATCAAATCTGTGGATCAAATCTTACTGTAGGCCTAGACTACCTTTTAAGAATTAAATCGAGTGTATCCTAACCTCAAATCATCACTAGAAAAAAGGATACAGTACATTGACCAACCCTATTCCCACGAACGTTCGTGCGGGTTGTGCCTCCAGCAACCTTAACTACTATTCCCAAGAACCGTTCGTGCCGCCATTGTGATTCCCAACGAAGTGTAACCAATCTCGTTGAGTGTAACCGCATTTATTTGTATCAATGTTTATCAACGAAAGTGGCACCAGCCTCTAGTCATCTATCGCATTGCGATAGAAACTGAAGTCAGGTCGGGCGTACGTTCGAGTCCCGCATTAGGCTTGGGTTTTTGTAAACGTCCTTTCACCTCAAATTTCTCCATCGTTTCGTTATCACCCTCATTCGTACCCTAGGAGGATTTAATATAAGGGATGTACTAATATTAAATCCTCCTAGTTCGTACCCCGTGTGAGTGAGTTCAGAGCCCTCTCACGACGATCAAATGAACTACGTGATGCAGTGGTGTGCGCTTCGTGAGGTCGTTCCTGGGAATAGCCAGCCCGCCAGAACCGCTTCGTGTCGAGCGCTGGTTGTGTGAATAGAAGTGCACGCCCGGGCTGGCTATTCACACAACCCGGGTTGTGGATCGGGGCGTGGGAATTGACACCATAGATTAAGGAGGATTAAGGAAGATTAAAAACTTCATTACTCTAGACACTTCGTAAATATTTTGACAAATAAAATTTAAAAGTTTGTGGATTTTTTTTAACAAACAGCTTCTCATTTCCATTAGAGTTTCATAACAACTCGTCGACTCTATTCTATAGGTCTTAAACGAGGAACCCAAAATTCTTAAAAATTATAGAAATATGTAGACCCAATATTTAAGTAACATCTGAGATAATTTCATGTCAAGCCGATGAAATTTTAAAAATTAAAATTCTACTCAATGCTATTCTTATGGGAATTTTGCAAAGTTTCCAAAATGACCATCAAACCGATTTTGCTCTAAAACAATCCCAAGCTATTTTGGTATTACAGCAATGTTCAGAAATAGTTTCCAGCCGATTTTGCCTGACCTGTAGGCCACATATAAAAATATTGGGTAAATCCCATTATTTTTGGGAGGTGAAATGAAAATCTTCGTTAGGCTCATCTAATGATACCGAGTTTTATTTTGGAAAATGTTGATTAATGAGCAGGTGATTGATAAGCAGGCAATAGGCAGGTGATAATGAACTAGAAGTAGTGAGTGAGAGCACACGTTCACAAAACCCATGAATTATGCGGGACTTGAACCCACACCCGATGTGACTCCAGTTTCTTCAAGCGGTGCATTAGTTGACTGATCCATGGAGGGTGGGAGGCATCCCAAATACGTAAATAATATTATACTTTTATAAATATTCTAAATTGAATATATTTTTCAAATATTTGGTAAAAACTAAAAACTTACTGTCCCATTCTATAAAGACGTACCTTTAGGTAGCTTGAAATCTAATTTCTCTGCTGTTTTGGGTAAGAGGGTTGGTTTGAATTGTTCTCACATCTTATACAAAGGACTAACCGATTTCTTGCTTTCTCTTCAAGGCATACCTTTCAACATCTTTAGAAGTCATTATTACGAAGACACAGAATATCTTCAATTACGAGTGATCGAGTACCAAGCGTATTACGTTAATCACTAATTATTCCCGGGAATCATCTAGGTACATACATATTCAAATATAGCATAATTATTCCCATCTTTGATCACCTTCATACTTGCATAATTCATCATTTTTGTATACCAGTTCAAACCTTAGTTTTAAACATACTCATCTCAAAAGATGTCACTCAAACAGTACAATTAAGAAAATGAAACTGAAAAGAGACGTACAGAATGCCCCCCAATTGTTGAAGACGTCCCACCTTTCTCGCATCTCGACTCGAACACCTACGTTATGATACAATCTAGATAGGACGGTTGTGATGAAGGGTATGCCAGAATAATAAACTCCACATCACGTGTACCGGTATATATATATTTTTTCGTAAATATTAATGTTTTCATTCTAGTCCAGGAGACTGATGCACCAGGAATACAAACTTGTATTAAAATTAAATATAATAGTATAAAGTCAAATACTCGCTGCGAAGACGAGCATGAAAATAAATGAAATGCTTTGCTCATTCCATCGAACCACAGTAAAATCATATTTTAATATTTCTTGATATTCTCACATAGGAAGCAAACTGTTTGAAAATTGACATTTCTACAATCTCAAACTATTGAATTGATCTTAAATGAACATGATGTGCTATCAAATGCTGACAAATTGGACAATAGAACACGGTAAACCTGGTGTAACCTCGTAAGGTATTTTAATATTCACACTGGTGCCAAATTTCACTGCATATTAGATATACTTGTATCTACCAAAGAAGAAAGTAAATGGAGAAGAAAGAGACAGAGAATGTCTGCTGGGATCAGCTGTTGTAACTTGTAAGTTCAGCAAAACCTTGCCACCGATTTGCTTGATGACCCCACCAACAGCTAGGTTTTCGTGCGGGGCTCGAAACCACGCCCGTTGTGACTTCAGTTCCGAGGCAGAGCCAGATAAGCAGCAAAAAACTTGCCATTCCAAAATTATATTTCCACGCGAACCATTTATTACTATTAACCACTTGTCGGCCGTGGAGGCATCATCTACTTCCACTTTCCAATATGTGGCATTCAATATCTCCACAGCATTACGTCATAAGACTTGTACCGACATCTAAGATCATATGGAGTGATAAATGTTAATTTTTTCGCCGATAAAATATGCTAATGTATCGAAAAATAATATAATACAGTCGTCAACTGTTATTTCAGTACTTCGTTTTCAGCTTTGCTTCCTACATGTGTTAAATTGGCAAGCCTCCGAATGCTAAATAACAGTGATAATGGCAAATTTATTGTTTTATCAAGTACAACAATGTATCAATATGATAAAACCATGTGTTTCCGCTATAAATGTTATAAAAGGCCATAAAGCATCTGTGCGAAATCACCGGGAATAAACCCGGCCTGCCGAGGTAGGGTAGTGATTTCGTTATCCGGCTGTCTAGTGGTTAATAACATTATTTCTACATTCACATCCTATCTCTTTCTAGTTCTACAGTCGCGTAATCTCAAAGTCACATTGGGTACATTTCAGTCAATTATTATTAATTAGTATCCCCGATTAATTCAACCATTTGACCGCTCCCCGATGAATGAAACAGGTGCCCCAACATTGAAGTAGCAAAGATACTACAGTACAACACTACGTTCAACTGGGATAGGCATGTATTAGGTTGGCCCCTCGACCTTCTTCTCCATTGGATACAAGTATATTATGGATTATTCATGTATATATATATCACAAAAAAGTAGCGTACAGTACAGACTCAATTGTTACAATCAAAACCATTCAAATACCGACAAATGCATTTTTATTCGATTAAAACGATAATGTAATAGAAAAGAAAAATAATGAATATTTAGTGCTTAGTGTCAAGTACTGGACGAGTTAATTCGTCCAGAGTAGCTGAGTGATTATCTTTTCACTGTGTGTGTATGATATTAATCTCTTTTAATAGGCTGTGATTGCGACAGGTCTTGGATGGGATGTTACCCTAAAAATATTAAGCTGTAGATCTCACAAAGATTTATATTAGATTATAGAATTAACGATCTTAAGCTATCGCAGACCTGTATTAATACACACATATAAGCCTCGTATCAATCATTTGAATTTACCAATCATAAAGGCTAAAAATAAATAATGGATAAGTCATCATAGTATATATTTTCCGAAATTAAATGTAGGGCTAGGACTAATTGACGACAGCGAAGACCAATGTAAATTTGTCGTATTACATTGCGAAAACCTATTTACACGTCATTTCGGAAACCTTATAGAAATCAGACTAAAGAACATATAATAGCGGGGAAAATGTAATTGTTTAAATAGACCTAATATAAAATAAATTTTGGTCTAAAATTAACTTGGTGAATGCAACACACATTTTCAGGTCCATGAAATAATTATATTAATACGCTGAGTGGGCAGCAAATCTAAGACTATTGCAGTGGGGCTTCCATAAACCATTTTAAAAGCTAAATTAAATTTGGAACAATAATTTTGAGTTTTAACCCTTCAGTTGGACCAGGCAGAATTGTTATCGGTAAGAACTTGAACATTTTTCGTCCGAGTAGTGTGTTAGTCTGACGGTCGCTTTTCGCTGTGTTTCTTTGTAAATTCTTCGGCATTTTTAATGAATTTCTTTTTGTCCTTGAGATATTCTTCGGCCAAGTCGGCTCTCAACGGGTGTTCCGGTTCCGGGTCGTTTACTAGCGCGACTAACGCTTGGATTACTGGAAAAATCAATTCACATTAGAACCGAGCACAAGAGATCACAAGGCAATTACATAAGCAAACACACAGTATTGATTTTGTGTCCAAGGTTGTGAAGAATGTTATACAGTACATTAAATTGAATAAACATAATGTAGACAGGTCTACAACTGAAAATGGAAAGCCTACGTTACTGCACTATTAGGCCTAAAGTATATTCAACTTAAAGGACATCACAACCACTGAAACTAGCTTTCAACAAATAATAACCATATTTATCTCCCTAATTTATGAATAAGCTACAAATTGCCAACTCCATTTCAGAAATAGTCATTCATTTTTTGTCCTCCAGAGACCCTGAATCATGACATAGGCCAGTGGTGACCACCCATTTTAAGGCAGGGGGCCATTCAAATTTTCCAAATATCACTGCGGGCCAAACAAGTTGACTCAAAAAAAATGTATTATATATATATATATATATATCAGTGGCGAGGCATCAAGGCATGCAGTGACATGAAAAATGTGAGGCAGTGAGGCAGGCAAATGTGATGTGTGACATGAGGCATGCAAAAACATGATTAGAGGGCGAGACAATAAAATGACAGACTAGTTAGTTACCTTGATCTGTTTTAGTAGCAGGCTTCCAATTCTCTGCACTGATGATTGGTAAACAAACCTGACCTTTCTCATCAATATTAGGATGATAAATTTTGGTCTTAAAATTAATTTTTGGAGGCTTGAAGGGATATTCTGCTGGAAAATTAATCTCAATTCGGAAGGCACCTTTGTTGAATGGAGGATTGTCCTGCAATAAAAACATGGAAAATTAAAAATATGACCTAGCATCCAACCATTTGCTGAACACCATTTGGGAGCATTTTAAGTTTGCCGAGTTGCCAGATAGCGCTCGAGTTACCTAGTCATTGTTTACCGTACTACTTTTCAAGTTGCAATTTGTCAGAACTTGATGGTAATTAGGCCTGCATAAGTTTCAAAGATTTCTGAAAAATCAAGACTCAAGATTCTCAAGGACTCGAGTAGAAAATATTTTACTTCTTAAATCTTAAGGTACTCTCAAACGACAATTTTTTTCCATGCTCTTGCCCAAAATTAATTGAAATAAACTTAATATTTTTCTCTCATCATGTTGATAGCATCTATCATCAACATATCCCAGCAGTTTCACCACTCAAATAAGACCAGCATTAGGGTGAATCAACAATTAGAATGGAAGAATATTTCAACATCATCAATGTCTTCAATGTACCCTACCAGTAGGCCTACCCCTTGTTATGGTTTGGAAACAAATCATTTTGTATACATCAATCGATATCGAATGGTAATTTGTAAATAACAGCAATAAGAATAAACCAAGTAGGCCCCAAAGCAATCATCAAAAAAATAAAATAATACTCGCGTGGTTTCTTGTTGCTGTCAGTATAACGTTGTTGTTGTCATTATATATATTGGGTTTTAACAACGCACTGTTATGATAGCGCAGATCTAATGGCCTCAGATGGATGATTAATGAGATGACTGGGATGATCAGATGATGGTTCTTGGGAAAAAAGGATAGTGGGAAGGAAGCGGTCATGGCCTATATAGTGGGAACCATCCCGGCATTAGCCTAGACTACAGAGGGAAATCATGAAAAACCATGATGAACCGGAAATCATGATGGTCGGCGGCGGGGATCGAACTGGGTTCGAAATTCCCCTCGCCTCCCGGATCACACGAGCGAGCGCGTTAACCACTGCGCTGCATGTGCCGGTGTCGTTATCATTGAAATTGAGAGAAGTACCTAGGTCTATGAACTGTTCAAAGAAAATAATCATTCGCTTGATCACAAAGGCGTCAAGTATAAAGTAATCCCTCCCCCAAACACAGCTTGTAGCATTTACTTAAAGTAGACCAAGGTCATAATACATCCGTCGAGAAAGACTGATGACTTTCAATCTCCCAATTTTTAAAATTTGCTATTGAATTTTCGACATTGAAAAAGTTGAATGTTTCAATTAATATTCGATATTGCGTTTCAATACCGTTTACATTTTTATATCGAAATGCACCATTAATTCATCCAAAGTTTTTATGCCCTAAGGGTACGGTAACAAAATATTTTCGTAAATTATCTGACAAATGTTCATAACAATATTTTGTATGATAACAGAAGCAAATAAAAGTAACAATATAATCAAATAGAATAACTACAATGGTGTGCATGTATACGTAGTCACAGAGGAAGAACTTCCTTCCTCTATGACGTAGTCAATATTTCATATTCTGTACTTGTTACTATAAATCTAAAGTGAATGTGAAGTGTTTCCAAAAGATGTATTATTTTTTAAATTATGGTGATGGCTGCTGAAGCAATAAATACAAGAAAGTCCTTTCACTGGACCTACAACTTGGAACCACCTTCTCGAGTATTCTGTAGAGAATATCCACGATTAATTTGTGATATGGCACACCGCTTTTAGAAACTGAAGTCAAATCTGGCGTTCAGAACCACAAAAAGGCTCGGGTTGAAATAACGAATCTTTCAAGAGAATATTTGGTCCCCCAAATAACCTTGCTGTCAGTGGGGTCATTAGAAACTAATTTAATAATTACTAGAAACATAGGCCCAGGCTGTTACTATTGAAAGAGGCAAGCCTACCAGTAGGCTTATTTATAATTTAGAAAATGGTCAAAATAATCGTAAATTAATTGAATTGAATGATTTAGGTAGGCCTACACGCAGGTTAGACCTACACTATGATTTACTCAGCGATTTTTATATAAATTGAATTAGGCCTAGGCCTATGTCGACTTGTCATGACAGCCAACGTAATGCCACAATTTGTTGAATAAATCATATGTAGGCCTGTAAGCGTACTAGCCATTCATATTCAATTAGGGCTGCCTCTGTGAAATCTGACTGTAAACAACTAGACTGACCAAGCATATAGGACAAGTGAATTAGTATTTACTTACTGGAACAATGAGACCTTGCCATGTAAGAATGTTTGACTCATCAACCTGAATATCTCTGAATGACTTCATGCCTCCTGTACGAATATCGCCCAGTTCCTGAAGAGACAAAATTATCCAATGAGCTACATTTCATAAATCGGCACAATATATCAAATCATAACATAAATCTAGGACCAAGCGAAATAATAAATTGTAGAGCTAGGCTAGCCTAGGCATCCGCTTATGGAATGTCATATGATAGGCCTAGGCCTAGGCTAGGTAAGCAACACCAGAACGTTCAGCGAAACTTGTAAGTCACAGCAGATATTTTCCAAAATAAATCTACTTATATAAAAAAGTCGTATTGACCAAATAATCAAAATGCTTGCACCGCTGTAATAAATTTTATCAAGGAATATTAGTAATTAAATTATGTTGACTCAACTTCTGCAATCTGCGGGTGGCTGCCATTTTTAACCTCTCAACTTTGCTTGTTGAACAGTGTGACACCAGAATGCAGGTCAAACAGTAGTTGTTCCGGTTCTGTACATTTTCTGAGCGGGAGTCGAACTTTGATTGCAGCTGCTTCTTTGCCTTCCAAATCATTATAATTAATTAATTATTCATCCAGTCATTATGTATAATGTACTGTGTATGAACTCGTTTTATATACCTTGATTTAATTGATACTTCAGGAAGTACTACATTTTAATTGAATGTATTTCTTATGCTAATACCGGTCTAGATCTATAGAATCCAAGATGAGTTTGAAGTGCTTCGTAATTTAAATGTTTATAATAATTATTTATTTGTAGGTTACATCACAATAATTGGTTAATTACAGTGAAAATTTGTATTCAATAAAAGTTTAACCTGTGACTGTTACTAAAGAGCAAGATTCAATGTTGATTAATTAATTCCTACCATAGTATACAAGTACCACATAAAACATAAGGTTAAATTTCAATGAGAATAACACACACCAGCAGCTTACCTCTACATAAACGGCAGATAGTAAATACAATTTTTACAATAGAAGTATTTTATACCTACACCTATTTCTGTAACCCCAACTAAATCCAGTTTCAGAGAATGATAGTCTTACAATTCTCTTTCTTTTGAACTATAATTTAATCACTTGGCCCGAGAGAAGAACTCGTGTGTAGGCCAATAAGTCAAGATAACTGGGTACCACCGTACCGGTACCCTAAAACCACGTCTGGAATTAAAGAATATTGGTACAGAATCAACAAGGTTCGGCAGACTCGGGCAACAAAATATGAATCACTATCACCATAATTACAGCTGTTTATACAGTTTTTATTAAAATTGATCGGATGACATGAGTGGTCATGTTCACCAATATTTAGAAGGGAGAAGATAATGCACAAAGATAAGAGTAACCAGTAAAACGTGTTCAGATCAGCATTGTATTCAACATTCGAACATAGACTTTATCAAGGTCACATAAGGTTTACTTATTCTGCCAAATAAGTCAGTTGTTGCCACGCCTCTTAACTCCAATATTCATTCAACTCAATGATTCGAGGTTGCTATTATTATGGAGTTCTTTTCAATTAGGAACTCCAGAGTTTCTCTATTATTTCTAGTTTTATACTCAACTTAATTCTATCATTCTTCAATATTTTACTTATTTTCATTCAATTTTGTTATATGTTTATAATTGGTCGTAATTGTAGAGAAAAGCTCAATACATTGCATTATTTAGACCTAATGCTAATCTGTTATAAAATTGAAATATTGTAGAAATGTAAAGAAATAAATTGTATGCTGCTTAGCTGGATTTATGGAAGTTTGCTTCTAACTAGGAAATGGGAAATTGAATCAGTATCCTTGACAGTAGTCTACAACCTCAAAACTCCAAGTGTATACAGAAAGTGCTCTTAAGTGGTAAATAGAGGAACTTAAGAAAAGTGAAAACTAAAGTGTATATTTTCAAACAATATACGAATTGGGTAAAAGGGAAAGAGAGAACAGCAGCTTACCGAGGTTCACAAGTAGATGGACCTACTCTTGGTGGAGAGCCGTTGAAAGAACACGGAGATGATTCAAACACATGAGGTTTAGACGTTTTGGCCACTGCCTTGGTCACAGTAGAGTAGAGCAGTAGGTTAAGCAGATTGACACAGTCCGTGTTCTTTTAACGACTCTCCACTATGAGCAGGCCTATCTACTAACGAACCTTTTAATCTACTTCCCATTCAACGTCTACTATCAAGGTATTAGAGTATCAGCTTATATGGCTGTAAGCTAGTGCATCATTTTCATCTAAGTCATCAATGGTTTTATTTACTGGATTTACAGTTTATTTTACCATACAGTGCGTAAACATACATCTCAGGAGAATATTGCTTTGATAAATACAGAATTGACAAAGAAAAGTTTACTTATCAACTATTAATATTAAATAATATCAATTATTTTCAATTAACTCACAATAATAGTTTGTACCTTGACACTGAAACACTCCTAAGTTAGAATGGTATTGTGACAGCCAATGACAACTCGTACACGATGAGTTGTGATTTGGCGGCACAAAGAAAACAATTGACAAACATACATGTTAATTGTGACGGTACGTTGGAAACAGAGCTTGGCACCAAGCAATGTTAGCAATTAAACAATAACAGTAATGAGATCAGTGATCAATCAAACAAAGTTTCACCTTTTGCTTCGATTGTACGTAGTGCTAGACAGACTCCACATACAGAGATCTTTTGTGTATGTAACAAACCTGATGATTAAAATGATTCCATTCTACAATACATTCATAGTGAATTATTGGATGATATACCAACTGCAGTTGATCCCACAATACTTTAATGCTATTCTTGAAAGAGCAATAGGAGTCGATTTAGTGAAATAGATTTTTTTGGCTATAACTGTGGAACGGTATACAAAGTCAAAATTCAAATACTAGAGAAACAACGACCTTTAATGCCTTCAAAATGATATCGTAGGATCCTAATAGTTGAAAGGTAATTCAACACGTTTTCTAGTTGTTCGTCTGTGAAATCATACTATGTATTCAAGTAGAATAATTTTTTACGTGTACCGCCTTGAAGGTATTAGAGAGACCTGTGTCTGATACCTTACACCGTTCCAAAGTTATAGTCCAGTTCGTTATATCGGTTCCCATTCGCCGTTGAAACAAATATTACTCGAAACGACGAGACACATAGTCGTACCGATCTAATTCACTCAAGTAAGGGAAACAATCAACTGCAGAATGTATTTAAAAAGAGAACGACAATTTGGTCACAAGCATTGCTAGTTTAGATCTTGGCAAGAGCGTGGTACGCTTTGGCAGAGACGGATGGAAATCTGTCCCGTTCACGTTGTTATGTGTTTTACGTTGTTTCTGACGATGTAAAATAAAGTCCCCATATTTTTAAAATTTCCAACATTCTTTCTCGAGCTCATGAATAAAACTAAAAAAAAACTCACTGAAACGTTTTATTGAAAAAAAACATACACAAATATGTTACATTATAATAAATATTATTACAGTTTGGCTATTTGCAACAAATATATGCATACATTCAAAATTTAAATTCTGACTGAATATTTAAAACTAGTTTTGATTTCAGTGAGAAACTAGTAAGAATATCATTTTTTTACATTACAATTTATTCCTTGAACAAGTTGAATAATGAATCGACTATTCAAATAAAAAGCAAATTTGCTAGGTACATAAGCAAGGTAAATGAATGTCATTTCATAGACTAAAATCTACATTTAAAACATAATAAAAAATAAATCAATGCTGGATAGTGAATATACAATAATCTTAGCATTATTTTGATCCTTATGCAGCAAGCATTCCATAGCATGGGGAACTAGCTATGATGACTTCTTCAACATAGCGATCTCCTTACATTCCAAACTGCAGTGAATAAAAAATAAAACAAAAATATTTACAGCACACTCAAATTGCAGAATAAAAAATTACAAAAATGAATTCATCACAGACATCAAAAATGATAATAGGTACTCCCACTGACGTTTATTAAAAAAAAAGTGATTAAACAAATTAAAAGTACGAACATACTTTTACGAATGATAATAAATTAACTAGAATCTACCTTAAATCTTAATTCATGCTGTGCGTTAACTGAATACTTGTACGGCATATTCACAGCAGTGACTAGAAATGATTGAATAATTCAATAACTTGGGGAGAGGAGAGACCCTGACAAGTCATCATTTGTACTTTATTCACAAGTCAAGTGGAAGCCCCAATAAAAAAAATTTGCATACCTAAAGCTCGTCAATTCCAGCCGTGTATATTGTAACCCATCCCCATCGGATTGAATCGATTGTGAGCCTTGTCAACCCTCATAACTCCAAAGTTGCCGTTTGGGTATCCGTACGCTCGACCCCGGGGGGGGAACTGTCCGCGGAGGGGGAACATGCCCCCCCGGCTGTAACCCCCTCCTCTACCGCCTCGGAAATCCCCTCCTCCTCCTCCCGCTCCGCCTCTGCCGCCGCGCATCATGCCGCCCCGAGGAATGTGGTTGCCATGGTCCCCGCGGACAGAGTCCCCGCCGCCCCGGCCACCACGCCCCCCGCGACTACTGCCTGAGCAACAAAAGGTCAAAATGAATTTACAATTGAAAACAAACAGAATCGTTTGTTCGGGTCAAATGGCGACCTTCTCTTTTTGCACATCGGAAAAGAAAACGCATTTCGAATTAAAAACAAACAGAATCATTTGTTAGGGTCAAATGGCGACCGCTCGACCTTCTCCCTATGCACGTCGGAAAAGTAACGCATTAAAGACGGAGACACATCGGTATCTCGTGAGGTAGGAAGCCTTTCGAAGACGGAGTTATTGACGTCGGACACACTTCACGTTCCGTTGTACTATCGCTATCAGACATTTCCAAGTAACAAACGTCTACAGAACATTAAAACAACACAGCATACATAGATCAATACGTTAGGACTATTAGAAACTTTTTGTTTATACATCAAGTCAATACAACATCAACAATTTCAAAGATTTCGTCAAGCTCATAAAAAACAACAAAATTGTTTTGAATAATCTCAAGCTTGTAATAAGATAAATAAAATGATGAAAATTTGGAAAAATACATTCAGTTAAGGTATTAGATTGTTAGTTACTCTACTTGAGGAACCTCGATTCCATATTTACAATCACCACACTTTTATACTATTTCCCGATAGGAAAAACAGCCTAGCAGTCCCAAAAAACAGACGACACCAACGCAGAGGTTTTATTCCCCGACTTTCCTTCCGACACCACCATTTCTACGCTATTGTTGTGAAATAATTGCTCTATATGGGCCTCCACATACGTTCACAAAAACAACCAATAAACTTATGATAATACCCTAGCTTCATGAATTTCAACTATATTGCAGACAAAAAAGTAATTTAATTATTTCATCCTCCTCTCAATTGTGAAATGAATTTACTCACCCATCACTTACAATATAACGGAAACACGAAACCTCTGCGTCAGGTTCTTCTGACAATATTACCAGCACTATTAAACGTGGAACAAACGTAGGCCTTATAGCTCATCGATACTCCAACAGCATGAACCATATCTATGTGTCACGCATTCATCTCGACAATCTACCTCCTAGATTCCATAGCAACGGTAACTACCATACTCCTAATACATTGATGTAAAAGCTGAAAGTAATCTGATTTCCACAATAATTACGTGCTAAATAGCCTTAGGGATGAACTAACCTTCAGACAATTGTACTGTACGAGTATTTTTATAATTGAAAACGCGTTTCGACAAACGGCTGCTGACTGTTTTGATTCGGAAGTATAAGCACGCTCGATATCCAATCAATTAGTTTGACTTGTGTACAAGGCACGCAGCTGGTTCATTATACACATGGGTTAGACTTGAAACTTGATAGTCTGATCAAGACTGAGGACTGTGGAGTATCTTCAACGTAAGCATTCTGTCCCAAAAGACTGATGAAATAACTGAAACAGTTCATCTGTAGAAATGTTGCAGACACGTTTTACAATTCATACTTCAGGCCCGCAAACTAAATTTAAGGAATAATTATGGGAATTTGCACATAAACTATACTGCAGATAGCAGCAGTTTAGTTTGTTAATATTATCAAGCTTTCAATGGACACCAATCCGAACGTGCAAAGTTCATGATCAGTTTAATAATACTTGATTCTTTGTTGATCGGGTCGACTAAGAAAATATCTAGTAATAATAAATTATTATTCTATTTCAGATTGATGAAATATTTGAATCAAGCTGCATGATTGGTGGAGCCCCTTGATTGAAAAAGTGTTGAAAATTTACATTGAAAGGCAGGTCACACAAATGATTGTATATCGCAGGTACTCGTACTCATTACATGAACGGAATCCACTGATCTCTATAGGCCTACACATGGATAGCGTATGCAGTGAGAGAAACCTGAAGCTAAAAGAAGAGTGTACTAGGTCTAATATGTCTGCCAGAGATGTCTGTCAGTTGTCTATGGATCATGGGGTTAGCGTGCCCGAGATGACCACTGTGATCTCTTCTTGTCTACGGACACAGTAGTGATGAGCTTTGGTCAAAGATATTATGTTTGGCTTTGGGCGTGAACATCAGCACGCAAGTCTATCAGATGTCAGATTGCCGTAGAAATTCTACAGTAAAATCTGTAATGGGGCGTATATAATTTTGCTGATTACATATTTCTAGTATTCTAGTAATTATCTCTGGCAATATCCCCTGTTTTGACTGAAGTAGATTGAAAGAAATATCCGCTCATTGGTTGGTATACGGGTAGCGTAATAGCTGCAGGTTGGCTGCAGGTAGTTTCACTCTGGTTAGGTTTCACAGGGGTATCCATAGGCCACCGACCAGTGCCATAGGCTTTCTCTGGGCTTCATTCGCTTACCGGCAGTTCGCTACTATACGCTGTCTATGTATATAGAGATCAGTGATGAAACACAACAGGCACGGCAGCCGCCCGAGAAAACAGGCCAACGAGACGTCGAACTAAACGTGACACTGTGAGGCACCTACTAAGAACGTGGATTACTGAGCAATTCTATTTATATGTAAAAAAAGTGTGTATTTTTGCCGGCAGGTTTTGGTTAACTGGATATCTTGCTTCATGCACACAATACCGTCCAGGGTTCACCTTCTGCATTTGTATTGAGCCTTCAATTTACTACAGTAACTTTCATCAATAGACTTCAATCAATCTACACCAACAAATTTTAAAATAGTTTGGCATTTTAAAATGCGTAATAATTCAAATATACACGTTAGATATAGGCCTATCTAGGTTTAACAATATATTATAATTATTATATTAACAAGGTACACTGACTTCTGTAACTTTAAGTGTGTTATGTGAGCTTTTACAACTTTGTTACCCTCTAAACATTTAGAAATATTTTTCGATTCTAACGCTATTCATTAATATAATAATGCTTAATTCTAAATTGGAAATATCTATTTTCCATTAATTTGTACATTGAGTGACACGTTTCAGAAATAGATTGATACATTCCGTCATATTTTGCTCATTCGAAAACAAAAATTAAAACAAAGGAGCAATAGTTAAAGACTTAAAAGTAGTTATCGTTGTTATTTTACGTTATCAAAATAAATATCCTCTTTCCAACATTCATAGAATAATAAATATATTCATTTATATAAGTCATCTAGTACATATTATCTCAATAATCAACACCTAGCACGACTTTGGTATTTAACAGTGTAACTTAGAATTACCTATCCACTCGACAACTAGTTTAATCAAGTCACATTCAGTCATCTACAGTCATTATATCTCGAATCTAATAATTTTACCGACAGACAACAAAACAAACTTAAAAAAATGAAACTTTACGTACTCACGGAGTCTTTACTAACGTGCGAATGAGGAAGAAGTAAAAAACCCGATGTCGATATACCTTCAAATCTTCGTAAACTCGAACTAACACAGATGAGAAGGAATTACGATCTAAGAATTGCGTCTAATACCGGTAACGAACAGGTCCGGGCTAGATTTGATACTTTTACTACGTAACTTTAAGAAACATCGATTTACAAGAAGAAACACGGACAGGAATGGGCAATAAATTGAGTAATGTATTGCGTTAACGTGGACTAGATCTCTAAACAGACTAGTCTACACCCGTCTCACCAAATAACCTGAACGGCTTGACCCATAATTCACATTGTCTACGATTCTAAAGAAGAGTTAACGAGACCAGCTTGTTACCGACTATCGGAACCGTGTCTACGTGACGAAAAGATCGGTATCGTACAGTATAGACTAGGGATAATTTCAATTCCCGCGAGTCACAAACTCACACGAAATCAACGACCGGTACGTTGCAACGCTTGTTGAAGACCTTGCGTAACTGTGACGATGAAACTTGCAACTTTGCACTCTTGAGTAACGGCAGTATTTACAGAAAAACTATAGTTCCACAGCTGTGAAAACTTGTTCTCCTATGGTTACACGTTGAACATTTCTCTTTATAGAAAAAAGCCAAGGCAGTAAAGTCGGACTTTGATTCAAGTCCCGCACAAACCATGGAATTTTGTAAATATCATTCATCTTTCGTAGGCCTACCTACAACGTACCTCCAAATTATTGGTGGGGTTGTTGAGCAAACAATACTCAATACATCAATACATACATTTCTTCAGAACATTAGCTTCAATTCTCAACATTTTTCACTCTAGCCATGAACTGAACCCAGGACCCCTCTATTGCTGGTAGACTGCTCTGCAACGAAGATTATCCGAATCAAGTGGTAATTACTTTAACCCTCATTTAATTTTCAATCTCAACACGAGCGTTTATTTGAAAAGAGGCAGTGTAGTTTGATTACAACAGCTGTTGTACAACAAATGTTAATTTGAAGGTAATTTAAAACAGGAGAATTCTATCACGTAGTTACTACGTACGATTACGTTACTACGTCCCCTAATCCGAGGCTAGCCAAGGACAAAGCTTTGCGCCGGTTTCAACCAGTTTGTGTCATAGCCTCGTTTGTACGCAGTACGTACTTATCAACTGATTCCAACGATCTGGAACGACTGTAGACCTACTAGTGATTATCTTGGGTTTTGATTGATTTCATTTATACACTCGTACAAATGCAAACAGTTTGTTGTTAACCAACAGGCTAATCGAATGCGATCAACAGGTTACAGCTCAATTAGTTTCTTACTCAACAATTTAACTGCAATGAACGATAACTTGAAATTAATGCATTGTTGCATCAAAAACGATCTTTTCTTCATTGAAAATCTTGTTTCGAGCGTTGGGTTTACCTAAAGTGACTCGATCCACGTTATCCCTAGCGCATACATAGAATATTATCTACGGTCAGTGATTTCCTAGTCCTGAAGCCTATCAATAAATACGTTACAAAGCAATCAAGTACTTGATACTTACGCTGCTATAACTACACTCTATTCGCCTAAAACGAATAACTCGTTGTATTGACTGGAAGATAACCTCCTAATTGAGTATGGTTTGGTAAATAACTTACTGAATATTGGTAAACACAATTGAAACTAATTAGATTACAAGTATCTTCATTGTGTACGCCTAACAATTGATGACCGAAGTGACGTACCAGTCTCGAGTACAAAATCTTCAATTTGAAGGTCTAATTTCAGTACCGAGACGTGTAATCGGCGTATTCTTTGGAAACGCTAATCGTAGCTTGAGAGCGGCAGAGAAGTCGGAATGCGCAAAGAAAAACGTCAAAAGAAAGATGCGGGAGAAACGATATCGTTTCAAGTAAGGGTAGACTGCTCTAAAGTACTACCATGGATTATAACCATTGTTCCAAAGGATGGGCAACATTATTCAAGGTTAGTTTGGTAACCAGCTATTCATTACGAAACCAATAGTTTGCTGTTACCGCGATACAAATTGTGCCAGTTTTTTTCTATATTGCAATACGCATTCAACGTTTAGTTTCTATCAGATACTCAATAACTCATACATAAAAACAGAAAGGTAAAAATACGTGTTCATGTATTTTTTTCCGCGCAGCATTTCTTCTGTCTACATTGAAGTCCCCGCGTAGATCGGTACTAGACGACCAAGCGACTGAATTTGAGCATCAAGAGCATGCATCTGGGATAGATTTACAGGCTGCACTTTGGCAACATATACCGTATGTCTCACGAACTACAAACACCACGGACTTGCGGTAAATTGAAATCAATGAATAATACCCTCACAATTAGATGTGCCTGTTCAAATATTGGGGAATGATTTCATGATAGAGCAACAATTGAATCAAAATGTGTCTAATTTAATTGTTAAATTCCCGTTCAACGAATGATGGTGTAAAAAATTACAGAGGCACATCTTCAAGTTCAGCTTTGCTTATCAATATTTGAAATCCTGATTTGCCTATCATTTTACAGTGTTCCTATTTTCCTTGGCCAAAATGTGTAAATGTAACTAGATTTTTTCAAAATTTAAATAATGGAAAACTCCGCCATCTAGCGGTGGTTACTGGAACTCTTAGAATGTCATCCCCTTTCCACTTTACAACACTGGTAGGAAGTGTAGCCTAACTATGAATGCCGTCACCCTGAATATACGCATTTCGAAACAAAATATTCTCAGCTAAGATGCGGGCTCTTAACTGTCACCCAGAACTGAAAGACCCAAATAGCACGGGTAGTGTCGTATTTCCATCGGCACGATAGCTATAATCCAAGGTAGTAGCGACATTATTTGAACAAAGTTAATATTGATATGTCCTCTTCTTGTTATACAAACCGTCTCCTCCTAGAGCGCGGTTGATTGGTGGGAAAAAGGGAAAAATACATAACAAAAGATTATAACATTTGTAATCAAAGTACATAGCAGAAACAGTAGATACACAACTAAATTATAAAGCAATACATTGGGTGGTTCAATATATTTCAGGCTGTCTTTGTAATTAAGGAATAATTAATTTGTCTCTGAAAATGACGGTAAAATGTTAACCCTACACCCTACTCTCATATAATCAATGTTAAATTTTCCTGGATGGATCGTTTTACTCTGTGGATAGTTTGGTCCCTTGAAAAACGATGGATAGAGGTTTCACTGTACATGAAAATTTTTAATCGACGTTAAATGAATGAAAAACGACTACAATGGTGGCTACAAAAGAGATTGGTGCAAGACAGCTAAACGTAGTTAGCGCATCGTTCAGTGACTGTAGCTCGAGCTTGTCAGACGCAATACAGAATTCCCGGCAGCAACGTGTTAATTCAGTAATATAAGAATTCCCAAGTCATATCAATCAGTCACTTTCTGATATCAAAGAAGACGAATACAGTATTGACTATTCCAATTCAATGCTATATTGAAATATAGGCCTACTGCATTGATTGAAAATATCAAAATCGAACATTTAGAAACCTGGGCCTAGTCAAGACCATGAAAGTCACCAGAATATACCTGTATTCAATAAATCTGAATCCGAGATCCTAAGATACCATCTCCAGCATGTAACTACGGTATAACATTTTCAGACTGACAAAGACAAACTTTAGTTCTACTGACTGTAGTTGTACAATGTGACAAAGAATAATATTTCTGTTATAAAGCAAACTGTGGCGTAACACCCACCTTGCAATATTTTTTCCCAAGCCTACAACGTTGGTTTTTGCATTTTGAAACTTAATTTCGAACAGTTTGATGATTTGCTTCCACTGAAACTATTTGTTCACACCAAAAAATAACAATGATAATGACGTTAATAATGAAATATTAGGCAAGCAATATGAAATCTTTGGTAAAAAAACAAAGAATGATACACTTTGATCTTACGCCAAGAAAAAAAAATCACAACAACAGCCTGAAACATCTGAATTAATCTTGACAAATCTCAATCCAATGGGTTCATACCACGTAAAGTTTCAAAGGGAACCTTTCGGACTGCCAAAACAGACCGCTCTATCTATCACCGGGCAACGGGAGAACAAAATCAACGGTTCATCGCTGAACTACGCTCCAAGATCAACCTCGGCACTAGACGGCACCAACCTGGCTTGCACCGTCTACAACAAGTCTTCGGTTACGAGTCACGCCACCGCCACCTAGACGCAAGGTCAACCTCGGAGCGGACCGAGCAACAACAGATTGAGATTTCGATGCTCGAACCGTCGAAAGGGAGAAGTGCAGTTAAAGAAAGACCAGCTAGCTTACCTTCAAAGTATGTAACAACAAAGTGCTTGGAATATCTACAACAATATACCAGGATATTAAATCACTAGGAAAGGAAAAAATTGATTAATAAAAATATAATACCAACTGAGATGAATTGGTACAGAGCAGAGGTTTTAGTTTCGAGCATATCTTCTGTGTAGTGGATTCTTGCAGACTACGTTAGTAACAGTTTCCAGTCAACGAGTCGATGTTAGGTAAACCGAAGACGGGCGGAATTCAAGCAAGCACCACGTTGCCAAAGTTGGCGGAACGTTAGAATAAATGTTACAAACAGAGGCAAGCATTTGGGGTTTTAACGATAAATGCAAATTGTCTGTAAAGTGTTTTTTCTTGAATATGTCTACGTTTCAGGTCTTCCCAAGGTCAAAGAACCTAATGTTATTTTCGCGATTTCCCGCAATTATGTTATTTTAGTCACAAATATGGAAAATTGCAAAAAAAAAATTGAGTTAGATAAAGATTTTCTTTTGGTAATAAATTCAAAATAACAGTAATTATTCACCATTAAATTCTATCCACATGAAAAAAAAAAAGTCCTTAGACCAAAATCAGTGAGAATCCACCAAAAAGGTGAAAAAACTCTGCAAATGCTATTTCACCACTAAAAACGATTTTCGTAAAAATATACAATTAAGAACAAAAATTGGGTATTCAATTTACCCCAAATGCTTGGCCCTGGTTATAATGTTGACGGTTAGAAAGCTAGCAGCTTTGTACGTGCATAGATTATCGTGTGGAAATAGATCAGAATATATACTGGAATGTTAAGAGGAGGTGCAAAACTCAAAACGTGTGAAAAACGCAAATTTCAAGATATGCTAGCTGCTCCTAATTTAAATAATTTGAGATAGCAACTTGAGAGAGATTCGGCTGTAACGCTGCAGATACGAAACGAAAAATGAGATATTTTATTTCCAATCATCAACGAATTTCGAAATCCATATTTAAAAACAAATCAAATCATTTTGGTCTGCATCGCACTTTGTCCGCGGCTCTGATCGCCCGCCAAGCACCATGACCGATCGATCAACCATCCACCGGAATGTCGGAACCACGGTTTAGAACAGATTAGGTCTTATATCGGGCTATCTCCATGCATTGAAAGGCTGGTACCAACAGTGCTGCTAGTTCCACCAAAATCCGTGCAGAATGCCAGGCGACAGGAGGCCAGTCACATGGTCCAGTTGACGTTTGACAGCTGTTCTTTTGCCGTGAACAATGACGTACATTTGGTGCGCGCATGCGTAGAGCCTACTGTCATCTAGCGTTCCGCACGGATTTTGGTAGAACCAGCAGCACTGTTGGTATCAGCAGAAATAGCTTCGATACAAGACGTCTCCTATTCTAGCATGTGGTCGGAACCAGCGCCTATCTTCAGCAAAACCGGTACAAATCTTCATTTTTTTCATATTGGGTTCAACGAAGGACTGTTATGATAGCGCAGATCTAATGACGCCGGGAATGGATGATTATTGAGATGATGGAATGATGAGGAAGGTTTCTTAGGTAAGACGGAAGGATAGCGTGAAGGAAGCGGTCGTGACCTATAATGTGGCATCCTGGCAATAGCCTAGACTACCCTAAAGATGGACAGCGGCGGGGATTGAACCGGGTAATGTAATTTCTCCAGGGTAATGGAAGGAGAGGGGGGATGGGGGATGCTGCATAAGTTGATAGAAATTGATGACCCCAGGGTGTGGGGTAGTTATATCGGGGGCTAGATAAGATGTAGGTAAATTCACTACCTTGAACAGGACAGGCAGGGACTGAAATGGGCTTAGAAGAAGTATATTTGAGGAGGATGAAATAGGGTTAAAGCTATTCCGTCAGAAGGTTAGGGAGGTGGTAGGATAGGATAGATATAGAGAACTTGCCACTGCGCATTTATGTGCAATTGTAAGAGTTTGAATTTTTTTTTCTTTTCAATAACAGCGAAACTTGATACAAAACCATTGTTTCCCAATTAAGACTAAGGATGAGAGTAAGAACGTTTGGACGGGGCACCACAAGGGTGATCTTACCACCCCATTTTATTATCATTTTAAATTAGATGAATTTTGAGACCAGCTCTACGCTGTCTGTAACCACACTTCTTCGCCGCAGAAAAGTCTTCAGTTGCCGAAGGTCCGGAACACATTATAAGTATAAACCGTTTTAGCGATATATCCGGACATAAAAATAATAATAAAAAAATAAGAACAATCCCTCGCCTCCCGGATCACACGAAGCGAGCGCGTTAACCGCTACGCGACAGCCGAATCTCGCCCACGCTTGCGCGCGCCTAACTACGGTTGCTACCACAGAGAATGAGCGCTATTCAACTCACCTCTGCTCTGATTGTACCCGGCTTGCCAACCTGCGTAATACGCCGCTTTCTGCTTGCCGTGCTCCTCGGCTATCTTGACCGTGAGCGGCTCCGTCCCGTTGTCGGGCGTCACGCCGTTCAGGTGGTTGATCGCCTCCTGCGCCTCCTCGCGACGGTCGTACCTGCAACATGTGGCAGTCATTTACTAACGCTGTCACCGCTCAAGGGCAACAACTAAAGAAAGACTGGCTTGAGGGAGGGTTTGGTTGCTGTGAAGCAGGTTATTAACCCCTTGAATATATTTGACGAGTGTCGCCCGCGAGACAACTTTCATGACCGACGACGTGCGAGGCCCGCTAATTACCGTATGTCATGTTTACATCTATATCTCCCAAAGTTACTGTCAGATTGCACTACACTATGGCTACAAAATAGCTCAAATGATCTAAATACTCTGAAAAATATTTATAGTAAAAAACAGTGAAATAGAATATGATGTTAAATGAATAAAAATACCACGAAACATGAATACCATATACATCCTTGTAAAATATTTCGATTTGATAGTCTATTTCATTAAGGCTAAATGCCTACATCTCTAGATATGACCGCAACACAATAAATACGGGTAGATCTAGTCTTACCTGACGAATGCAACGCCTCGCGGCATTCCCGTCACCTTGTCTTTGAGCAGGTTCTTTTGGACTATTTGGCCGTACTTGCCGAAGAGCTGCTCGAGGTACTGTTCGGTTATATTGCTGGAAAACAAATTTCAACGCAAGTTAGAGAAGATGAACATTCGTAGCTTGCACGCTTTATCTCTGCTTAACTAGACTGGCGCAAAAACTACCTTTTCCATCGACACGTACTTTCGGGATATGCTGTACACATATCAAACGGATGCCCAACTACAATTCATTATATTCCAATTTATATTCAATTAATTAATTTTCATTTGCCCCCTCGCTTTTTTATATATAATTTGTAATAACCTTTTTTACACCTCTACATGGCTTATTATAGTTATACTATGGGCCTATTATATTATAGGCTTATATCTCTGGAATACGTTTAGTAGGACAATATACAAATTTTGATTGGTAATATAGGCCTAGTGAAGATAAAAATAGCTTCTTGTCTATAACATAATCTGTGCCATCTCAAATGTCTGACCCTCCACATCACAAACTGTCACATTGAATCCCCCCTCCCGACAGCGTGACGTAAATCAAGCACGACCCGTAAAACACGACCACACCCTATTCTAACTGTTTAAATGTTCTAAGACTTGTTCTATATTACTGTTGGCCTACATGTGATCTACAGAGCCAGATAAAATTGAATAGAAGATCTATTAATTGACTGACCGTGGCAAGTTGGTAACGTAGAGGTTCGTTTCTTTGATCTCTTCTCCGGAGGGGCGCGCGTACGACACCTTTAGCCGCTTGTTTTGAACTTGGAGTCCGTTCAACGTTCCGATCGCTCTGGACGCGTCTTCTGCCTTCGTGTAGTTGACAAATCCGAATCCGTAGCTATAGCCAGTCTGTGGGTAAATTGGAACTGTTCAATACAGGCCTAGCGGAATGTATTTGTATTTATTAGCATTTCATGTTCCACCAATTTGCCACGATTAAAATTAATATATGATGATAATATTAGGCCTACAATCATTAAAATAAATAATGAACACAATATATTACTACTACATAGTTCTGTATGCTAGATGCTACTGGTCAAACTTATAAAAATATCAAAACAATGTTGTACGTATACATTTACGTAGGTACGTAGTGTCACATTTGAAATCATCATCAATATTGAACAATAAAAACTATGAAAAATTACTAAAATTTAGTTCCGTCACTAGATCGTTTGATATGAAAAATTCATTCACACTGTAAAAGCAAAATTTTGTTGATTCGAACCATTTTTACATTGGCTTCAAATACACGTTGATCTCTTCAAAATGTTTTGACAAATGATTAAAATAGATCTTTGAACCAGCAATTTATTGGATCATTTTCTGAAAGTTTCAATTTGCCTTTCATCGATCGTATCTCATTTCTTGTCCTTTTAAAAAAAAAATCACCGAGTTTCCCAAAACGGAGCACTTTTCTTAGTCAGATCTAAAGATTCAACCTACTGTGACACCGGATAAACGTGGAAGATCAATTCGGATTAAATTAGAGAAAATAAGAAAAACTACATACCGGTAAGCGTCTAGATGCTACCCTAGCGGAAAAATGGTACAACCAATCTGACCCCAAAACTATACAGTTCTAATTTGTATAAGGTTGTGTATATAGAAAAAGTTGCATGTCAATCGGTCAAACCCTGCGACCTGTGCAGTGCTTATATAAACAAACAAACAAAAACAAAAAAACCTAAAAACACACCAACAAAGCTCTATAAGAGTGGGATATATATTTATACATATAATATATATACCTATTAATTTAAGGCTAGAAAACACACGACCTGCTTAGGGCTATTTACCTTAAAATCTTTCATGACTCGGCAGCTTTCGACCGGTCCGATGGTTACGAACATGCTGTAAAGCTCCTTCTCGGACATGTTCTGAGGTAAGTAGTTGACGATCAGGTTGGTCTGGGAGTCGTCCTGTTTCTGGAATTCTGCCATGTCGGCTCCGAAGCCTTGTTGGAAGAACGGACTCGACCCGGACTCGTTGGAGGGTCCCTCGTTCTCCCAGCCAGGCCTGAGAAGAAGACACGTTATCCTCAAATGAACACAAATATAATCCTCTGCAAAGGCTAAGGAGCTTTGGATAATACCGTAGTTAGTGATGGTTAGTGATCAGAAATTCTTCACTTTTGAAAGACCGGAAATTTGAGATTTTTTTTTTCAAAACTAATGATTGTTTGCTCAACGAGCCCACTTACGCTAGGTTATACGGGGGTATAAATGAGTAGGTGATAATGAAACTATGAAGTGATGATATGTGAATGGGCGTTCATCACTTCATCATCACCCGCTCATTCGTACAACCTAGTTGCTGGTTGGCTCGTGGTCAAACCAACATAAAAAAAAAATTGTCAAGATTGATTCCTCTTGAATGGTGTTTGAAATGAAAAGGACTAAATGACGCACATAAAAGAGAAGAAAGAAATTTTGAATGAAGTTACGGTCTAAAATTATCATAGTCAGGGATTAGACATCAAATTTTAACTGTGAATATATTCATCAACTTGACATACAATCAAACCAGTCCAAACAGGTCTTAATAACTGGCAGAAATTGTTTGAAAAAAAAAGTGAAATAGAGCATCAATAATACGGTAATTGACCACTTTCGTTTTCGTGCCTTCCTGACGTCACAGAACATCGCATCCAATCAAGTCGATGCTTATGAGAGGGGATTTTCTGAATCACCTATTTAAAAATATCCCTGACAAATTGACATAAAATTGACACCATGTTGATAGTGAAAATACCAAAGTTACCATACATAATAAATTAATAATACGATGTGCCTACACCTACATCATTTTTGGCCAACAAATGTTCATATGTATATAAAAACATTAAAACAACATTTGTTCAATCTGTTTGAATTTATTTATTATTTATAATTTGCAAGAAAATTTGGTAGGCCTAATATTATAGACTTAGTTCCTACCTAAATTGATAACAAATCTATACATTTTGCATCTATGCATTTTTTACATTCGTTTAAATACAGGTACGACAAATTAATTGAAATTGAATGTCTAGGGCAACTGTAGGTTATATAATAAGGTCTTTGGTCTAGAGGATAACTTTCAAGAGTCAGTAGCCATGCATTTGTAGTAGTAGGCTAGGTAGGCTAGGCCTACTACTCTAGGCCTAATACCTAAATCTACTAAATTTGGTAAATTCTCTTTCTTGAATAGGACAGGTAGGGATTGGAATGGGCTTAGTAGAAGTATATTTGAGGGGGATGAAATAGCATTGAAGCAATTCCGACAGAAGGTTAGCGAAGTGTCGTGATAGAATAGATAGGGAACTTGCCACCGTACAGAAATTCCGTCAGAAGGTTAGGGAAGTGTTGTGATAGAATAGATAGGGAACTTGCCACCATACATCTAAGTGCAATTGCAAGAGTATAAATAAATAAATAATAATAAAAAAAAGCCTACCAGTACTCGATTAATCATAAACGATGAATGCTAGTGAAGACTTTTCTCATTTTGCCTTCAAACTGAATCATTGCCAATGCTGTCATAATAAAGGACAGGAAATTGAAGGTAACAAATCCTGCTACATAAGCAATATTATTAACCATGTAACAGCAAATATTCCTCAAATGCCTAGGCCTAGACATGGCCAAATAGTTACCCCTTCAGATGACTGATAACCATCAGAAACTTCAATATTGGGAGGTTTGGGCATTGACTGCTGCCCTAGGGCCTTCAACAGAAATTTTCTACAGGGATAGGCCTTAGACCATATAATTACAGAACTGTTTAAATACCAGTAGGCCTATTTTGCAACTAAAATGCCTTAAAATACTTGGCAGAGATAGACAACTTGAAACTCCAATTGCGTAAAGACGGATAATTAAACATTCGTGGGCTGGGGGCGTAAGGTCTAGAGTAGGCCTAGACCCTAGCCTAGGCATTAGCTGAATCTTACCAGGCCTAGGTCTATTCACGTAAAAATAGGCCTAGTTCATCAATGAGCAACATAATTTCATGTTTGTTTACTTTAAACGTCATTAGAAGAGTACGCAGTAAACACAGGCCACCTAGGCTATAAAGTTGTGGCTCTCAAATTACAATAATTGCAATTTTGGCCGGGGCGAACCTAGGCCATCAAGGCAAGTAATCTAAATGATGTCAAACAACCAAACAACGGATAAAAGGCGCAAGACGAGTAGGCCTAGGCCTATGTTCCCGGTGTAATGACTTTTATTTCAACACACTGGCCAAGTAAACTTGAATAGAATACACAATACAGTGACAAATATTTTAAATTGAACCTTTCACTCTTTCAAACAAGTCTTTGGTTAACAGGAACTAGGAAGGCAATTTGGGTAATAATAATCATTTTATACGTACTGATGTTCGTCCATTTTTCAATATTTCAGCTGCAACTGCAATGCGATTGTCACCGCCACTCTACTTTACCTGGCGTTCATTCCTTGTTCAACCAGTGTCACAGCCTTAGTGATTGTCATCATATTCGAAATTTGAATAAGAAATTGGGAGTAGACGTCAGACGATAGCAAATACCTTACAATTTATTAATAACCATGGGAAGGTTGAAAATTTAAATATAAGTTTGTAAATCACTTACTTTAATTCATAAATTATTTTAGTTGTAATTAATAATTCTTGAAGTGTGATTTTCAAATTTACAAAATGTCGCAGAGACATGACAAAACTAAAAGGCTAGCTATATCGTGTCTCGACGGTATTTGTAGGTGATGAAAATACATTTTTAAAATTTTAGTTACATTTGATTAATTAATTAATTAATTCACTCGAAATGAGCCCAAGTGGGCCTACTCTAATCTCGCTATAAAAATCTAAAATTTATAAAAAGCTTTGCTTGCACAACCTTAACATAAAAAGAATAGGTACATGACGGTTATAAGATATATATATTTAAATGACATATTTAATTGATTTATTTCTTCTTGATTAACTGTAATTCTTTTATATATAATATATTACAGACATGGAATCACTGGAGGAACAATTATACACACAATAAAATCAATAAAACAGAAAAAAAAAGAAAAAAAAAATCACAGAATACAATGGAATGCATAGAAATGACTGAAATAGTACGAGGTACGGTAACCGTTCACGCTGAAGCAGGATGAGTAATGCTATCATTTAATACATTGCTTGTAGTTGATTCCTATTACCACTAACTGAAAATCTTGTTTTTTCATTAAAAGTAATTCAATACTGTACTTCAATGCTACAACTTTTCAAACACAAAATGATAACACACTTCATTTCATGTGTTGCTTTCGTGCTTATAAAATACCGTCAGAGCTAGATTAAACAAAAAATAACACACTAATTTGATATTTTCCCCGTAGTATAAAAGCTGCACGACAAATCGTGTTTACGGGACGTTGCGTTACTAATATTGAGTGTAATTACATAATGAAGAAGTCATCTATTTCACTTGAAACAAAACATTGTGTGCAGTGCGCTAATTTAACACAATGTACTGTTATTGATTTCTATGTCCAGCAGTCCACGTGTTAAATGGTAACAAAGTGATTTGAATAATTCAGGGCTTGGTTAAATTAAAATATATCACATATTATTACGCATTCTTTTTAAATCGACTAAAATGAACGTAGGCCTATTCATATTTTATACTACAGTACTAGGAATATTTAACAATAAACCGTCAAATGGGATTTCAAAAACCAACTGCAGAATTTGAATTTATTCATGTAGTAACTGCATATTATAAAATAACGTATATTATAATAATATAAAAAAGGCCCATTGAATTAAAATTTGAATATGTCTATGGTGGCCTACCGATAAAACGCGTCTTACACGATCAAGTTTTGACCGTCAAGATCTTGACAGCACTTAGGTAACCTGTACTTCCGACACATAAGATCTCAAGATCATGAAATGTCTCATCGACATATAGACATACCGGTAGGTAGTTGTAAAAGTTGACATTTTCTCACTTAATACTGACGGTAACTGACCGATGACAGCAAGTCGAATTGTCAAACGGTACATTCTCGTTGAGTGCGCTGTATCTACTGCCACTTCAGCTCAACACACACAAACGTAGATCACGGTCATTATCGGCTATCGCACCTTCATTCGTCCTACAGTAGACTACTGATGGATCAAGTTTAATACTAACGAATATTTAAACTGTTGACTAAAATATTTTACTCCAGCTCAAAGCATTTGCCTGCTTTATAGGCCTATATGTTTGATTTTTTATTCTTATATATAGGCCTATATATATATATATATATATATATATATATATATATATATATATATATATATATATATATATATATATATATATATATATGTGTATATACCCTAGGCCCTATAGACCGGTATATATTTTTTTATATGTTTGGTTATTTCTTTTTAAGCTGTATTATTTTTAATTTTATATTTTTGACCTGGTTTGGTACACTGTATTTGTGTCTTACGAAAACTGTGAACAAACAATAAACAACAATAAACAGCAAAGATCACAGTTCAAATTTAAAGATCATGGATACGAGACGTAATAAACAGACCGTGGAGTGATGTTATCGCAGGCAACATTCAATGATCGAAAGACGTTTTAATGTTCCGTGATAAATTCAACAGTGCAAGCGGTTGAGTCCCGAGCTAGTTGACATCGGCAAAGAACAGGTGGCAGATAGCTCGTCAACAATACTTCTCAAAGTCCTTTCATCAGACGAGTCAAGATCTTGATGGCTAAAACTTGACCGTGTACGACATGTTCAAGGTAATGACTCTTCTTATCAACAATATTTCACACATAAACAACTAAAGCAGGTGATTTGGAAAACTAGAAAGCAGTCAAATTAATGCCCCTAATGGAATTGATTCAAATCCCTCTCAGACGGTGTCACGTCTAAATGTGTCGTCCATCTCATCAACTGAACTAGAAAAGCTCTGGTCAATCATGTCATAATAACTGCCCAATAAACTAAAAATAATCTTAGATACATAAATAGATAAATTACAAAAAAAGCATGCAACTAAAATATGGAATGCATACAAATTAGGAATGACATCGGGTATGTAAATTTGCCTAACAAGCACTCGATTGCCTCAAACGGTTTGAAACCGGGTTGAACATCGAGAAAAATTACAATCACGAACAAGAATCAAAATGGAGCCACGTAAATGAACGTAGCTAGCTGCATATTAGCGTTTACGATGTTCTGTATGTTTCATTCGACACAGTGCTGCGAGTGGCTCGAGCTCATTACGCTGTCCGAACTTGACGAGTTGATTAAACTCGAAACAATCGTCCTTCAGTCTCGGAATGCCCGGCGTCACTGGAGCGAGCCACACGTCAGTACGGTCACTAACCGACGGTTTATCACGTTCGGTTTAAACCACAGCAAAGGCTTTAGTCGATCGCAATGCGAAATTGAATACATTCCAAGGGCGATTTTGTGGAATTAAAAGCGGGTGAATAAACTCGGTTTCAATAGTTTGATGCGGTTGCTATGGACAAAAAGCTGGGCCCAGAAACCGATTGTCTGATGTCATCCCCAAGGCAAATAAGGATACACTTTTGTAAATAAAGTGTACGCCTACTAGGATACAAATACACTTGAGATAATTCAGCTCCTCGTAGCTGGCCGTTAGATCGTCGTGTCAAGGTCATGGTTGTGCGTCGCTCGGGACCTCCTCACAGGTCGTGTTCGCCGACACTTTGCTCCAAGTATTCTCGGTAAAGTTGTTGCTGGAACAGAGATAAGTAGTAATCAACGTTTATTATAATAGGCCTATACTGTTACACGCACTTATTTCAAATTTAATTTTGACTGCTGCATAACGACCCCACCAACAGCTAGGTTATACGGGGGTACGAATGAGCGGATGATAATGCAACAATGAAGTAATAAAAGGTGAAAGGACGTTTACAAAAGCCCACGCCTTATGAGGGACTTGAACCCACGCCCAACGGTCACTTCAGTCTCTGAAGCGTGCCTCAGCTGACTGAGCTAACGAGGGCGGCAATTTCAATTCTTTCTCAAGTTTTGATTAAGGAAATCACCCATAACTTGTACATTTGAATCTCACATGAAAATTCAGTAAGCAAATTATAATAATCTTGAAATTTTGAAGGTTGAATTGGATTGACCGGAAAGTGTACGATAATTGAAAGAGTGAGAGTGACGGTCCTCAAATACCCCACTGTCAGCTAGGTTATATGGGATATATGAATGACAAATGATAATGAAACTATGAAGTGAGAATAAGTGGAAGGGCGTTTACAAAAGCCTCGGATCGAAGCTACAAACTCAAACCCATGCCCAACGTTGACTTCAGTTTCTAAACCGGCGCCTTAGCTGACTGAGCAAACTATATAGTATAGGATCCACATGTAGGCACAAAAAGTGTGGTTTCGAAAAATATAATCCCATGTGTATGGAAAATGTGAGGACAGAAGGCCTACTATTTAATAGAAAACACAATATTTATTAGTCCATAAAAAGAGTAAAGGCTCCATAGCTCAGTCAGCCAAAGTACCGCTTCAGAAACTGAAGTCACATTAGGCATGGGTTTGAGTCCCGCACAAGGAATGTATATTTCTAAACGTCCTTTCACTTATCATCACTTTGTGGTTTCATTATCTGATGAGTCGTACTCCCAAATAACCTAGCTGTTGGTGGGGTCATTAAGCAAACAACAATCAAACATGTGTAGTGATATATCATTAATTGTATCGAAACAAAGAACTTGAAAGGCCTTAAATAAATAGAAACATATTAAGAGTCCGTGGGAGTCGATTTAGCGGATCATCGGGTTTTTGGTGATAGCTTTTGAACGGTATGAGATATCGAAACTCTGAAAACGAGGAAACACATATATTTTCAATACCTTCAAGACAGTGTAAGTATTAACTATTCATCTCATATTGCCTAGTTGTCAAGCATATACGCTTTAAAAATGTGAATTTTTAACCGTATACGCGTGACAATCAGGTAATTTGAGATGGATAGTTATCATTTACACCACCTTGAAGATATTGAAAATATATGTATTTCCTCGTTTTTAGAGTTTCGGCTTCGCTCAATCACATACCTCAATCACAAAAACAATATTTACGAAGTGCGTGTGCCCGCCCCATGCCTCCCCCCCCCTCTCCTTGTCCCCTGTGGGCCGCTTTTTCAATTTTTGCCCGGGCTGTTTCAGAGTGCCAGTCCGGCACTGACCTGACGTTCCGCTAGATCGACTCCCGTGGACTCTTAAGGTACTCACTTTCTTAATTTTAGCAACGTTTTCAATGTGTTCGATCATTTGGTCGAAGTTTCGTTTCTGCTTCCGAGAGAGCGTGTCGCGTAGTCCGAGCGACCACTTGGTGAGCACGAACAAGCCAGCCGACAGCACCAACATGACAAAGAGAAACGTCCACTGGCTCTCCTTCGGGACTATCGACCACGCCACTCCGATAGGATTCTGTGGAAACAATGTTATCATTATTATTATCATTTAAACTCTTACAATTGCACATAAATGCACGGTGGCAAGTTCCCTATCTATCCTATCCCACCGCCTCTCTAACCTTCTGACAGAATAGCTCGAACCCTATTTCATTCCCCTCAAATATACTTGTACTAATCCCAATCCAGTTCCCACCTGTCCTATTCAAGAAAGAGAATTTACCGACATCTAATCTAGCCCCCTTTATAACTACCGTTACCGCTCTGTCATGACTTTGCCTACCCGCATATCCCTGACTCATTTCTTTCTATCAACTTACGCAGCTGCCCACATCCCCCCTCTCCTTCCATTACCCTGAAGAAATTACATATCTTTTCTGCACGATCTTTTCTTCCAATGTTCTTAGCCTTTTCACGTCGAGTGTATTTCTTTCCATGCAATGGTAAGCTGGTAAGCTGCTGTTCTTTCTTTCCCTTTTAACCATTTCATATGATATAAAACCGCAGATTGATTACGTTAAAAGTAAGAGAATACTTACTAGAAATGCAAAGAGGCGGTCGGTGATTTTTTCCCCGATGATCGAATCCAGAACCTTGTTGCCGAGATACGTAACTAGTAGATAAGTGAGCAGGAAGAAAGGTATAATAGCACCAAGAGCACCATACATCATAGCTGCAAGAAAAGAACAAACAATGTGATTATTACGGTTGCGTACGGTCTCAGTATTTTCGATAGATTAAATATTTTAGGAATTCGATATCGAACTAGATTACTCAATAATCGATAGGTTCGATATGGAAACAAAGGCTGATATCCGTTTGAAATATTCGCAACAAATAAATAATATGCAGCTTACAGAAATATAATATGGCGTGCAAAATTCTCGAGTCTCTTGATCAGACTCTGATGAAAGGCACAGAACAACGAGTCAAATACTCATTCATCTTTAGAGTGTTTGTATTATTGAATAATTAAAAAAATTACGAGTGAATTTTTAAGTGAAATTTTAAGAATAGAAAACATCCTATCTTTTAATAAACACTTTGGAAAAAGTTCTTTCGAAAAGATGAAAAAATCTCCTCATAGAGACTCGACCTGAATATTGAGAACATTGAAAAAAAAAAAAAAAAACGGTGAAACCTCTGCGCATCACTCCTGAATCCAACGTTTTCCCGCTTCTATCATTCATTTTTTCCCACCCTACTCCCAAATGACCAATATGTCAAATTTTCCTGGATGTTCGTTTTCTTTTGGCGTGGGTGTCAGTCTTTTGTTTTCCCTGGTCCCTTGAAAAACAGTAGCTAAAGTGTTTACTATGTGAGCAAGAATTACTAATATTCAAACGACGTAATTCCTTGACAGAGTTCTGTTATCAAGAGCAATAAACCGTACCGCGACCCGAAGCCTTGAAGTTCATTGCCCTGTCTTCGACGTCTTGCATTATCCGCCGGTTGATGAGCTGCGATATTGCCTCGCAGTCTCTTTCCAGCGTGTTCAGCGTGTTCTGTATCGTCTGGTTTATCGTTCGCTCGATGTCAACGCACACCTCTTCGATCTGGTTCACGCACCGAGTCGACTGAACAAACACAAACATATTGGATATTATATTAAGTAATTTCAAAGTTTCAGCCCACACACAGAGAACTTTCTCTATGTGGGCATCTTATCTTATCACATTATATTTAAAAACTATGAAAAATTTGTAAAGTGTCTAGAAGATAAGAATAAAATGAATTTTGAATAACAAAAAAAAAATAAACTCCAACACCAGGACTTATTGCACTGTCTGTAACCATACTTTTCCACCAACAATAATATGTGATATGAAAGCTAAAACTTTGATGCAATAAAAAAAGCTTCTGCTCCAGCTTACCTTGTTTAAATCAGGAATGTAGATCGTTGGCATTGCAAATCCCGTTCGATTCAGTCCCGGGCGTTTACACAATTCTTGGACAATTTGCATCATAACTCTTCGATATAAAAGAGAAAAGTTGATATTAATTTACTGGCAAGTAGGCCTACATAATTGGATTAATAATACACAAGACTATCAAATACAAGTCTAGAGCTGATCATACAAGAATAGTTGGACTTACATAAAATTGATTGGGCCTTCACCACAGACTAAATTACAAATGACTCAATCGACAAAATGACTAGATTGACAGCCGAGTGAAACCACCATGTAAGCTGGATATATCTTGTACACTATAGGTAGAGCAGCGATCGGTAGCTTCAAGGACAGTACTCATAAAATAGAACAAGATTGACAGCCGAGTGAAACCAGCAGGGTAAGCTCGATACACCTTGAATGTAGAAAAGACGTCGGCACGAGATGCTTACCTTTGCCTATCAGACTCATTGCCAGCGTCGTCAGCTTTTGAAAGGTAGAACCTCATCTTCTCCGTGTGAGACGCGTTGAGCTTTTCAACGAGATTCAACGTTCGTTTACACAACGCTTGGCCAATAGGGTCGAAGAACACGAATACAAGGTCAGCCATTTTACCTGGAAAAAAGTATGCTCTTTCAAATATTGACAGATTTTTAGATGAGTGTCAGCGAAGGTTTCCACCCAACTCTTACGGAGCTATGTCTTTTTTTTAAGCACTGCACAGGTCGCAGGGTTTGACTGATCGTCACGAAACTTTTTTGTACACGCAAACTTATCCAACTTAGAACCGTAGTTTTGGGGTCATATCTGTTGGACCATTTTTGAGAAACATCATTTCAAAGTTTCAAAAAACCCTATAAGATTGGGCTGGGCGGAAAAAATTGGAAAATAAAATCTCTCCAATATAATTCAAATTTTCCTTAAATGTAAACACAAAAATGATACACATCATTAAAAATTTGTATGCAATTCGAACCAGCCGTTTTGAAGAAAATGATGTAATACATTTTTTTTTCTATCAAATAAATATAAATAATAGCAGGAAAATGTTGCAGTGATGGATTCACAGCTCCCTAGATTCGTTAGTAACCGAATGAAATATTTTATATGATCAAGGTGTGTAGAGTTTTCGATTATACTTTCTAGACATCTCGCTCATCTTACAACGCATATTCTGCGTTTGCATAGTTTAAATCAAATTTGTAACCTACCCAAACGTGTTATAGTTTGAATTTTGGACTTAATTAAAGGACTCGTTATTTATATGTTACACCTAATATTATAATTACCCAGCCACTCGATGGTTTGGTTTACGTCGAACGGGTACTGCATGTCTCCGTCAACCAATCCGGGCGTGTCCACAAACGTGACCAAGCTGAACTTCTTCTGCTTTGACGTGGAAATCTCCGTCGAAAGGAAATCGATCACACCTGGGCACACAAAATTGAACACGCCTTAGAGAGAAGGCCAAACAGAAGAAGTAGACGAAGAGAATAAACGCATTTACAACCCGACCATCTTGTACTATACAGATAAATACAATGCTAAGTGTATCTTTTATTCATTCAAAGTGGGTTTAACGATGCACTGATAACTCAGATCTACTGGCGTCGGATGAATGCGTTAGTATTAGGGTTAAAGGGTCGTCGGCAGTGAGATCATTTAGCGCCTACGTTTATGTCCGTGTACTTAACCATAGTTGTCAACGTTTGTGGATGTTTGTTTCAAGCATATGGGGGGGAGGGGGGGGGGGGGGGGGGAGAGAGATAGAAAGAGCTAGAAAAGTAAGATAGGATGATATAAAATGAAATAAAATATGACAACAGATGAAGAGAAAAGTGACAAGAAAACAAAATAAAATGAAAATAAAAATGCAAGGTTCAGTACCCCCTTTATACACTCCGGTCACCAAAATACTTCCACTCGACCGAGACCATTATTGTGACGATGGGATGATGATATGAAGGTTTCTTTTCTTGGGTAAAGGGGAGAATAGTGGTAAGGATGTGGTCGTGGCCTATATTGTAGGAACCCTCCCGGCATCCTGGCAGCCTGGACTACAGAGGGAAACCAAGAAAAAACCCGTATAGATGGACGGTGGCGGAGATCGAACCGGGTCCAATATGCCCCTCACCTATCGGATCACATGACGCAAGCGTGTTAGCAACTGAGCTGCATGTGCCAGTCCAAGAGTATTATATACTATATGTTGGTTCGTTTGTGGGTGCAAGGGGTAAACTGATCTATCGTTTTACTGCTTGTATCATTCATTTTATCTCACCCCACTCCCATATAATCAATGTTAAATTTTCCTGGATGGATCGTTTTCCTGCATGGATGGTTTTATTTTCCTGGTCCCTTGGAAAACGATGCATAGAAGTTCCACTGTATAGGCCTATATTACTATTAACAATTGTATTTTATATGTTATTATCCTGTAAACTTGTTGATAAGCCAAGGACCAATAAAGGTTGAAACTAACAAAGTAGGTCTATAATTAGAGATGTGAAATTTAGCAATAATGAAATAGACTATCAAATCTAAATATTTCACAGGGATCTATATTTTTTATTTTATTTATATATGATGGACGGTATTTTCATTCATTTAACATCATATTCTATTTCATTATTTTTCACTATAAATGTATTTTTCATAGCATTTAGCTACATTCAGCCATTTTGTAATGATCGCCAGGGTTTTGAAAACAATGAGCAGTATTGTACTATAAATTATTTTCAAAAAATGTATTCAAATACAAAATTAGTTGGCGGAACCAAATATCAAGTTGAAAAGAATCGTTATCTCTTTCCTCGAATAACTATCAACAGTAAATGTCATTTGGACAGCAAACTGCCTCAGACTAAGAGGTCCAAAAAATGTAGAATTTCCGTAGTTGTTGATCCAATTTGGGTTTGAAGCTCCTGTTTTTTCCAGTAGTTTGATACCAAATGCTACACTTGCTTCAGTTGCCACAACTGAATGTGAATGATATATTCCTAAAACTCTACATAGGCCTATAATAAGTAATAAGTTAAAAACTAATACTGTAATAGAACAGAGAAAATGGATCAAATTTGAGAAGTAGGCCAAGCAAATGTAACAAGTACCGGTAGGCCTACTGGCATTGTTTTGATCTTGACAGTATCGCTGGTACTTACAAAGTGACAATTTATATAATATTGGGGATAACTCCAACTACGTATGGTTGTAAAGAAGCCAAATATGAGAGAGAGGAAGAGAGGGAGAGAGGGAGAGAGAGAGTGCGCCATGAATACTTGCTCAATTTATTTCACAAGTTTATAAAATTCTTCGATCAATTAATTCTATTTTATATCATTTTATTCTACAATAATATCATACAGTATAAATAGAATAAACATAACAACAACAACACCATAAACAACAAACAATAAAGATTCTAAAATTTGCTATAATCGAAAATAATATTATTAAAATCCCGAACTGAAATTTGAAATTTCGTTTGAAAAAGGTGCAAAAGTGATCGTTTATTGATAATATTCCAATTTGCAACGAAAGCTCGCAGAAGGAAGATTCTTGTGCACTTGTTGAAGAAAAAACAAAATGGTATTCCTTTAATTATCAGTTGAAACAAGTCTCTCCCAGCCAAGTCATCGGAAACAGACGATACGTCAAACGACCTTCAATCTTCGGAACAAACCACACCCGAGAGCCGCTCAACTTGTGCCGCGACGGGAAGTGTTTTCCTCGGCCTCGATGTTGCCCTTCACCAGGCAGCTAGCAATCGAATCAGCTGGTTGCCCGGGGACGAGCCACACCGGAACCCAGATCCCCGCGGATCAAACACACGACTCACATTCAAATCTCTTCCAAGCGTAACTCTCTATTAATTGCGTCTGTTGTTATCGTCACATCACACAAAAAGTATGTTCTCCTGTATTCCTGTCTTTAATGGGTTTACCGACACGCTGTTGACGATTAAGATCTATTGGCATCCGTGAATGAAGAGTGAGATAATGGGAAGATGACAGCCACTGGTCTACCCATCTCAGTGCATTCCTGTGTCAAGACATCATTTTACAACTAGAAGGCCTACTTATTCAGGTAACAAGTTCTACAATGACCTTCCATCAACACTGAAGGTATTGAGTGGAAATAAGTTTAAGAGTGCCTTAAAAGAATGGTTTATTTGAAAAGTGTTTTTATAGTTTGGACGAGTTTTTTAATAGCACCAACGGACTATGTATACCCTATCAATGCATCACACTTTTAGTATGTATTGTTACTTTTATAACTGACATGTCCAACATTACATTGTAATTCAATTTGGAAGACTGAATAAATAGATAAATTTCAAGTCGTAACTTGGACAAAGTCGTAACAAAGATAAAAATGAAAATAAAACCAAATACAAAGATAAAAATGCAGATGCCCAAACTTCAAACTATCAATATAAATTTGTAGCATGCAGGTACCAATACGAAAAAATATGATTGTACAATTATTACTCAACACGACACTTGATTTTTTCGGACAAATTCGAATTGAGTTCACGTCTAGAAAAGTCAGTACAACTTTGCCACCATTACCAAAATGAAAGTAAATATCACACCAGAGACTTTGAAATAATTTCTGAATTAATTGAAAAAATTGAATAAATATTAACACCACTGGTAAATTAATTAGGAACACAGTCTATCAGACAGCACATATTACGTTACAGCATTTCCGCTGACATTCTAGAACCGATGGCTAACACGCAGAGGCAAGCACATGTGGTGAATTAAAAACCCAATTTTCGTTTTTAAATAGCTGAAAGGGGTCGAGTTGGTGTTGTCTATTTTAACAAAAATTGTTTTCAGTGGTGAAGAAGCAAGTTTCTTCACATTTTTGGTGAATTTTCATGCATTTTGGTTTACGGACTTTTTTATTACTTTTATGTGGATAAGATTTGATGGTGAATAATTACCATTATGTACTGTGAGCAACAAAAAAAAAATTGCATTCATATAGCATTTGTGACTAAAAAGACACAATCGCGTAAAACATCATATTTGCGAAAATAACAATAGGTTTTTTGAACTCGGGAAGACCTAAAACGTAAACATATTGAAGAAAAAACACTTCACAAACAATTTGCTTTCATCGTTAAAACCACAAATGCTTGCCTCTGCTAATACGCATTTATAAAGAAAGATAACCCTCGGAAGAGATTTCAACGTAGTCGTGGTTGCACAACACTCAATCTTCACACGGCCACGCCCTTGACACCGAAGTCCGTCACTAACACCATCCCCCGCTCGCGTCCAAGACGAAACAACAGTCTCCGATCGACTGGCAATCTTTATAAGAGCACACGAAGAGAGCGCTGTAAACGTCCACACCCACAGGAAGTCGGGAGCCTGGGACGAGAGATAAGCCCGACCGTGACGTGGAGAGGGAACACAGCCACATTACAGGAAGCAGCCGACAGGAAAGGGGAGCTGATAGGGAGAAATGGAAAATCACTACAAACCACAGCTGTTAGGTCAAAAAAGTTGCAAAGATTTCTAGCTGAATTGGATTTATACGAATAGTGCAGGGACATTTCTAAAATTAGTATAAGGATGATTATTGTCTGTTTGACGACCCCACCAACAGCTAGGTTATTTGGGGGTAGGAATGAGCAGGTGAAGGTGATCATACTATTTTTAACCTGTATCTGACATTGGTATAATACTTAACATACTTTTAAAATGTTGACAACAGCTTTACAATTGATATGTGAAGTACGTTTGTATTTATATTATAACTTTATATTTGTATGACTTGCCATATATTGTATACATAATCGTATGTAACAATCTATTTGGATTAATAAATAAATGAAATTAAATGAAATTACATCATGAAGTGATGATAAGTGAAAGGACGTTTACAAAAACCCATGCCTTATGCGGGACTTGAATCCACGCCCAAAGGTGATTTCAGTTTCTGAAGCAGTGCCTTAGTTGACTGAGCCATGATGGGTGGCCTTGTAATAACAATATAAATAAAGAATCAGCATAATGCACTACGTTATATTCATGAGGTCGACTGGGCACAGTGCCGAGGGCATACAAACGTTCTCAGACCTATGAACCTTCTAGGTCTACGGAGCCTTTTTGGCATGAAAAATTATAAGGGTCCTAAATAAAAAGATCAAAAATAAAATGTATTCATTTATGTTGGGTTTAACGATGCAGGTAGTGATAACCAAGATCTATTGGGATAGGATGAATGATTAATGAGAAGGAGCCTTTTTGGCTTGAAAAAGTATAAGGGCCCTAAATAAAAATATCAAAAATAAAATGTATTCATTTATGTTGGGTTTAACGACGCACGTAATGATAACTAAGATCTATTGGGGTAGGATGAATTATTAATGAGAAGAGATGAAGGTTTCTTGGGTTATGGGATGTATATTGGGAAGGAAGCAGTTGTGGCCTATATTGTACGAACCATTTCGGCATTCGCCTAGGCTACAGAGGTACTCTCCGTCATTATAATTATTGCAATTTTTTTTATCAATGGAATGGTATTAAATAATGGAATAAACAGAATGTGGATGTCGAGAAGAAAAACAATTTTAGATCAGCAACATGATAGGTACTTGAAAACCAAGTAAAATATATCGAATATCACCATAACTGGTCTTTTGATAAGTGCTAGAGTCAATATTACCAGTTTTGTTCGTAGATTTTTGTAGGAAACTTAATCCAAACGGTGATTTTAACAATCTGATAGAAGGGATTTTAGCTTTAAAAGGGTTTATGGTCATTCTGAGAAACCAACTGTGTAACAGTAATATAAAAATAATATAAAATATATATTTAAAAAAAAGTGCCATGAATATGTGTTCATAGCATTTTTTTTTCATGTATTATTTTTACATTATTTTCATTTCTGTTCACACTAATACTTTTTCATTATTTTAGACCATCATTTTTTAACTAATCATTCATGTTAGATTTATTAATTATTATTATTGAATGTTTTTTCATTTGATACATTACCATTAATTGTTTTTTCTACTTAATTAGCCTAATTTCTATTTGTAATTCATATTATTATATTATTTGTATAATATAATTTAAATTATTTGGCATCCATATATACCATGGCATAGTCTTTATTTAATACAGATTTATATATCCATCTATTCATTACTAGAATACCGTATAGAAACTGGTTATCACAAAGTTGCCGACACCCAGATAAGCATTTCGTAAGGTGCACGTGCATTTAATTGTAAAAGTTGGTAAATGGAAGGAAACGGTATCCTGGATATTGCGGTAGTTATTCGGGCCCGGGCAGGATGTGATAAACCGCCGGGCGGATGCAAGCCCGCTGATTACGTCAGTAAAAAACCTCGCTACAGCCGCCATGTGAAACACTCGGTAGGGAAATAAACGAGCGGTTCTATTTAAAAACAAACCCGACGTGTTTTTGAGGGGATGGGACTTTTTTTTTTATTTGCCACTTTGTTGACAGTTATATATTTAAATATAGGCCTATTATTAAATATATTTTTATTTTTCATTTTATTTATTGACGTTTCTTAAAAATCGAGAATTGTATGAACGTTGTACGGCTTGAAGCATAAGTAAAAGTCTGTTTCTGTCGTTAGATACCTGGTAAATTCTATGCAATATAACGTGGTCAACTGGTTTGACCAGGTAGCAAAGAGACTTTTACTTCTGCTTCAAGCTGTACAACTAGATAGAGAAAAACCAGTTCATTGAATAATCTTGTTAATTATCAAGGTAATCCTAGATGCAGTAAAACTGATTTGTCCTGAGAAATTTCATTGTTTTTGTTTTGATCTCAAGTCTGCTGTTTGCATCTTTGATCAGGAAAGGTAGTTTATTAATCAAACAGTCGTCTTTCTGATTGCACAGCCCCTTTGACTGTCGATTCTAGTCTGCAGTAGCTGTGAGCAAGACGATTTGACCCTCTTGTGTTGTGGCAATGATCGAGTTTCCCAAATAGCTTAGAATTATCCCAGACGAACAAACAAGCAGCCAATATGTAGAGACATGGTAGCAGAAGCACATTCAGATCGTATAAACCCTGCCTGCAGGTCTCTCTTGATTTCAAGAATAACATAGAGCCGACTATTCTCTTCTGAGCTTTGAATACTTTGTAGTTAAAAGTGCTAATTTTCAAATTCAAAATGCTACATAGTTACAGAAGGAAGAAATAGAAGCTATATTTACATGTCTCTAGATATAGCTGTAAGCCTACCTGGTATTTTCTGTAGCGGCTTGAAATGTGGGTAGAGATGTAACGTTGCGTTGCCCATGAGAGACTCTCGCTTCTTGCCGCTGGTAACCATGACGAACCCCTGCGTCTCGATGGCGACCCCAGTCTTCTGCACATGCTCTTCGATGTACCTACCGGCAGAAACAAACACGTTAGCAAGAACTAGAGACGTGGAAACATAGCAACTATTGTTTCTTTTCATAGCATTTAGAATTTGGAAAATAGAACTTCGTAGCATCTATTATTTTGAAGCATCGCGTTTTGTAGAGCAAAAGAACTTTACCCAGCCCAGTTTTACAATTTGATAATGGATTGGGCAATTATAGTTAGCGGATTAGTTTGTTTTCACTTTTCACCCTTGGTTACATATGTTATTTTTGTACTTTCAACTAATAGTTAGTTAGTTGATTTTAACTAAAAGTCTGTATTTTGTTTTTCTGATACCCATTACATCCTATTCAATATTATAACTTTGACTTGTTTAGCCTGGTGGAAAAAATGTTTTTTTTTTCATTACAAAGGTTTTTGTAATGCAGAACAGAGCTGTGAGATTGGTTTTTCATCTTTATTCTTTCTAGACGAGAGTCATGCAGGAAAGCTTTTATAAAACTGAACATTTCAACTTTGACAGGCCTGTATATATTACACATACTTCTTTTGATTTTTGACAATCCAGATTACTTTAAAACTAGGAAAATGCAGAATGTGCATTGTGAGATGAGCGTAGAAGTATGGGAATCTGGGATTAAAAAATATTCTGTCAGCTCAATCTACATCTACAGACCTTGGACTACTTCAAACGCTGAAAAACCTGACCTGCAACTTGTTGCTATTTATAGAGCAACCTGTCGCATATACACTTTGCATTACATGTGTTGATCCTGATATTCGATGAAATGTATACTTTTATTGCGTTTTCTTCGTTATTTCACATCCGATTGTTCCATAAATCGCTTAAAATATGTATGAGAGTTCTTTCTACATTCAGAATAAATTTGAGAGCTTTCGGAAAATGTTTGTTCCCCAAGTATTTCTCCCCCAGTTTATCGTTATGGGGATTTTCCATACTTTCCAAATTCCAAGGGCCTCCATAGAGGCCCACTTGATTTTTTTTTATTATATAAGATTATGATATTATACATTTTGATAGGCAACGTGTGATGGGGAATTGAAAGAGAATAAAATATTCCCTAAAAATTGATATTCCCAACAGTTAGAGAATTGTCAAGACAAATAAATATTAATTTTTATCCATCCCGACGTATTTATTCGTGGTTTTCCTGCAGTCTGCGAAGCAAATGCTTGGATGTGGTGATAATTGGTATAATTCCCTACTAATATCACTCACCACATTTCTTTCCCATGGCATAATGATAAACTTTACATCTGCTATTTAGGGAAGGAAGTGAACATTTCCCAAGAGACTTGGTTCAAAAGTGGAAGACGGCAACATTCTTGTGTTTAGTTCCCTCTTGATACTAATGATAGGCCTATCAGAGAAACAATTCATACGTATATGTTCCGGACTTTTTGGAAAGTGAAAGACTTTTATCTGCGGCGAATAAGTATGGTCACATACAGCGCAGTCTTGATGTCAAAGTTGATCATTTCAATTTCAAATAGTCGTTACATAATTATTTATAATTGGTGATAATTCACAATTGGTTACACCTCAGTATTCTAGACTGACCTAATAAATAATAACGTATAAATATTAACTCAATTCCAACAAGTTTTCATTGCCTATGTACTTGTTTTCAAAAATCTTTATAAGTATTCATTATTGGAAAGTGTGACTTGATAAAGAATATCAATTTGTGATGGACGATATGAGGGACGAATGATGGATAGTGGTGATACAGAGTACGAGAAACAAGTGACGTGAGAATAATGAGGTGGGTACAGGATGGAGCAAAACACATGGACAGCACACACAAAAAATAGTTCCAGTCCATTTTGTATTTTTATGGTCTGTCCATGTGTTTCCTCCAACCGGTACCCACCCCATTATTCTCACGTCACTTGTTTCTCTTGCTCTGTATCACAACTATCCATCATTCTTCTCTAATATCGTCCATCACAAATTGATATTTTATAACTATTCAGTAAGACTTGGTACTAATAAATATAGGCTAATGGTTATGTAAAAAATATATTACTACCTTACTGTATAATTTAAACTGAATTACATTTATTTTAGGCCCAACATAACCATACCAACCTTATTAATATTTTATCCAAACATGAACCAAATGGGTTACTATAGAAACAGCAAATCACACATAACAACTTCTACAACTACCAGATATTTGATCCCAGTTACCCTTCTTATCTGACATCACCAACACTTGCTACTGCAGGCTGTCTTCATGTAGATAAGTTTGTATCAGTAAATGTTTATTATCTTTGACAGTCTAGGGGGTCTAAAACCCTGTCTAATAACTTCCTTGTCTGCCAGTAACTCACTATTGAAGACACATGTTGCTCTAGTCACACAAAACCCACAACTACAGTCAAACATTCTAACACGGTCCAAACATTTCCTTGGTCAATAAAGGTCACAAAAGTGGAGAATATTTAAAAAACAAAAAGAATCAATTGAGCTGAATGTTGGTAGATTCAAGTCTATTATAACAATTCTCAATTGTTGAGGAAAACTGTCGCAAGATGGTGAATGTATTTTCAATGAATAGTATATTCTCCAGCAATGTGTTTTAGTTGTTTTTTTACTTGCATGCAAGCACAGCAAGTAGTAACACATGGTAATTGAATAACAGTTTTTTCAACCATGGGAGAGAAACTTTCCTGGCTTTGAAACAGGATACACACAAGTTGAATAATTTGCTAAAATTACTATGTGATTTAATTTGGAGAAAATGTAGGCTAATTTAGATTAGGGGAGACAATTTGTTGTTTAGAATATGCTTATATTGTTATATATAGAGAGAGAGAGATCCAGATATATATCTAACTACCTTTATCTATAATTCCAAGTTCTAACTATATATCCGTAGGCCTAATGGTAATTTTGTTAATATACAGCAGGCCTACTGTATTAATGGCATACCAATTAAAAATGGATAAACTAATTAAAAATTTATTAAAAATACATCCTAATTAATAAAAATAATTCTCTGCCTTTAAATGAAATGTTGCCATCAGACACAGAATAACAATATATGAGATGAAAATAGATATACCTAAGTAAATCAAGTAATTAAATAATTTTCAAATTTCCTTCCTCTTACCAGTTAATGAAAGACGATTTACCAGCCGAGTGATTGCCTATTAGTAGAACGACTATCTTCTTTCTAGGGGCTAACAAACGCAGGCCAAAATGTTCGGCTATTTTAATCAGACCTGAAAACAAGAAAATATACATTGAAATAGAATGTGTTGTTGTGAACTTGGGATACTTGAAAATTGCAAAACAATTCGGGAGTAGCGTACGACAGAGCTGTAGAAATCTAAGAGTGGCTGAAAATGCTGTTGCCAAATATCTCTCAACACTATTCATTTGTTTTCTTTGTTTTGTGGCATTACTATCATATTTATTTAATTAAATTTTGATGAAAGCGTAATTTTCAGCACATTCAGGTTTTGTCACAACAACACTCGCTAATTCGAAGAAATTTGAGCTGCACGTCTAGTGCAGGGCTTTCCACCTAGATATCTACGAGGGCCATTGTTTTACGGGAAAAGTTGAAGTGGGCCGAACAGTTAATTGGCCAATAATTTGTACTCATTCTTCACTGGTTTTCAATATGGTATGCCCATATCAACACAGAGATGATATTTAAACACACGAGATTTAGATGTTTCGGCTGTTGCCTTGGTCACAGTAGAGATGGTAAAAAAAACAGGTATAAAAAGTTTTAAAAAGGTAGGTAAAAAAAGGTAAAAAAAAGTATGTGTAGGCCTACACATATCATCTCTGTGTTCTGTCATCAGCTCTCCACCATGAGTAGGCCTAGGCCTACTTTGGTAAGCTGCTGTTCTTTCTTTCCCTTTCACCCAACACATATATCAAACTTCAGGCTTTTTTCCTATGATACACATTTGACTACACAGAATGTTATACTTAATTGCTGTGATTTTACGGAGGTTCATAAGATCATACCGCAAGCCGGAGTTGGCCCGCGGGACACCAGTTGGGAAGCCCTGGCCTAGTGTGTCTAGTGTACACACAAACTCATTCGAAATATAGAATCAACTGGAAATCAGAGTTTTCAAGGGGCAGGTTGAATGTTCCCAGATATGCGACGGGAAATGAGCGGTTTTTGGTCGACTCATGCGTATGATTAAAACCATGCAACTGGCAGGTCTGAAGAATCATGAATGTCCGAGGATAATCAGCTTTGTTGATCGAGAGTTTGTAGCTTCTTGCATCGAATGCCCCCCACCCGCTTCCACCCCCTCCCTCTCACCCTCAAGACTTGACCACAATTGTCCAACTTCTAATTTAAAAAATGATATTTCTATTTTCAATTTTTACTCTAATGAATACTATAAAATTTCAAATTTCAAATAATGAATAGTAAAAATCGTTTTAAAAATGCTGTTTTGAAATGGGTCTATAGAGAATCAACATAGATCAAACCTACTGGCAAATGACACTTGAGCCTATATGCTCAATAGGATCAAATAAACAAGCATGACTCCAATTTGCCCTACCGGTACCCTAATAATCTGTGGGATTTTCCGTCAGTTTTTTTCCATACATATTGATAGACCTGAATAGAGCAGCACTGCGTCTCTCAAAACGTTAACATTTAAATATTGTACGTATGATTGCATACAAAACTCTTTCGAGTACGAACAAGCTATTCATCTGCAAGACTATTATATTAACAACCCCCCTCCTCCCCCTTTACATTGATGTCAAGGGTAACAGCTAGATTAACAATCTAGGAATTAGTCATTTAAGTGGATTGTAATTAAGATAAATATAACAACAAATGTGTAATGCCGGAACTTGGCCACACTGGTTATCAGTAAGTTGGCAGTGACTTATCATTGGCTATCACTATACTAGCGTACCCTCTTGCGATAAGAGCCGCCCCAGTCGTTTGGAAGGACTAGCTTCAAATGTTGCAATTCCATTTCTGTTTGTGGTGATACTGTTTTCAGCAATGATTATAAATTTATAATTGTTGTATAATTGCTCAACGGCCCCACCAGCAGCTAAGTTATAGGGGGGTACGAATGACCAGGTGGTCCCAATGACACCATGAAGTGATAAGAGAAAGGACATTCACAAAAACCCATGCCTTATGCGGGACTCGAACCCACGCCCAATGCTGACTAAAGTTTCTAAAGCAGTGCCCTAGTTGACTGAGCCATGGAGGATGGCTTTTAATAATGTTATTAGTGAAATTGTCATAGCAAGTATTGCGCCAAATTATTTCAAGTTTTAATTTTTTTCTTAGATCTTGATTAGATCTGTTGAATGAAACAACAGCACACAAAGATTTAGTATTTATTATTCCGGGTATTGTTAACATCGATAACTTGACACAAAGACATTGTTTTCCTTTAGAGGCAAAGGATGAAAGTTTATGATCGTTTAAACAAGGCACCACAAGGGCGATCTTACCACCCCAAAGAAATGGTAAGATTTGATATAGCTCATACATTGTAACACATTTTAAAAATTATCACTATATTATATTAAGGGATGAAGAACAATTCAAGAGGGTTTTGGGAAAAACATTTTCAATCATCTCTTTCTTTTCTTGTTTGAAACTAACTTGAATATATGTTGAATTACCTAATAAAGGTAGGACTTATCCACACAGTAACAGTATTTGGGTAAAAAGCGAACCAAAACAATCTCAATATAGGTCACCAACAAAAATCAACCTTACTAGTAGAGACATGTAAATATAGCTTCTATTTTTTCTTTTTATATCATTTTGAATTTGAAAAGTATAACTTTGGTGAATCTATCATTTTAAAACGTCGTGTTTTGTAGCACAACAACGTTCTGTACCGTAATAACAGTATCTAACTGATGAAACCATCATATAACCTACAATTCCATACAAGAGAAACACATCAATTGATATTCTCAGAAAAATGGCGTCCACTACCGGGTTATAGGCCTATCTACGCCTCATCTGCCCAGGCTGCATTGTCAGCTGCTTAACGGTTTTCGAAATTCCCAACCAACTTCACCCTTTTACATCTCAATTGATATAATTTTGCAGAAAATAGCATCTATAATGCTTTTATTCTGAACATAGCGTTTATATCGCAAATATGTTGAAAAATAGCGCAGTCAGACGTTTGTAGCGCTTTGTCGCCTTTTCAAACACATGATCAAACAACGTCAAATATATTGTTACATGAAGATATATACTAGAAAAAGATGTATTAAAGCACTTTTAGATTTCATCGCTTTTATAGCAATTGATATTATTACATGTCTTCACTTACTAGTAACCAGTGGCCAAAAGCCTTGACCCTTTTTTTTTCTAACTTGAAATCATTAACGACGCTTAATATGACATAATTACGATGTTATTATTATTGATGTTATCTACCCTATTCCCGAGTAGGGAACGGCCCTATAGGTCCGTTTCCTTTATAGAACTATACTTTGTATGGCGAGTCAGGGATTTTGGTGTTAACTAATCACTCGACTCTTTATTTTGACATCAAGGAAGAAATATTATCTGGGGTTTCAAAGAATCACTTGAAGCTGCGAAGGGTTGCGGGCGCCACGTACATACTACCCCAGACCTCTTTGTTCTCATGTTCATGTCCATGGGAGTCGATTTAGCGGAATAGCAGATTTTTGGGGATAACTTTTGAACGGCATGAGATATCAAAATTCTAATAAAGAAGAAACACAGATATTTTCAATACCTTGAAGGCGGTATAAGTAATAATTATTTATCTCACATCGCATAATCGTCAGGCATATACGGTTAAAAAATGTGTATTTATAAGAGTACGCCTGACAATGAGGCGATCTGATATAAATCGTTATCACTTACACCATCTTTAAGGTATTGAGAATATCTGTTTCCTCGTTTTCAGAATTTCGATATCTCGTGCCGTTCAAAAGTTATCACCAAAAACCTGATATTCCGCTAAATCGACTCCCATGGACTCTGAGGCTAGATTGTTTATTTATTTATTCATTAACCCAAACACCAACTATTTATAAATTATTAGACGAGCTTTAGCGAAGATTGAATTTGAAATACTGAAAAAAATTGGTGTTCGTTTTTTTTTTTAATGTTCTTTTGTCGGTTCTCCACAGGTCAAACGGCTACAGCTATCAACTTCAAACTTTTTTTCAATATGGTTCCTCATCTAACTTAGATCTGTATAGTTTTGTGGCATTATCAGTTAGTAGTTTTTTTCTATGAATTTTAGAAATTACAAAAATACCCATTAGAATAACACAGCAGAAAAATGAGAAAATACTTTTATTTTCCCCAAAAAAATGAAATTGTGCGTGAAGTTGAATTACATTTTGATACACATTTCTGAAAATTTTCAGCTTGATAGGGTCAGCCATTTTGAAGAAAAAACATAGAATGTGCTAAATTGGTACCACTCGAAGCAGTTTTTTTTACCCATTTTTACCCATACTATTACTATCCGCTCGTCTAACAACGCATATATGGCGTTTTCCTAGTTTTAAAAATTCAATATAGGCCCTACTAGTTACCTTTATCTGGATCTGTGTATAGGACGTGACATTCACGTAAAATCTTCTCGTTGACTGTGAGGGTTGCTTGATCTATTGGATTCGCAGAAGGTCGCGTCTTAGCTCGAAGTGCCATTCTCAACGCAGCGTCAGAAAATTACACCTGAAATAAAAAACCAGTTGAATAACGTGTACAAAATAAGTTGAACTATCTCTTGTTTGTAGTGTTATCTGATACGTCTACACAATAAATGAACATTACTAGTTTTAGTTTAGTTTATTAGATGAGCAAAGCGAGGACTAAATTTCACCATAGGCCTTACTAGATTTCTTTTTGCGCTCCACAGGGCAAACGAAAATATAAATCCATTTGAAACTTGACATCTAGGCCTACACATGTGTCATCATCTAGGCCTAATTTGATTACTGTATAGTTTTGAGATGCAATTGGTTGAACCAAGTTTTCGCAAACCCCATGAGGAATAACCTAACCTGGGTGTGAATTCCGAAAAAATATTTCCTTAGAATGAACTCAAATTTTCACGTAAATTTTATAAATAATGATAGGCCTACACATTAATCTGAATTTTCACATGAATCGGAGTAGGCCTACCGGTAGCCGTTTTAATACAAAAATTATAGTGTAATATTTTTTTGCAACAATCAAAGTAAGAAAGCTATTAGGGATTGAAGCACCATTACCACGCCACCATTAACTCAATTACCATGCCCAACTTGATTTCAGTTTCAAACAAAGAGTCAGCTGACAGTAAGGGGGAAGGGCTTTGGCCTTATTTGAATTTTATGAAAACAATTATTGAATATTTTGTTATTTATTCATTTATATTGAATCTAACGATGCTCTGAACTTAAGACTAAGATCTGTTGGTTTCAGTGTATGATGAATAAGAGATGATGGGAAGATGTGATGGCAGTATATTTTGTAGGTGAGGTAGAGGTAGCGAGGTAGGTTTGAGGTAGCGGTAGTGGGAAAGAGACCAGTCATGGCCTGTTGTTAAACAATCATCCCAGTATTAACATAAACATAACAATAACAATGACAGAGCAAAACCATGAAAAACCTCTGTCAGGGTGGTCCATCATGACAGGAATCAAAGTTCGGTCTCCTGAATGACTGTTAAACGTGATAGCCACTAGCGTCCACCTATCTCAGTTTTCTCAAATACTCATTTCAAAGTAGAGCTACGACATTACTCAGTAGACATTTTTTCCCCAAGAATATTCTACACATCTTATAGTAGGCGTACTGTTAAACCATGATAGAGCACGTCCGAAAGATATAAATCCTTCCTCTATGACGGTACTCTTCAATAGTACCATCTAGACGGAATACGTCTACAATATGATAGAAACTCTGACAATGTACATGTAGGCCTATTCAAGCCCTATCTAAAGCATTGCTAAATTGTCAAAACAAAGTTAGGCCTACTGCCAGTGTAGCCTATAATCAATGGTTAGACAAAAGTCTAGATACCACTGCATGTAGGCCTCCAAAAGGAGATACTGGTATCAAACCTAGGCCTACACACCTCAAGTGCAAGCATTATTTTACAATAATCAAAGACTTCAGACTGAAGGCAAAGAGCCTACGTTTGATTTTATATGAACTGCTTTTCAGCTATAATGGCATAAGCTTAGGCCTACATAAAGTTTGACATGAGCACTAGCATTGAATTTGTAGTTCAATGGCACTAGCATCAATAAGACATTACTAGTGTCTGGCTAAGCCTAGGCCTAAATATAGTTGCTTAATTAACTCAAGACTGAAATTATGTTCAATTTGTATTTATATCTATGAGGATCGAATAAGCTTCACATAGATAATTACTCTTTGGTGGCGAGTGGCGACTGGCGAGTACGCATTGGGGTCTCAAATGCGGCATTATCGGACCTGCCTAAGCCTAGTGGATTACAGGTTAGGTTGTACATAACGGAATAATTTTATTGAACTACGTACACACATTGTGTTGTAAGGAGAAGGTTTAGTCTATCTTGTGGTACTTGTTACCATTTATCTTGAAAACCCCGAGATAAAAGTAATAATTGATAATTGATTTACAAATAGGGTACTTACGTTTTGACAGTTGGTGAGCGCGTGAAGTTTCGTTTGTAGTTCACGTTTTTGTCACCACTCACCAACGTCTGTTGGGACCGTTCGTGTGGGTTGTGACAGCGCGCGGACTGGCTATTCACACAACCCGCGTTGTGGGTTGGGGCGTGGGAATAGACAACACTTCGGAATAATTATTTCATTTGTGTTGTTGGTACCAAAGATAGCAATATGAGTTAGGTTGGTACTTCGGCAGTAGTCGAACGACGGCCGACGCTGTCATTGCACAATGCACATGTTTTGAATCTCTTTCTCTTCGACGTTCGCACTACGGTTCCTCTCTTTGTCTTGTATTTTCAAATATTTCTAAGGAAGAAGCATGGCATCATGCGAAGAGATTATTAAAGAAGAAGAAAATATTGCTATTAATATGGACAGCGTGAAAAGTAGTGTTGATGAAGTGAAAATGACAGATCTTCCCATCTCAAAAACTCGTGGACCTGTTTGTCTTATTGTCTTGGGAATGGCAGGATCTGGAAAAACTACTTTTGTACAGAGAGTAACTTCTTATTTGCATACAAAAAAGCGAAAACCATATGTTATCAATCTTGATCCTGCTTGTCGAGAAATTCCATACCCTGCAAACATTGGTAAGGAGTAGGCACATTAGCCTAGGCCTGGCACATCAAACACATTAGGCCTAAACCATTTTAGGTTATGATGCTCAGTACAATAATTGAATTTGTCTCCAAATTCAATGGTACAATCATTGAACGCAGTGGCTAGGCCCTACTTTTTCCTGAGTTGTGACTTCAAGACGATTGTATGATATTTTTAACGAATTAGTTCTAGGTTAGGTCAATTGATTAATATGCCTGGTACGGATCGTTCACAAGCCGGCCATTGAGTTTGTACAAATTCCTCATCAAAGTACAAACTGGCCTTGCCGATCTGATTTTTGGGTTATGGGCGTATGCACTACAAATTCAATGGCGTATGGTAGGCCTAGATGATTGTTTGGGTTTGAGCCAGAAAAAACAGTCTTGTTGTCTATTCAACACAAACCTTTCCCTATCCAACTGTGACCATTGCTGTAAAACTATAAAAAAAGATCTTTCAAACGTAGGGACCTACAGCATATTTACCTGTGAAATTAGTTTCGATTATGCCTAAACATAGGTAGGTAGGTTGGGTTGGGTTAATTAAGTTAATTGGATTGTGTCGATTTCGGTATTTTAGGATAATTGACCAACACCCATGAGTGCACATAAGTGGCACAATTCCGGTGAAAATTGAGGTGGCCAATATAAAAGAGATGAAAGACAAGTGGCCTAGAGTGACCTCTAATTCCAGAAAGCTGTTTTTTTTTGGTAAATTGCATCAAAGCTGTGCACGCTAGAAATCAGGTTATTGATTATTCAACAACCATAATCGTTCAGGAATCAGGAGGCCAAGGTTCGATTCCCGCTGTGGCTGACCAATCTGACCGAAGTTTTTGTGACTTTGGAGTGAATACCGGGATAGATCTTTCGTGTTTCTTTTCCACTGTCTAAAACAACTAATAAAATAACCATTTGCTACATCTTTCCATCATGGCATTCATTATTCAATGATGCCAATAGATCTTAGTTACGGTATTATAGAGTGCAATGAAACCATAGGCCCTATATAAAAATGTTTTATAGTCCTAGTAATAACTTTCTTCTTGTATTCACAGATATTCGAGACACAGTAAATTACAAAGAAGTAATGAAGCAGTACAGTTTAGGTCCTAACGGAGGTATAGTAACGTCATTAAATCTGTTCTGCACTAAATTTGATAAAGTTATATCATTGATCGAAAAGTCTTCACCGACTCACGAGTTTGCCGTGATCGATACTCCGGGACAGATCGAAGTGTTCACGTGGTCTGTTTCTGGGAACATTATCACGGAGGCATTAGCGTCGACGTTTCCTACCGTTGTCGTGTATGTGATGGACACCGTTCGTAGCGTGAATCCCGTCACGTTCATGTCGAACATGCTCTACGCAAGTTCCATGCTGTACAAGACAAAACTTCCGTTTATCATTGCTATGAATAAGGTAAGTGCCTGTTAGGGGAGATACACAATTCTATTTCACTCCCATTTTCTCAAATAATTCAATATGAAATATATTATAATTTATAACATAAAGGTTTAACACAAGATGCAATAATACTTCATAAAAAATGTATCTGTAGCATATTATTACCAGTATCAATATTTGTTTATTAAAACATATTATCATTAAAGAAATTAAGTGCCTCAGTAGCACAGAAAGACATTGGGTAGTTAATTTGGAAAACGAGCTCCGATTGTCTAAACTGGCTTCAAACCTAGTTAATTATCAAAAAAAAATACAATTATAATTGAGCCAGTTAAATAAAATATGCTCAGTCAGTCAAGCTCAAGCCACCGGTTCAGACACTGAAGTGACCGTTGGGCGTGGGTTCGAGTCCCGCACATGGCATGGGTTGTGGTAAACGTTCTTTTGCTTATCATCGCCTCAAAGTTTTATAATCACCTGATCATTCGTACCCCCGTATAACCTAGCTGTTGGTGAGGTCGTTACGCCAACGATAATCGTCTCCTGAATGACGTTGAGTGTGCTAGACACTCGACCACTCGTCTCAGTTATAATATGTATATTATATAGGCCTACATATATGTATATAAAAAGTTTTTATATAGCAGTTTTTATTGTTATTTAGTTGGTAGACAGACCTCTCTCGTTTATACACATGTATAATACTGTACTTGACTCAGTTTCATCATAAAACAGAACTTGAATGTAATAACGTATTATTAATGGGTAGAGACATGTAAAAATAGCAATTGCTATAAAAGCGATGAAATCTAAAAGTAGTTCAATACATCTACTTCTAGTACCTGTATATCTTCATGTTTCAATACATTTGATGTTGTTTGGTCATGTTTATTAAAAGATGACCAAGCGCTACATAATTCTGATTCCGTCATTTTTCAATAAATTTGCGATATAAATGATATAATCAGAATAAAAGCATTTTAGGTGCTCATTTCTGCAAAATTATATCAATTGAGATGTATAAGGGTGAAGTTAGTTGAGAATTTTGAAAACCAAAAGGCAGCTGAAAATGCAAGGGGCAGATATAACCCGGTGGTGCACACCATTCTTCTGAAAATACTAATTGATGTGTTTCTAATCTAATTCTAATGATGTGTTCTAATTGTACATTATATAATGGTTTTATCAGTACTATAGGCCTACTGTTGTTAAAGTACAGAATATTGTTGCGTTACAAAATACGATGTTTCAAAATAATAGATGCATCAAAGTGCTACTTTTCAAATTCAAAATGCTAGGAAAAGAAAAATAGAAGCAATATTCACGTGTCTTTATTGATGGGTGTGACTTCTTCCTACAGGTTGATATCGTAGAGAATGCGTACGCAGTTGAATGGATGACGGACTTCGAAGCGTTCCAAGACGCGCTGGAATCGGAAACGACTTACATCTCGAACCTGACTCGGTCGATGTCGCTAGCTTTGGACGAGTTCTACAAAAACCTACGTTGTGTCGGAGTGTCTGCAGTCACTGGACAAGGAGTAGATGAGTTCTTTGACCTAGTCGCTGAAGCAGCTGAAGAATATGAGCAGTGAGTTCTTTGGTTTTCTACAATAGCATAATTTAATGTTTGTTTTAATGTTTTTAATTTGACTTCTTCCAAGTAACAAATGACTAACAATCGTTACCACAGCATTATAATGATATTGTGGACCAACATAGATTGTGATTGGTTAATATTAGTTGGTGGACATTGTCGTCTGTACTGAGCAATACTGAGTTTCTGTTCCATCAAATTAATACATTATTATCCAATTCTTTTATAGAGTTTTCTTCTTTTTTTGTCATTAATTCAAGTAGCAAAACTTTTCTACCGGTATCTATGACAATAATGTATTTGCATTGCAGAGATTATCGCGTGGAATGGGAGCGTATGAAGAGCCAGAAACAAGCGGAAGAGGTGAAGGTCAAGCTGGAGAGCGTGACCGGTCAAGGCAAAGTTGTGCCGCTCATCACGGAGATCCAGACGGGCCGAGAGCTGGCGGAGATCTACTTGAAGCATCCCGGCAACGAGAGCAGCGAAGACAGCGAGGGAGAAGAGGAGGATGCAAAAGATAGGGAATTTGGTAATTAATTGAAATATTTGGTTTTGAAATGAACCTTTTAGATGAACCATATAGAAATGACAGAGAGAAATTGGATATACTAGGCAAACATGCGTTGTATGATGAGCGATATATCTATCAGATATAATAGGAAACTCTACACACCTTGATTATATAAAATATATTTCACTCAATAGCAACAAATCTAGGGAGCAGTGAGTTTATCACTGCAACATTTTTCTGCTAATATTTCTATCTATTTGATGAATAAAAAATATTTATGATATTATTTTCTTCAAAATGGCTGGTCTGAAAAAAAATTGGAGAGATTTTATTTTTCAATTTATTCCGCCCAGCCTAATCTTATGGTGTTTTTAGAAACTTTGAAATGATGTTTTTCAAAAATGGTCCAACCAATTTGACCCAAATACTATACAGTTCAAAGTTGGAAAAGTTTGCGTGGACAGAAAAAGTTTCATGTTGTACGGTCAAACCCTGCAACTTGCAACCTCAACTCGACCTCAACTGCAACCTACAAATCCAGAAAGTACAAAACTCGTGTGTAAGATTTATACATAGTGTAGGGCCTACCATATAAAGCCCAGGTATCGCCCCACTTAGCTGAAATGGGCTGGCTAAACATGAAAAACAGAAGGTTTCTCCACATGATCATTTTTATTTTTAAATTATTAAAAACTGGCAAACCCAAGCATCTTTCCGACAAACTAATATTACGGTAACTGAAAATCAACACAGCCATAATACTCGTCAGCAAAACACTAACCTAGGTCCTAGTCTATTATCATCACAATTCTACAAGTTCACCTGCCTTCTTTATCATTGCTGCTAAATACTGGAATAGTCTACCAACTTCTATTAAAACAATTAAGTCAGAGGGCCTTCTGAAAGAAAAATGTAAGGAAAAAAAAATGATGGAAATCGAATAGAGAAGATGATTGTATGGAAGCAACAAAGAAGTGCCACAGCCCCTTTTTGGTTTTATGAATACATATTTTGTGTATTTTTAGTGACACTGAATAAAGACCTCCATAATAATAATAATAATAACCTGTGCAGTGCTCACAAAAAAAAAAAAAAATACGACCCGCTCCAAGTTTGGGTGTCCAACCTTACCTGAACCCTAACCACATTTCATTGAAAAGTATCCCGAAGCCCATGTTATACAACCGAGTCGACTTTATTCCGGTATACGTTCTTCAGAGGCCGCGAATTTTCTATACTAAGATTTCGGTCCGTTTGTAATTTCAGATATGGATGACAAGAAAGAACAGGATTCTATCGGTGAGGTGTTGATCACGCAGAAGAGAGTGCAACGGAAGCGAGCGAGCGACGCGGAGAGCAAGCGAGACTCGGCACACGCCCCGACAACGTAGTCAAAGAGTGATTACGTGCGGCTCCAACTGCAATGAACCCATCGTAACCAACGTTTCTAGGCTAAACTAAACGTTTGTTCCGGGCCAAACTTGCATTTCCCTTGCCGCAAATTTCCCACGAAATAATCTACTAGGCATAGCCAGCTTTGTAAGAACTTTGATTGGTAAATATCACAGCCTTCTTTATTGGATAAGATAGTCTCTTCTTATATACTGCCCTTTCACTAAGGCTATTTTGCCGGGTTAGCGCATCTTTGCTCACGCAAGCAAAAATGACGTCATGGTCTGGTATGTGCTGCACTCTGGTAATCTAAAGTTCCAACTTCGAATAATTGTCAATCTGTCAGAATTTTGCAATTTCCTACGACGTTATTAAGGTTATGTCATATCTACATTTTGGCTAGGTTTGGACTTGAACGATATTCATGTTAGCCCAAGCAATAAACATGAATCAAGAACTGATCCTGGCGATATTCCATCATATTATGGGATTAAATCATTTTTATTATTGTCATGAACAACGGTACCGGTAGTAAAGTAGCAATCATGGCCAACTAGTATGCGCGCGTAGTTCAAATTCTCAAATACGGAAATTTCCCAAGTGGTTCGTAGCTTTGCAGATATGACACTTGAACAGATTGATATACTTGAATGTCTTTGGAAAGTGACGTCATAGTCTGGAAACAACGGCACCATCGGCGATTTTGTAAACTTGAATAAATGGACATCGGTTAACACGGCAAGCATACCCCGAGTGAAAGGGCAGTATCAGAAAAGAGTGATCTGAATAAAGAATGCTGTGCTAAATATTCACCAGATGAGCTAAAACTATGACAGCACAAGATAATAACAAAGTCACGGTCTCTTAGACTGCAAAAACTTGACATATTTTGTAGCCAGTGTTTTGAGCAGTGCTAGGGCACGATGTAGTGATACCAACAGATTTTATTGTAATATAAAGAAGGTGTACTGACTCGCTTCTTCAAAATGAAATATTTCCGGGGTCAGAATCTGAGTCCATGGTACTGTACCATCTGCCTGTAGGGCAACTATCGCTTTTATATCGAACAATATAAAACAACAATGCTCAGCAATGCTTCACGGAAATTATAGATTTTGAAAGTTCAACAATGTCACCATTACCTCGTAGCCACTATTATCTATATCTAGTTCACAAGGGAATCTGCTAAATTGTGACAGGCAAATGGGACCGTTGGGTCTGATTTGACTGCAAGAAACCATAAATACCTGCCATGTTATTAGCATGGGAGTCAGCACACCTTTACATTATGACAAAATCTGTTGGTATCACTACATCGTGGCTAGGGTTTCACACACACAAAATTTGTGTGTTTTTGTGCTCTGTCTTATGTTTTTCCTTTAACCTGTACCCACCTCATTATTTCTCATATCACTTGCTTCTTCTACGATGTTTTATCAACATCTATCATCCATCTCTCATATTGTCCATCACAAAAATAAATTCTTTAAATCAAGTCCTACTTTCCAATAATGCAAATTTGTATTAATGGTGTCATTTATACTTGAAATTTTCAATTGATTGTGTAAATATGTGATTGTAAATGTTTGTTACATATTCAACAGAATGAATGATTGTTTATGTAGGCCTATGTGAATTTGAATCATGGTCGTTTTATGTGTGATTGTATTGAAATTATCAATTGACTATCAATAGGGCTCTTGTTATACATTTTATGAATCATTAAAATGTATAAGAACTTTGGAATAAAGTCATATTAATAATAATACTGTATATGTTTCTTTGAATACCTACCCTTCCAATGCCTTTGGTCTTTTTGCACAATTTAAAAATCTCTGCACGGGCTTATAGCTAACTTCCTCAATCATTATTTTTGCCGTGTACTCCAGTTTGAATTTTTAATTAATTTACATGCTCCCTGCAAGAGTTTGAAGCTAACTTCCTACATCATCGTGTTTGCCGTATAATCTACCGTAGTTCAATTTTCAATGAATTTACACGCTCTCTGCAAGAGTTTAAAGCTTACTTTTACATGGTGTCCGTGTACTCTAGCTCGAATTTTATTCAATTTAAACGCTCCCTGCAGGGGTTCATAGCTTACTTCCTACATGTTATGTTTACCTTGTAGTTACGCACAAATTTTGATGAATCCTACAATTATGTTTCCCGTGTATTCTTGTTCGATTCAGGGACGTCGTTAGGATTTCTGTATTGGGGGGGCGCAGATTTCAAGTATCACCAAGCTCGATATTGATAGGTGCGCGAAAATGGGGCTGTGGGGCGGGAGCCCAGCACAAGAGCCCCGCAAGGAATGTTTGGAAATATGGACAATTTCGAAATTGATTTTTGCGTTCTCTGATCAGTTTTGCATCCTAATGATCGAATCATTATCGAAAAATTCGAAGGAACGTGTCACCGGGATTCAGAATCATTCTCGTAGAAACCAACCATGTATTATTTATCATAATTCATATTGATAAGTAGCAATATTTCATTGTGTTTATTCGCAGGTCAACATTTAGATTTTTCAAAGAAAGAAAAATTATTGGGGGGCGCAAATGTCGATTGGGGGGGCGCGCGCCCCCCCTTGGACCCCCTAACGACGTCCCTGGTTCGATTTTTAATCATTTTACACAAATTTGATTTGCAACTTTAATTTTGGTTCTAAAATTTTCAAAAATATTTACCTCTTCAATATCCATTATTCTAGGTGAATATCTGAACATAGAGCAATTATTGTTATTTCAAACGTCTGTTTTGAAAATTTCTTTTAAATTGCAGTTTTTTGGTAATTCAGATACTTTTTTGTAACAGCATGGTCAAGCGCAGGCAAATTAGCTAATGATTTAGGGATCACGTAGTTACACTCATAAAAAATACTAGAACATCATAGGTCTACTCCAGTTCATAGAAATCAATTGCAAAAGGGCTAATTGTATGCTAGAATGACCCTCACCATTTTGGCCAAATTTTCAAGTGACTTGAACTATGTGTAGGGTAATTACATTGAAACACAAATCTGATCTCAGTTTGAGTTCAATTAAAATTTTCTAGAGCATAAATCAACTATAGGCCATAGGCTCATATAGAATTTTAGAATCCTCGTAATTCTATTGTAATTTCTCCATTCTATCAACGTATGTGGAGCATTTTGCATGAGGACACAAAAGTTTGTTTATAACGATAATTTATAATAGAATAGCCATACTAGAAAAAGCTGCAATATTTTATTGAACCACTCTTTATATTCTACATGAAGTTCAAGTAACTAACTTATTTTCAACTTCTATGCATTCTATCATATAAGGTAGGCCCTATAGAGTTCTATGCAATTACCATATGGACAAAATATATTTCTGACTTCATATCTAAAAAAAAATACATAGGCCCTAACTAGAAGACTGCAAATTCCAAGAACTCCCTTCCAGGGCGGTTGTTTCTTCCGATCCCTCCAATCCTCATAAAATTTGGATTGGAATAATTTTGACTTTGAACTTCTTAGTTTTACAGTAAATCTTGAGAATGGTCACCCTATAAGCTACAGGACATGTGAAATGGTTGCCCAATTCATAGAATGGATCTTAGAAGGATTTAGCAAGATTGTGAATTGATTCAGTCGAACTGGGAATAGTCCTTTGATTGGACAAAGATCTATCAAGCTTACCTGGTGGTTACTCGGCTGTCAATCTTGCTACTCAACTGTGACCAGTCAAAAAATTTGACTCATAAGCAGAGGCAAGCATTTGGTGTGAATTAAAAATCCAATTTTCTTTTTTAAATAGCTAAAAGGGGTGAATTGGTGTTGACTATTTTTACAAAAATCGTTTTCAGTGGTGAAATAGCATTTGTAGTTTTTCACCTTTTTGGTGCATTTTCAAGCATTTTAGTTTACAAACTTTTTTATTATTTTCACCTGCATAGGATTTGATGGTAAATAATTACCATTATGTACTGTTATTTTCTACCATTCACTAATGGACAAAGGATCCTTTTTAAAAAAAAATTACATCTCTTTATTCAGCTATTGATATTTTTTTTGGCATTCCTGTGACATTCGTCCCTAGGACATAATCGCGGAAAATCGCGAAAAGCATCATTTTCGTGTAAATTACAATGGGTTTTCCGAACTCGGGAAGACCTGAAACGTAAACATATTGAAGAAAAAAACACTTCACAAACAATTCGCTTTCAACATTAAAACCCCATATGCTTGCCTCTGCAGTCATAAGCGTTATCAAGAAATTTTGTGTGCATCTTATGAAATTTTGTATCTTGCACTGTTCACATTTTATGGCCATTTAGCCTATATCTGCAAAATACCCTGGCAAGATCTTTTACAGATTACGAAGAGTGGGTTGCAACACTCTTTTCTGTGGATTCTCTGTAGTACAAAAACTAAAACCTTAATCCAACTATGGACAGTATAGAGTTAGTACAAGAGGTTCTGCCGTATTCGTGTTTGATAGGTAGGCTGAAATATGAAAATAAAGTAGGCCTAATATACCGTAATATATGGTAAATAATTCATGAAAACTAGTTGTAAAAAGTTTAGGTTTAAAACAAATTGTGATCTAGTAGCTCAAGGATAAATAACTACTTGGACAAAATGGTCACTAATTTCTCATTCCACTTTATTCCGTTACTCGCCACTCGAGATTCAAAGAATTATCCACATGTCACAATTCACATTACAAAATAAACAATTAGACAGCCGTCTAGAGAAACTGACACATATAGGTTATTAATATTTATGAAAATACTGATACTATGGTAAACTACTTGTGATAGACATTGACCTGACTTGATAAACTCGAAATGAGTGAAATTGAATCAAAGTGTTCCGTAAAAACTAGCCCTACGATGAGCCTATCTTATGCAACATTTAAACATAATAATCGAGCTAAGAGCGAAGAAACGTTGAACACCCCAACGAGTCATTAATCGTGTTAAGAGAATCAACGAAAGGATCATGCTGACAAGACGTACATTTCTGTGGAAGGAGTCAAAATGGCAGCAAAATATATTTGCTATATTTTGGATTAAACTTGAATTCATTGCCAGACATATAAAAATTTATTATAATAAAAACGTAATCGGTTGTCAATACAAAAAGCATACCGGTAGTTGGTTTTATCTCAACAAATATTTAGGCCTAGTTACAATGGCCTAAAAGTTGAAAAAAGAAAAAACCAGCTTACTAAAGTCTATTATTTCATCATATAGATAGGCTAGTTCTAGCAATTATATGAATGTCTAATATAGAATAATAGTGTAAGCAGACAAAAACCAAATAAGCTTAAGAAATAAATGGTTAGTTTTCCAACGAAAAAAATCATCAACTATCATTTTCACAAAAATGATAGACATAGGCCTATAAAGAAAATGGTTAAAATACCTTTTAAATGTACACATTGCAAACTACTTCTTCGTACATGTTTCATCAGTACCGTTTACGGTAACATTTTACGATAAAAAAAAAGCTGTCGGTATGACAGCTGCAAATCGATCGTTAGTCGCCAAGCAAATGGAATAAATTAAGGAAATAGGTGTTATTCCGAGCTCGGCGTTTTGACTTTTCGTGACGAGTTTTATCCTGCAATGAAGTGGTTCTTTAGGTACTTCATCATTCCGAACGTGCGGAAACGCTTTACACCTGGAAACAACAACATAAAATCATTACTAAACACTAGCAGGAACTTTGATTACCGTATTAAAAATCGAAATCTGTTCTCAAATAGACCTTTTTTGAAATTCAATGCGCAGGTGCTTACTGCCTGCTAGCGGTCGAGATTGCTGGTACTGCATTGTGGTTGTTTTAGTATTTTTGAATAAGTCAGTCCGCTTATCTACAGACTTGAAGAAAAAACACCGAGATATATAACTTGCATTATCTCTCATTTTACTCACTCTGACAGTGTGTAAACCTCTTAGAATATACTGTAGTCAACATATTCACGGTGTAACTACTATCATATCAAAAGTAAATACGTTCACTGTAACGCACAATAAGATAAATCGTTCGTGCTAAATAGCATTGGCAGCATAGGACTTTCAACCGCGCGTACCAATATCCCGCTTTAGTTCAAACGTTGCCGCTAGATGGCTCTTTCATTTTGGAAAGGGTCTATTACAAGAAACACAACAAATTCTTTTTTAAAACCTGTAGTATTGTGTCATGGTCTCTGATGGCCTGGACGTTACAATGGCATGGAAAACTAACAGAAACATATCGGTTCAAGATGGTCTTTTTCGACTTGTGACCATTTTCGAAAAGTCGGACAAAATGCGAAACTTGTCTCGCGGTAACGTAGGGATATCATTTGATTTATTATTGTTTATAAATGCAAACTGCCTTTGTACCAACATAAGACAGTATTTCTATTTATTTATCATGGCAATAGTTGTGTGCATCCTACACATGTAAAATGTGTACAGTGAACCCCCTATTAATCGTTTTTCAAGGGACCTGGAAAACAATCTATCGAGGAAAATTAAGCATATTACCACTCCAAGGAATACGGTAGGCCTAACTAATTTAAGAATAGGCTACTTAGGAGTAGATCTAGTCAAATATCATTTTTTTGGTGATAACTTTCGAACGGAATGGGATATCAAAATTGTAATACGGAGGAAACGCAGATACTTTTAATACTTTTAAAATGGTACATAATATAAGTTATTTATAACTATTCAACTCGTATTGCATAATTGACTAATTGTCAAGCGTGAACGGCTTAGAAATGTTTTTTTTTTTAGCTGTATACGCTTGATAATTATTAATTATACAACATGGGTTGAATAGTTATAATTTATACCATCTTCAAGGTACTGAAAATTGAAATGTTTCCTCTATACTAGAATTTTGACATCTCATATCGTTCGAAAGTTATCACCAAAAAAATGATATTTCGCTAAATCAACTCCCACGAACTCTCAACAATAAATTTCAAGGTAATCATTTTAGGGATAGTTAACAATATCCAAAACTGGCCTATCAATTTACTGCATCCCTCGTTTCACATTCAACACCGATACAGTACACAAACTTACCAAAGACTTTGAGTAATTCTTCGTCACAAATGGCGAACTGTTTGTTTTTGGGGTCGTACAGATTCCTCTCTTTGATGATGGCCCAAACCTTCTTGACTACTTCGTGGCGTGCCATGGCATCTTGACCGACAACCGCTGCCAGTTCGGGGGTTAGAGTGTACGCTTTCGTGTATCCACCGCCGCCGCCCCCTTTCTTAGCCTGCGGGACAAACGGTGCAAACAATCAATCACGGACCAGCAATGGAAGAAACGTTACGTGGTAGTATGAGGCTGTTCACATTGAGGACTGCAGTGTCAAGGCCCATTCACGATTAAACTCAACTTTAAACTTCTTCCTTTGACTTGAGGCTGTAAACTTACTAAAATGCTACCTCATTCACGACACTATTCCTACGTCTAATTTCAACCAGTTAAAACATCTCTTTCAACCAGCCATCACGTGAGCATAACATAACCTAAAAGTAGTGTACCAAAATTCTTGTGAGAGCTTTTGATAATTTTTCCACAATTTATGATAGGTAGTATAAGGAATTATAGAATTATTCTAGTTTTTAGAATGTCGTAATTCATTTACACAGCATCAAGTCTTGTTCCCAATGCTGTTATTAGTTGTTGACAAATAATAGGCCAGACACATTCTGCCAAAATATGGCGGTTGACCGTATATTTGAACTAGGCGCTTATTGGTCGATTCCTACATTTTCTGTAAACTTAAGAAACCACGTTTGGAGTTTGCAAACTTTTACGTTACTGCTACTGTTAAGTACTAAGTTTAATGTTGTCGTGAACAGTAACGTCAAATACCGTATCACAAATAATTTATAAGTTCTCAAGTTTACGGTCAAGTTTCATCGTGAATGGGCTTTCAATGTTCACATTTGTGAGTTGGATATATTTCAATATGTATTTATTATACTATGTTGAAATCTAAATTGTCTCATTTTGTGTAAGTTGATTAGGCCTATTTATAATTTATAAAGTTAATTTTGAAAATATTGAATATTCATGGGAAATATTTATTCGAAACATCAACACTTAATGGTACAAATCAACTTGGTTCATTTTCCATTGAAAGTCGCTGTTTAAAACAATTATTGGAGAATGTCAATCATTATTGCATTCAATTTTTTTTCTTCAATGCTGCTCAACGACCCCACCAACAGCTAGGTTATATGGGGATACGAATGAGCGGATGATGAAGAAACCATGAAGTGATGATAGGTGAAAGGACGTTTACAAAAACCCATGCCTTATGCGGGACTCGAACCCACGCTCAACAGTGACTTCAGTTACTTAGCGCTAGCGATAGTTGACTTATATGCGGCAAAATATGTATTTACTTGACGTCCATAATTTCAATGTTTAAAACTGTAGCACTATCTGCATTAGATCAAGCGTAGTGTCATCAGCACTAACCTAGCAAATACCAATAATACTGGTAACCAATTGTCATCAGGTAATGTTACAATGTATCTCAAAATTAACATTAAATCTCTCAATACAGTACCGTAATAATAGTACCAAAAATTCATTGTTTTCTTCACAAATTGAAAAAAAAAATTGTGGGAGGTAGGTTCCACAAGAATCAACAAACCCAAGTTTCCCGCTACTTTTTCCACGGACTCTGGATGGAAAATCACAGGTGAACATCAATAACAGACTGGTCTACTTTCTTACCCCGCCTTCCTTCTTCTTGGCCGGCGCTCCTCCCTTTCCCTTGGACTTGGACTTGTTCCAGTCCTCGTCGTCACTGCTTCCCTTCTTCTCCTTCTTCTTGCCGGCCTTGGTCTTCTTGGACGCTTTGCCTTTCTTGGCCGGGCTGTACTCGTCGTCACTCGCACCCTAAACATATCACAACACGTCACGGTCAAACGGTGCAGAGAGCGATAACCTTTTGCTTTTCATGAAAATTTTCAAAAGCTGGATTTGTTTTCTCATTTTCATTTCTTCAAATATATTTTTCTGGTGAAATATAGGCCCAAGTTATAATAATAATTGTTTTATATCCAATTTTTTTTACAAAATCATTAGGTAGGCCTACCTTATTATAAAAGTATTTGAAAATGATACAATAAATTAAATATTACATACACAATAGGCCTACTCTAACAACAATATAAGAAACCAATATTACCAATAAAAACACAATTAAAAAAGAAGCAATAATAAATTAAAATAAACCAAATACCTCTTCCCACAAAACTAGAATCATATTGAATATTATATAATTCTATGCAATAGGCCTAATCGTAGACAATAATACATTGAATGTAATTAATCTGGAAAAGATTAATTGCATCCTGGTTGGTTGGGGTCGTTTTTCTAGTTTACTACAGAAGAAACTAGGCTTGAACTCACTCGTAGCGTTACTCAAATGATTTGCTGAACCACCGCATTATAATAACACATGCAATGACTGAGTATATATACGATAATAACTGGGTTTACCCAAGTTTTTGAACATTAATCAATCTTCGCTAAATATGTAGACTTTTCTTCGATCAACTGTAGGTGGGGCCAGAACTTCTCTGTACTGTCGTATTTGAAAAGTCATTTAAAAATGTTCTAGTTGAAAAGTGAATGAAAGAAAACTTCAATAAATTTGCATTGCAAATCTTCAACCTGCCATCACTAGATGCAGTGCATCATATTGGAAGTATCGTCACATCGTACTGAGTAAAGGTACGCTCTCATAGAGCCACGGCAGCACGAATTTGTCGTACCGGCAAAAGCAACAAACCAATCACAGACTAGCTCCGTTTGCCGTCCAGTGTGGCCTTGAGAGTTGGTTGAAGTTGAACATTTTGCTGGCCAACAAACTTGCCGTGATGACATCGACCATCGACTGTCAAGCTCTTATCGACCTTGTCATAGTTCTCTTATCGATTGATTCGATATATATATACACCTCCAATCTTCCATTGACATTATAGCAAATTATAGCGTAAATATGTGCAACAACTATTGATAGCAATAGTGAGCATTTTGAAAGTAATTAAACAGCTGAAAGTTCGTCACGGTAACCACCTCAAATCGTATTTATGCCAAAACAAGATGTAGGCCCTACCAACACTTGCCCGTCAAACAATGAGAATCCACCTGTTGCCGTGGTTGTATGAACGACACGATTCTTTTGACGTCGCGCTATGCCCGTAAAGATTGCCAGCCGGTAACCTTTCATCTTACCATCTCAGATCTTAGTCACAATTCACTGAAGCCAGTAGGTATTAGCTATCAGTTCAGTATCGTTACCATTTCAAATAAAAAATCACAGAGAATTTCCTAATATAAGGCCTGGAGTAAAAAAATCATGTCATTTTTTGGTCTGATACCAGGCCACATTTTAATAAATGACCTGTATGTCTACAGACTAATACCGGTAGAACTTTTATTTGATTGAAAATAATAATAAATAAAAAATTATCATGAATTAGTAGTACAGGACTATCCAATTGAATGTGTATCAAATTTAGACCATGCTGAGCAGGCCTAAATATTATTTATAAAACTTGAAAAGATATATTTTATGAATTTCAAGTTTCCCGGAAGAAGTTTTTACCTCATCTCCAGAGCCATCTTCACTGTCGCTATCTGCTTTCTTGCGTTTACTAGGAGTAGGTTTCTTTGCTGCTCGTTTTGCTTTCGGTTTCTCTTCTTCTTCGTCGTCATCCTCTTCGTCTTCCTCCTCCTCCTCATCGTCGTCGTCATCGTCATCTTTGCCCTTCTTCGATCCGTTCTTTGGTTCTTGTTTCTCCTTGAGACACTTCATGACGAGGTCATCAACCTCTTTCTTGCGTTCCGTCAGATCGATTTCCAGCTGCTCCTCGAGTAGGGTACGCACTCGCTTGGCGGACATTGTTGTGAGATCGGCATCTTGGAGAATGGCTGCAACAAAGTATCAAAGCCAATTAGCTCGATATATTTTTTTCTAGTATAGCTCTTCTTCTGGATGTATAATTAGAAGCAAGCAATGGTAAATTCATTTGTAAAAACCCCTCTAGCCAATCAGATCAATGTAGGTAGCCTAATTGTCATTAGGCCTACTTTTCAAATTCCTATTAAATGCTACCATTGTAATAATTTCAGACAATACCCAGGGGGGGACATCAAGTAATTAGGTTTTTTATATTGAAATGTGATAACTATATTCATATAAATGTCAAATGTAAACATTAGCGACTTGAGAAGAGTTTTGAACTCAGTGTTAATCAAGGTTGATAAAATGTAAAAATATAATGAAAATAAAATATGGTAGCCTCTAGGAGGGCAAAATTATTCAAGGTAAGCTTGTTCGGCCCACACATCTAATTCTTGTGTATTTGAAGGACACATCAAAATACATATTAGGCATAAAAACATTGGTTCATTTTATATTTTTTATATAATACACATTGCTGAATAATGATTGTTCAATATGTAGAACATATAGATTAAACCCTTCAAATAGTGATTTTTCTATCCACTTCGTAGAATTTGGGTTAGTTGCATGGATATTTATTTTAAAACATGATTGTGTTTGGTATTTTTGTATGGGCGTCATGATGCACTATAGAAGCCATTTGGTTGTATGTTGTTGTGTTAGTTCTTCTAGGGGGTAAATGGCACATTTACAAGAGTAAAATGCATGAAATCTTCATAACACCCATGTTGTTTCTTGGCATTTAAATTTGCTCTGATTTATTTTGAACATATTTCTTTTACAGAAAAGTGTGTAGGTATTACGTATAAAAAGAATTATCAATTTACCGGTAATTTCCTTGCGGAGTTCTTCCTTTGATAAGTCAGCCATTTTACTCGATGAAAGGTAAAATCAGTGCTGCCAACAATGATCTATGAAGGCACCTCCATTCAAAATTATTGTTACGAGTACAATGTATCATATTTTAAAACAGTGGTATGGAACGTACTCTTATTGAATACCTATGTGAAAGGTTCAAAGGTATATACGGAGAAGTTTAATATTAAGTATATAACCTTTATGATTGTCAAAATTCAATATTTGCTTGGCGAAATAAATATATTCCCGCGAAACTGATGTCCTTTGTTTCATTCCATATGCCCATGACGAGTTTGTCATCACATTTTATTAAATCAAGTTAATTTTAAGACTCCATTTGAATGTGGGATAACCATTTACAATTCTTCTTAGAAAATGTCTTATATTGTATGAATATCTAATAAAGGTAGAGAATTTGTATATTATTTTCTATCAAATCATTTAGGCTTTTACAACAAGTTTTCGGTCGATACTATGATCGCACAGGTGCTGCGATCAAGCGATTTCAAGCTGCAACATTGCTTACTTTGAAACTTTGTCACTAGGTGTCATTTCAGTTCCATCTCGGAGAAATCAGCTTCGATAGGGACCTCAGTACTTGCATTAGGATGTAACTTCAGTTAGGAACAACTTTTTCATATTATAATGCAACATGCAATTGGCGATTTTGTCGCTATTATACCCTGACCCGATTTTGGTCAAGTACATTGCATTCTACTAGTCGAGAAGAAAACATCTCTCCATCACTTCTTTAACAATACTCAGAAGCAAATCGGTACAATCAGTTGAGATAATGAAACAGTTATCCTAAAATGAGTGCCACTTCTTGATACAAGCTATTGTTATAATATGCATTACGCTTTCTATACCTCTAATTGTCGTTCTGTTATCATCGCATGTTTTTGAAATCAATAATAATTGTATGCATATTATGTTTGAAAGTCACACTTACGAATTTTTACGCCTAGTTAGATATTTTTATGGTTGGTATTCTGATAATAAGACCAGAGTCACGAATGCTCATAATAACTACGTTTCGACATGATTTTTTCTGCCTTTGCAAATATTAGGTAGAAAACAATACTATAAGATATGTGTAACCTAAATAACAAAAACGCCAAGTGATAAACTGATAGGTCCTTGAAGATAGCTTGTTATATGTTATTTTTATTTGCCCTATATTAAATAATGTTTGCAAATATAATTGTGAACGCATATATAATTAATGTTGCTATTATAATCGCACTGAATCATAAGTTCAAAACCGAGATTAAAAAACTACGTAACACAATTGAATTATAGTTTGTTCTTATTAGGGTACGTTGCTCCCGCACGTTGCATGAAAAATACGTAATAAAAAGAAGTGTATATAGTAGTATTCTATTGACAAAAACTACGTGCTTACCAGTCCAAAAAACATTCGCTCGCTATTCATCTTTTATGAGTAATAAAATTGTAAGGCTAACATTAGAATGATTGAAACTATAAAATAATCACTACTATATTATATTCGTTGATTTTTTCTATAACGGCCGAGTTTGTCATTGTTAGACAAAGATAATGAAATGCTAAATTGAAGTACGAAATTATTCAAATCAAGTGCATTGTAACGGATATAATATTGTCAGCACTGCATTTGTTTGAGTTCTAAATTTAGAATTACATTAGGTTGTAGTAGGCCGTGATTATGTGATTTGATTGTAGCCTCACAATCAGTTGAAATAACACTTAAAGTGTCACATATGTTTTCCTGTATCGTGAAGGTAAAATCCTCGAGAAAGATTGAACTATTCACCATTTTAGAACGATGTTTTGAGTCTGTAAACTTTTATTTTTCCTAGTTTTTCTATAGTTTCAAAACTTTTCTTGTTAATTTGCATTCGGCCCGGTTCATCAATAATCAATATATTTTTTAGCGTTTTATCATCAAAATGGCAATAACATAATATTTAAAAAGTGTATTATAAAATATTCTCAAGTTGGCCACCTGTATTGAAATCTAGGCCTACGAACCATTGAATATAATAACATTTTTCATTAGTATACATAATTTGAGCTAAAAAATGGATTATTGGGAAATACATAATAGGTATCCGTATGTGGCCTCACAAGATCAGAACGTCAGTCAATATAATGGTAACTTTATTATACTTGGTCAAATGATCTGATTCTCTGAGCAAATGGCTTGGGTTCGAATGCCGGTGCCGTCTCGTATTGTTCCTCACCCACCAGTCATGCGTCATAACGGCATGACGTCATGTTATATGACCAATTATTGTCAAGATTATTAGTTCAGTTGGTAGAATTGTGAAAATAAAAAAATTAATACTTGAGTTGTTACTCTTGTTAGGTCTACTTAGGGGAGCTCGTTTGTTGGGGCCAGACTATTAAAATAATGTATCTAAAATTAAAAGGATCAAGACTTATGTTCTCTCCTGGGAAATCATTTCACGAAAAAAATAAGTATTTAATTTGATAAATTATTCTAATTTATAAATTCATAATAATTCGAAGACTTCCGATAGAAATTGTAAATAACTTTTATGCAACTCACGACGATTGGTGTTCTACACAGTTACGAAACGCAGCAATTAATTCGTCAATTAGGTCGTGTAAAATATTGTAGGAATGCAAATTGAATTTAAATGATGAAAACGATGCAAACATTGTTTAGGTTTGAGTCAGTCCCGATATCAATGAAGAAAATAATGTATTTTTATTTTGAAGTCATAAATAATAATTAATTATTAATAGGTTGTATGTTAATCCATTGATAATATCAAATCCAGTTCATCACTTTCTATGGACAGTGGATTTCTTGGACTCAGTTCCTGTCCCTATACCGCGAGTCCTCCATCCTCCTCCCCTACTTCTTCCTCTTCTTCTCTTCCTATCTCCCTTTCACCCACAGTCTTCCTCTTCCCTTCTCCCTCCTCCTCCTTTCCGATATCTTCCTATTCTACTACTTGTTCTCCCTCTCACCTACCTTCTTCTACTTCCCTTCCCTTTGTCATCCAATTCTTCTCTTCAGTCGACTCTTTTCAGTTTGCATTCGCATCAAATATTACTTCAGGTAATCTCTTATATTCCATTCTTCTCATATGGCACTTTAATTTCTGCTTCATCTCGCCATCCAAGTAACAGCTCCGTATGCTGATACTGGTACGTAATAAAATTCTTCCCACTCTTTCTTTTCACACTTTTACTCTTGTATTATAATTATAATTATTATTAATCTAATTATTATTATTTATTAAAAAATACGTAAAGTCACCATTTTATTTTGTAGAATAGTATCGAAATGGCAACGAACGACTTACACCCCCTTCCCCATTTCCCTCCACCCCTTCCCCTCATTTGTACAAAGGTGTCTCACGATTAATTATGTAATTGGAAATTAATCTACAGAATCGAAGCATGCTACTAATAACATATTAGTACGTCTGGGTTTGCATTTATTTTAATCTTCTTGTTTTTCTTTTTCTTCGCCATTTTTTACTACGTGGTTGCATACGTGGGTAAATGCATTGCAATGCATACCCCTTGTCATGTGCACACACAAAGGTGATTATTCGATCGTCTGTCTAGACATATGATTCAACATAGCCGATTGGTAGTGTCGAGCCACCACGAATTAGCCCGAGGCTGTTCAACCTAGAAGTAATGAAAAAGATGTCAAACTTCGACCTCGCGCGCAATAACGATTTATTGGCTTTAAAAACTCTTGTACAAAAAAAAGTAGTAAAAACATGCTCGGTTCGGAACTGATGTTTGCCGAATGGCTAGTAGAATTCGTGTCTAGCGCTGGGCCGGGTTAACTCTAGACGTATAAAGAAAGGTCAGTAACCGAAAGTATAAAACGAAATAATAAAAGGAAATAATAAAAATAGAGAAAAAATTCGCGCGCCGCTCGCTAGCTGGTTGGTATGACTACGCTGTGAAAAAGAAGTAGAAAAATAACCGGTATGTTAAGCAGGTGCATTACATGACGGTTAACCCGAACAGGCCGACATGGCTGGAGAAAAATGCACGTACCTTGGCTAATTCTTTATTCTCGTTCTGAACAGATAAGACGGAATACAAATGAAAGAACAAGAATTGAGAAAGAGAAAATGGCGCCAACTAAATAACTAAATTCGAATCACGAACGTGCATTCTATTATTGTTCGAAAAACGTACTAGATTTTTGTTTCACTGACATCACTCATTGTTGATAGACTTTGACAACAATACTGGAATGAATTTCAACCAATCTGAATCTGTAATTGTTTTGTTTGCCTATCCCATATGAAGCAGCGTATGTCATTCATAATAATTGCATAATGATTAGTATCAAGACATAAAAATGATTATTTTATAGCTGTAGTAATTTAAAAATCGAACGTGAACAATGAACTGAGCTGAAGCCTACGGATCATGGTGGCTGTGGTATCGAAATGTTTTGTATAAATTACAACAATGGACTGTGGATATCTGAGACCGCCTTGAGTGCTGTTTCTCGAGTAATTGGTGATTGATGATGCATGGACGATAACCAACTCTGTGAAATAGGCTCTCCACGGCTGAGGTGAACACAATCATGTTCTAGATTAATTGGAGGAGCGTAGCGATACAAGAATTCAACAATAAATAAACGGTAAATAATAAATACGTATAAAATCTATTTGGATTTAAAAAAAAACAATTACAAACGTGTATGAATGAGAATGTTATGTTACTGTTTCTATTTATGTTGGATTATTTTTTATAACAATATCAATTAAATCTTTAAAAACTACACAGTCTTCAATTTTCTGAACCTTTACAATATGTAATAAACAAGATCCAAGTGATTAGTGATCACATATAAATACATATAAATGGATCGATGCTCAATCACTTATGTGCTATATATAAATAGTAAAAGAAATGCGTAATCTATTCGTAGGCCTATACTTATTTTACAACATTTTATAACACATGACAAATGTGATTATTACTTTTATTTGTTATCAAGTAAATAGCACTTTTCAATCTACATTGCTTACACAAACACAGGTCTATACTTACACTATTGATGTACACCATTTATTATTTAGGATAATACCATATACCACGACTGCTTCCTTCCTCTCATCGAAAACACCCATAACCTCATTGTTGTGTAATTACTAAATACTATAAAGTAAACATGATAGTATTCATATACTATTTATCAAAGTGTAAGTAAAAGCATAGATGTATATATGACCAGTATACAATTTGTTCATTAATAAAATATAACTAAATGCTCAATATTGTATAAACTATTAAAACGACGGCAATATCAAATAAAGTAGAGTCGTAGATTTAATGTGTGTTTTCTTTATCGTAGACCAGGAGCTACTGGCTGCATGTTCATAAATGCATAATAAACGGCCGATCTAGATTCATCATTATAAAATCCGTATCATCATCATTATAAAGTCGACAAATACCAGTAATGTACATTATAACTCTTTCATCTAGTGATTGTACTTTCTTGTAGGGATTAAGGGAACTGCAGGAAAACGCTATACATGCTATGCTTTTCAATGCTCGAGATTTTATGTATAAGAAGTAAATAATTTAAGAAGCGCAATGTGATTCGGCCGTATACCGCGTGTTTGATATGGTTTAGGGTTAAGTACAGTCACGTTCTAAGTCTCGTCCCCTATCTCTCTCTCTCTCTCTCTCTCTCTCTCTCTCTCTCTCTCTCTCTCTTTCTCTCTCTCTCTCTCTCTCTCTCTCTCTCTCTCTCTCTCTCTTTCTCTCTATCTCTCTCTATCTCCCGTCGAAGATCTACATCGTTCCAAGCGAACAGAGTCCTTCATTATTACCCACTATCATATTTTTTCCATCATTTCACAGAGAATCTTAAATAAAATACACCCATAAAAACACAACAATTACATTTCTATTTATACTCATTATCCAATCTACACTCTATACCAGTATCGATCGAGATGAAGGCGCGAAACACCCGTGCATCAGTAGCGTTGAATACAAAGGACGGTCGCTCGGAACCTTCTTCCATCCTGGATACAAATACTAATTATAATAATTACAATATTTGTAAATCTATCAGAGCCCGATTAAATCTGCTATTGTGTGGCAAGATGCAACATGATCTAGTCGAGTTAACGACGGGTGAATTACGCGCCGGATTCGATGAGGGACCGACAGGACTTGACGGGGCTATATAAGAGCTGATGATACACGGTCGTTCACGTTTTTCTTCTTTCTCTCACGAACTAGCTAGAAGAAACGTCACAAACTTGACTTGTGCAAGCGCAAAGAAACACTTTTCGTTAACAAAAATGTGTAATGAAATATATATATATATAAAATATATACATACACATATACATATACAATATATATATTTATATATATATATATATATATATATATATATATATATATATATATATATATATATATTGGATATAAACTTATTTTATTACACGAGCAGATAATGAAAAAGGAATAGATGCGAGAACGCGTTGGTGGAGGTAGTATTTTCGTGGTCGTATTATATTGCAAGTTGGCATTTCAATTTCATATCATAAAACTTGGATGAAATATTATATAAAGAGAGATTTGGCCTTGTCTTCCTTTAAGGCACATGTTTGAAGTTTTTATGGAAAATTTGTTCTATAGTTCATAACGAAAACATGAGTGCACAGCAATATATATATATATATATATATATATATATATATATATATATATATATATATATATATATATATATATATATATATATATATATATATATATATATATATATATCATTACGAGTAATATGAGAGAATAATTTCAATTGAGCACTAGTGAAGGGTGTGACTTATCAGTAGGCTACCTAAATCGAATCATAAGGTATTATGATACTTATAATATCATCATTATACCACATAATAAAGACCCCACTTTTGATTGGATGTTTCGTTTTTTAAAAAAGTGGCTGTTGAATTATTTACTATCGGTCAATTTCGCTAAATCGACTGCCATGCACTATTAGCAGAACTGATTATTAATAATAATCATCAATTAACTCTGAGCAACATCATTTTCAGGAAATCGTGTTCTTGAAATGGTTGGGGTCAAATCTTCTACTAGATAGATATCGCACTAATCACTCATCTTATGCAATGAATGTATCACATCATTTACACGAAGAGTCTATGCAGGTATATATACTTATATCCACTGAAGAAGGTTCTCTACCAACCTAATAAACACAAAAATCCGAAGTCACGTTCGTGTAGCTTTGATAGCTTTAGAGTTATATTATAATTTTTCTGGACGAGGTTTACGACAAGAAACTCAACTGCATCTTTAAAAAGTGTTAAATATTTGAATGACAACACAATCCTGAACCTGGATTTTAAGGAATAATCACGATATTTATTTATTTGTCATTTATGTATTATTTATGAACAACGGAACGATTGGTCTCACAAGTGCCATGTAATCGAGGGAAGGAAGTGGTCATGGCCGAGCCATTCGCCTTTCGTGAATACAAGTATATTATCTTACTAAAGCAAGGTACCAACAACTTGATTAACGACGTATATGACAATAAGTTAATCAAGAAACATTTCCTCGTCAAACAAATTGGATTATTATGTAAAATATAATATTACCATGTATCAATAACACATCGGCATACTTGGATTGTCACATTCAGTTTTTGTTCCAATATATATGCATATCATCAAGGAGGATAGAGTGATAATATTGCAACAATGGATATCCCGTATAATATATTTATTGACTATACATCCTTTTTTTATACTGAGATGGGTGATTCAGTGACTAGCGGGCCGAACTGTCATTCAGGAGACCGGGGTTCGATTCCCGTCCTGAGTCTCCTCTAGTCTGGTGGTCAAGTTATACTCGAGAACAGGCCACGACCGTTTTCTTCTCATTCCCATCAAAATACAATATATATATATATATATTTTTTTTTAAATTTTATATTTAGTTTAACGAATCACTGTACTGATGACTAAATACAAAATATACAAAATAAGTTATTACATACATACAAAATAGTATACAAAATAGTATTACATACAAAATATTATAGTTGGAAGATATAGAAGATTTGGAAGAAAGTGATAGAAAGTTTTAAGAAGAATCGATTAAAGAGAAGATAGATAAAGGTCAACAAATGATTGAACTATTCATTATTACTACCCTATCCGCATTTCAGTTCATTTTTAAAATTTCATCTAATTTTTATTTCAATATTATTACCTTCCCCCCCCCCCACCCCTCTTTTTCTTATCCACGCTACATTATATAAATCAGTCTTCAAGAAATACATTTGATTACATTTGTCATTTCATTGGATTTTAATATGTTTCATGTTATTCTGTATCTTCGGGCAAATCTTTTGTAAGAGCATGCAGAGATTCAATCAAGAATCTATATATGGGAGTGAGTCGATTTAGTACATCAGTTTTTTGATGATAACTTTCGAACGGTATAAGACATCAAAATTCTAGTAGGCCTAAAGGAGAAACATAGATATTTTTAATGCCTCAAGATGGTATAAGTATAGAATTAATAAGTTGACAACTTATATCGCCTAGTTATCTTAACTGAAAATGTTTTTTTTAGCAGTATACTTTTGACAATTATACGATATGACCTATATGGTTATGCGACACTAAAAGTAACACCACACACCAGAATGCGCTCCTAAATACCAATATGGTCGCCGAAACGTTTTAGAGAACTGTCAACAATGTTTCACTTTCGATAAATGTCATTGTTGAGATATGCGCGCGCTTCATTTTGTTACTTTTCACAAGTTCCACTCTTCACCACTGACAGCGTACATGCTACTTTTACTGTCGAATAACTCATACCATTTTGAAGGTGTTATAAAAAACAGTGTTTTCATCGTATCAGAATTTTGATATCTTATACCTTTCGAAAGTTATCACAAAAATACTGATATTTCACTAAATCGACTCCCTTTCGCTCTTGACTCGTCATTCTTCTTCACAATAGAACTACGTGAATGCAATTAAATAGCCATTAAGGGCGGTTTTTGTGCAGCGCCTGAAGGTGATATCGAATAAGGTGGTTGTATATGGGTGGCCGGGGGATGTACTGCTTGCTTGCCTGATCACATTGTTGAACAAGTAATTGAAGGCAGATTCCCATTCTGATTTCAATTATTTACTGGTAAGACAATATTAGTTATAGGCCTACTAGGCAAACGCGGAATATGCGTTGTAAGATGAGCGAGATATCTAAATAGAGTATAATCGAAACTCTGCACACGTTGACTCGTATAAAATATACTTCATTCGGTAAATGTCGAATCTACGAAGTCGTGAATCTTGGCAATATTTTTCTGCTATTATTTCTATCGAATTGATGATTTAAAAAATATATTAAATTATTTCCTTCAGAACGGCTGGTCTGAATCGCATACAAATGTGTAATATAGTGTGTAGGCCCTATAATTTTTGTGTTCACTATTAGGAAAAATTTGAATTTTTTGGAGAGTTTTTATTTCTTAAATTTCTTGTCCAGCCTATTGTTATTGGGTTAATCGATACATTGAGATGGTTTCTCTAAAATTGTCCGATCAATTCACCCCAAAAACTGTACAGTTCTAAGTTAGATATGTATGCGTGTACAGAAAAAGTTTCATGACGATCAGTCAAACCCTGCGACCTGTGCAGTGCCTACAAATAAACAAACAAACAAACAAACAACACACAGACTCTCCACTAGAGAGAGAACACACGCTCCACTAGAGTGGGATGGAAGTCTTATAGTTATCGCTCATCTAAAAGTATAGAATAAACCATATACCGGTACTGAATAAAATCTTATACGCATCCATTCAGCAGCAAGAATACTGTGGAAAGATTTTTCAAATTTCATTTCATGAGCGAAATTATACGTAGTTTTATGAGGTGCAAATAAAATTGAAGGAAAAAATACGAAAATATGATGAAAATTCACTACGAGAATTTGTGATATTGAGTACTCATTCAAAATTTAATGTATGGTCAAAACTATCCTTATTTTTATGGAATGCCAAATAATATGAAACCTGAAAAATAGGAAAATAAAAGTCAAGGAACTAGCACTACTAGACTTTTTACTATCACGTATTATATTTTTAAAGTTGAATTTTATGTGATGCCATAAAAATGTGAAACACCAAAAATACGAGAATATGAATCAAGAAATTTCAACAAAAACATTAAGGGAGTGCATGCACTGTGTTAATGCAATAGAGAATTTCATCTTTACTATTTTGTTTTCTATATTCACGGAACAGTGTCATTGAATAAAAAAGTATACCAAATTCATGCTAATTAAATTCATGCTCTTTAATGAATACGACATTCTATTTTTGTGAATTCTACAAGTTTGAAGATAGTAGGGCCTACCTGAATGAATATCAAGAATGTGATGAAATTCATACATTTTTTTATATTGGGTTTAACGACGCACTGTTATGATAGCGCAGATCTATTGGCGTCGGATGGATGATTAATGAGATGATGAGATGAAGGTTTCTTGGGTAATGGGAAGGAAGCGATTGGGGCCTATATTGTGGGAACATCCCGGCATTAGCCTATACTGCAGAGGCAAATCACGAAAAACCCCTGTATAGATGGACGGCGGCGGGGATCGAACCGGGTCCGAAAACCCCTCGCCTCCTGGCTCACACGAAGCGAGCGCGTTAACCACTACGCTACATCTGCCAAGCATGCCGGTAATTCGTTCATGAATCATCTTAAAAGTTAAAACTGATTGAATTCACAAAAATAAAATGTCATTAAATGTCCCTGTCCGAGCATGGCGCTCACCGACCATCAAATGTGGGATCTGGGATAGGCCTATATCTAAGAAAAATTGATCTGTTAAATTATATTATTATTATCTCGAATATTCAATTTATCATAAAAACTCATTGTTTTTATTATTCTGTCTTGACTATGTATTGAGAATAAATAAAAAAAAAAGGAAGATCGAAGATATGTATTTCACTAACGTCTCCCTCTGGAGTGATCACGGAGCCGCGAGGAAGTGATGATCGACCACGTGATCGTCACGTGACAGTCACGTGGCCTAGTCTCACACGGCAGATGTGTCGAGACTAGCAATCAGTCGCACAGGAAACCGTGTGACGGAGTCGAGGGTCGAACCCGGGGCCGCAGACGACCATTTCTCATGTATCGGCTGCACCTCTCAGATCTGTGAATAGAGCGTCTGCTAGTTGGTTCTATGGACTATTGAAGCTGTCAATGAAAATGTACAAATGAGTTGAGCTAGGTCGGGTTGTATGGTGATGTGATGAATAATAAGAGTTATGACTGCATGGGGTTAGGCGATAGGATATGTTATACCTTCTTAAGGGGGTTCATGCACGTTGCTTATAAAAATAGAGAAATTCACCTTCACTATTTTTTTTCCCATGTTCAAAAATCAGTGTAATTGAATGTAAAGTTCACATCTCCAAGATAATTCTATGCTCTTTAATTGATATGACATTCTATTTCAGTGAATTCAATAAGTTTTAAGATAATACGTCAATGAATAGAAAGAATGTGATGAAATTCATTGACGTATTATATCTCAAAACTGATTTCACAAAAATAGAATGTCACATTAATTAAAGAGCATGAAATTATCTTGGAGATGTGAACTTTACATTCAATTACACAGATTTTTAAAAATGGAAAAAAATACTGAGGATAAATTTCTTGAAATATGACAAAATGTTTTAAATGATCAGCTGGTTTCGAACCCGCATCCTCTAGCCTCCAGTTGACAAAGTTCTAGGTATTTGCTGTCCAAATCAGCCAAGGTTTTAGTGAAACGCTATTGATTTTATTGGAGAGTAATTATAAAACTAATTGGAACAATAACAGGGATGTGGGTGATTACGCCGCGGTTTACCGAGTAACAGTGTGGCCCCTCGAGAGGTACCGGGTTCGTATCCTATGCGGGCGTGCATACAACTGTCACTACTACCATTCATGGTGAGGATTATTGTTTGGTTATCTAGCAACCCCACCAAAAACCAGGCTGTTTGGGATACGAGCCGCCCTCGTAAGCACAGTCAGCTGAGGCACGGGTTTTTGTAAACGTCCTCATCATCACTCTTCATAGTTTCATTACCACCTGATTATTTGTATCCCCGTATAACTTAGATGTTGGTGGGGTCGTTAAGCAAGCAATAATAATCATTGGGGTACGAATGAGCAGGGGCGTAGAAATTTTGATCTGAGGGGGGGGGGGAATAATAGTAAATACAAATGTCATATTTATCCAACCAGCACATGTAGCTCAGTTGCTAACGGGCTCGCTTCATGTGATCCGGGAGGTGAGGGGCATATCGGGCCTTGATTCGACCATTCACAGCCCTGCATTTTCATATAGCATGATTCAAGAAAAGTGATGAACAGGGTACACAATACCATTGTGTGTGATGAATCACACAAGAATTATGAATCTAAACCCAATTATAAATTATTTGGAATGTATAATTATACTTTCAAGAACGTGCTCGAATTTTTCAATATCGCAATATATTTTGTTCATTAATATTTTTCAAATATTTGGCTCAATATAAATTTTGACTATTTATATACTGATACATAAATTGTAAACCGTCGGTTTGAATGAAAATATAAATGAAAATAACCCTATTGTAGTCCACACAGTCGTTGTGTCCTGATTAGCAGTATACACGTCTGGTTCTTTGTTTTCCGCTGTCCAGTGTAGGGTTTAGTGATTAAGGCAGGTCGTGGCCAACCGTCCATTGTGTCGTGTGGATAAGGAGCTCGCGTGACGTAAGGGCATAACTGCATGACTGACACGGCAAAAATAAGCCAATCGTAACGTCGATAAATCGAGAGATTTTAGACACATATCAGAAAACTAAATTATAGACTGGTCAAAATCAGTTGATATGTCATAGTTATTATATCTAGGTGGTGCGTGTGTATATTGGAGGTGATAGGTTATAAGGCTATGTTTATGCAATATCATATTTTTTGTTTCACCCTTTATCACATGCTCAATGCTCATTAATGGACATGTATGATTTAGGCGTCCCTGATTCTGAAAACGCACATTTTATTTTGCATCAAACTGCATATTTGGCTAGCCGCCCCGGTGGCCAAGTCAATCATCGCTAGTGGTAGTAACGGTGAAGTCACCGTTGGGCGTGGGTTCGAGTCCCACATAAGGCATGGGTTTTTGTAAACGTCCTTTCACCTATCATCACTTCATCGTCTCACTATCATCCGCTCATTCGTACCCCCGTATAACCTAGCTGTTGGTGGGGTCGTTAAGCAACATAAAAAAAAAAAAAAAAAATGCATATTTGGGAACATTTTTGATATAAATGGATATTTATGCTTTTTAAGGGAATATTTAATATCATTTTCATGAGTTTTACTTAATATTTTTATTATTGTTTGTAGAATATTACAAAGTTGATTAGCATTTTTATTTCCATTTTTCTTGGGTCGTGGTAGACCTACATACTCTAGATACTACGCATCATTAATTTTATTAAAAGTAACTTTTTCAATACGAAATTAGCTGTTTATTTTTGATGATCCCAATTCCGTTCAGGCTTACATATATTTACTATTGATATTTTCACCACAGTTTTGAACCTGTAATTAAATGTGTATTTGTTAAATACGCACTATACAGATATTTTGAAATTTTAAGTGCATATTAAAGCATTTTAATCGAATATTTTGCCATTTTCAAGTGCATGAATAATTGAAGTTTTTTTCAGTGCATAAACATCCTAGCCCTGTGTAGAAAAAGTCGAGCAATGTGTAATGTGGTATTGTCCGCGGTTCTATTCCCGTCATGATGAAAGGTATTTCTTGGTTTTCCTCAGTCGGTGAAGTCGGATAGGATAGTTAAGTATTATGTTTGGATCTAGATCGTCACCTTTCCGTCTTACCAACAGACTGAAAAGGGTTTTGTTCACTGTACAACTTGACCCTAAATCCTATCGAAAAACCACAATAAAAAAATGATAAATATTGCCAATTTGATCTAGATCTGGGTTGATATGGATGGGGTGGTAATCGCCCTTGTGGTGCCTCGGTCAAACGATCCTAACTTGCCATCCTCAGCATTAATAGGGAAACATTACTTTGTCAAGTTTACGATGTGGGAGTCCATGGGAATCGATTTAGCGGAATATATATTTTTTTTTGTGAAAAATTTTGAACGGTATGAGATATCAAAACTGTAAAGAAAAAACACAGATATTTCCAATACCTTCAAGATAGTGTATAAGTAATAACTATTTATCTCGTATCGCCTAATTGTCACGCGTATACGGCTAAAAAAAAAAAAAAAAAACGTACACGCGTAACAGTGCGATATGACACCATCTTGAAGGTAATGAAAATATCTGTGTTCCATCACTATTAGAATTTCGATATCTCGTACCGTTCAAAAGTTATCACCAAAAAGCTATTATTTCGCTAAATCATCGGAGTCATTAAAATGCATGATCATGTTTCCTAATCCTCAGTCAGATTTGGTGACTTAATTAATGACAGCTGCTCCTGTTCTGCATTTGTTTACACGGCACAGTATCAACTGCAGGAATAATGAATGACCAGCAATAATTGCGAATTATTTGATGACTAGTAAATACTTAATTATTATCACATATTTATTGTATACGGTATTCGATAAAAGCAAGTCATTCAATAATACACACACACACACGCACACACACAGATATATATATCTATATCTATATATATATATCTATATCTATATCTATATCTATATATATATATATACTTTGTGATATATATATCGGCCCTATATATATATATATATATATACCGTCTCTCTCTCTCTCTCTCTCTCTCTCTCTCTCTCTCTCTATATATATATATATATATATATATATATATATATATATATATATATATATATATACTTTGTTATAGATTAATCCAATTATTAGGTCAATAAGTTTTCACCCAGTTCCTTCCCCCACCCACTGCAAGTATATCCCCCCTCCACCCCCCGCGGACCACCCGTACAGATCTTCCCTCTTCCTCCCGCACACCCCTGTCCTTGTCATACACGTTGGTTTCCTTGTTTATTCAGCGAATATCTATTGAGAATATATATATATGAATTAGTGTGGTTATTTATTTGTGTTTAACGACACGTTTTATCAACTGTTCCGATGATTGTGAGGATGATAAATGAATGTGTTATTAATGAAGGATTAGTAAACGAGGAGAGAAACGTTATTGTTTATTAGTGACAGGACTGTATATTCATTATTATAAAAATAAGTTTGTGGAAACTTGAAAAAAAAATAGTAGATTGAAAAGTATTTTGTTTGTATTCTTTTCATTCGCTATCCACTCTCCTAATGCTGCACCAATGTTAAATTCAAACAGCCATGTTTTCTTTTTATTAAAATGTAAAATTTCCTTTAAAAATTTCCCGGAAATCAAGGCTAATTATGATAAATTAGGATCGTTCGTACCGGTTCCCTCAATGGTGATCTTACAACCGCTGAGACAGTAATCAACTTTTTTCTTTTTTTTTCATTAGTCGAATACATTAATACAGAAAGAAATTCACAATTACAACAAAAGAACATCCACAAAGCCCTTTAAAAGGGCTTTACTGTGGGTTAAATAGTGAATGATGAGTATACAAGTTCAAATTCGGACGTGTCTGACATATACATAAAAATTAAGAAAGTACCGGTAGTTAAAGGAAAGAACAAAACATTGACTTTTTTTGATATTCTACTCAGAAGATTTAAAGAATTATTGAATTGTAATTTTCTTAATAAATTGTATATAGGGGTAATTAACAATTCAATCAATTGAGTAAGGGGGGAAGCTAATCTCATTCCTATTCATTAACATCTTGTGTTTCTTCTTTCTTTCTTCCTCCTTTCTCATAATTACTCTCCATACTCTAGAATAGTTATGTTTTGATATTAAATCAGGTGATGTCGTATGATAAAGAAATAATTTTGATTATGTAACCGCAAACATTTTGACCTCAATTGGCATTTTCAACTGTTGAACTATGGCAGGCTAGACCTGATTTTACCAAATAGTATTTAATTGGGGGAAGAAATTAATTTCCAGACACTGACTCTCGTGGTATATACTCGTATTCACAAAATAAGAAGGTTTAATATACACAAACACACATCACTGCTATATTTGTATAGCTGTTGTATTTTAGGATTATTATGATTTTTAAGGACGAGGTTTACGATGAGAAAAGCAACTGCATATTTCAAAGGGTTAAATCATTGAAATTGGATAGCTATATTATGTAATAACCAATATTTGTATAATATTTCGTTGGTAGACGACCTTCTTTCGTGGATACAAGTATATTATCGGCCTGATGAATGTCTTATAACAGTTCAGTTCTTTTTTAAATAAAATATCGCCTCGTTTCCTCAATCGCCCACGACTCCCAAGTATGGCGAACTCCCAGATTCACAGCACTACCACGAAACCCATAAAACCCTATCTCATGTAATTTACATTATCACGAATAATTCGTTTAATAGTTCTTGTAGAGTTCTATTGAAATAAAACAAAACATAATGTTTTTACTATGTTAAGTTGAAACATTAAATTCGATAATAATGAAATATAAATTTAGTCGAGGTTTACTTATTCTAATTTTCTATTGGAAGTAAATGCTGGGAAATTTACATCATCATTCTCTAATGAAACACTAGACGAATTCATTGTGTTTCATCTTTTATTTAATTTACAATTTTGAATTTAAACTTGATTGAATAACTCCTGAATGGGAAATGTATCAGAAACGAAGTTACATTATTTTTTCTGAGACTTTACAGATATATCAAGTTAGTATTTTGACTTAATTTGGTTGAAAAATCATAGTTTCTCCACCTAAAGTGCGTGTAATTCATCACTTGGAATGTATATCCACATTAATTTTTGCATAATTCTATTCCTAATATCAATTTATATTCAATCAAATCGATAGTTTGATCCAATGTAATTAATTTTAATATATTTTAATATTCTGTTGCACATAAAAACAGCATGAAACATTCAAATTTTGGTTTGCTCTAAATGGCCAACCTATAATTTCTTTCTTTCTTATTTCTATAATATATAATATATATATAAATATATATTGTGATTCATTTAAACTAATTATAGTTGGGTTGTAAGATTAACCTTGTGGTGCCCTGTTCTATAAGCGATCGTACTTTCATCCATAGCCTCAAATAGAAAACAATGATTTTGTATCAAAATTCGATGTTATTAAAAGAAAAAATGTATATTTTCATCCATCCCACCAAAACAATCCGACTGTCAGCCATAACTTCTGATGACTTCAACAGTCGGTTTGGTAAATGTGTTTCAAACGGAGTATAGCTCGTAGCAGACGGTTTGGCCATGGCAGAGGCAAACGTAACTGACCACAGGGCAATGTATTACGAGTTGCGTCTTCGGCTGGGCAGGCCGCGTGTTCGTGGCAGGACGCGGGGCATTTCAGAGTTTATGACCCCTACCCCGACGAAACCAGACATGTCCCCCCCTTCCCCTCTCCCCATCCCGTTCGACGTGTCTCGTTTCGTTAGCAGTTCGGTTACTTAGCAACTGTTTCGCAATTACCTGGCGTAGGAAATCTACTGGCGAAAAGAATAGTAGAAGAAGAAGAAGAAGAAGAAGAAGAAGAAGGAGAAGAAGAAGAAGAAGACGATGAGAGAAGAGAGGGAAAAAACAAAAGAGAGTGAGACAAGTTGTGAAACGCCATCTGTTTGATAAGAGTGAACAAAGCACTGAGCAATGAACCAAAAAACGTACACTTTGACATTTTTATGTTGGTTTCTTACCGCCCTCCCCTTCCCTCTCTCCCCTGTCTTGATCTCCTGTCCTCCCCCCTCTCTTACTGACACGCCCGTACCACCGGGGCCTACCTCAACATCTTTCTGTTTAGGGCGGCGAAAAATAGCAAGATTGGAAGCTTTGGTAGGAATATATTATGTTTTTGAAATCAATGTCGTATACTTATTTGTTAAATATTCATTTAAAAGAAATTTAAGTAGAATTTTGTAATATGTAAAAAATTGAAATATCATGTTCAATCAGTGTTGGGGTCTACTTTATTTTTTAGTTGCTCTAAATTGAAAAACCATCTTATGGAGAATTTTTAATTATTTATATATAGGTTATATATATATATATATATATATATATATATATATATATATATATATATATATATATATATATATATATATATATATATATATTCATCAGTATAGATTTAGTTCACAAATATTTGTTAATATATAATCGATTATTGACTTGATATTCGTAGAAACGCGGATAAACGATTGGTCACAGGAAGTTCAACGAAAGTTTGTTATCTATCGAGTTTTGCGTGAACGTAAATAATTATCATTGATTTAATTCGTATCGATATTATCACCTCCAGGCCAAGTAGCCTATCTCATACGACTGACGTAATATTATCACACGAAATATGCCAGTTTTTGTCACCAAAATAAAAACAACGGTGGTTTTTATCCTCCTACTTCCTGTGAATTTCCGTTGTATTTTTAAATTTATAATTACTGTGTGATAAACTTCGCTTGTTTTTTTGTCTTGAAAATGATTTCCGATAATGAATCTGATAAATTAAAAACTATGTTACTACAGGAAAACGAGTTAAAGAACATCACAGCCTGAAACTCGATTTTGATTAATAAAAACGATATTTATTTCCCTGATATTAAAGAATACTCGAGATCATCATCTCAATTTCAGAAATAACATTTAATTTTATTGTCCTTCAGAGACCATGAGTCTTGACATATAAGCATTACCGATTCTGTAAAGAAACATAAACAGAATCGTGTAATGTCCACTTCACGACTCAGAAAAATGTCCGGGTCCTGGTAGACATTAAATCAATAGTATGATTTCTGAAATTAAGATTATAATTTCTAGTTTTCTCTAAAAATAAGAGAATAAATATCGTAACTATCCGCTAAAATCTAGTTTCATGGTTGTGATGGCCTTTAAGGTTGTACGTTGAACTCAAAAAATCAATTAGGATTTCGTTAGCGAAGAACGCGAGTCAATTGAGAATTTAATTGACATTCGCTTGTCATTCAAACTTTGTTAGGTGTGACGAGTGACGCCGCATCATCTGGGCGTCGAGAGGTGAGGGGGGAGGTTGGGGGGGAGGGGGGAGGGGAGGAACGACGCCTTGAAAAATATTTGAGATCAATACAAGAGACCCGCGATCTCGCCCAACACGGCACGCGTTGTGTGTTCGCGCTAGCAACAACAACAACAACAACAACAATTCAACTCGTATGGAAAATCTTTCTCAGGTCACATATTTCAGGTTTTCACATTCTTCACAGCTGATTTTTTCATTTTTTCATTTTACATCTGTGAAAATGTTGGAATCCCCAGATTATTAATTTTATTTCGGATCATTTTAAGGTAATAAATTAATCAGTGTTCATCACCTTTTATAATTTTGATAACTTGACCGTTAAAAAGATATCATCAGAAAATTATGATATACGCTAAATCATCCATGCACACTTAAAGGGAACCCACCCCAAAAAAAGTATCAAATATATTCGGATATTTATTGATGTAGGCCTCCAAGGTTGAAATAGAATTGAACAAAAAAGTTGAAAACTCCGAGAAAATTTTGGCTAATCTAGTTGAATAAACGTTAAACCGTTACATACACGAAAACCATTAGATAGTTAGCATCGAGATGAGAATTGATACATTGGTAGGGTAAACCTTCCTCTGTCAGCTGAGTCAGATTTCATCAGCAAACCTGTAGCACTTTTGTACAAATAAATAGTTTCGGTTACCTCGATTTACGAAAAACAGTTGCGTGAATGTCCCGGGGCTTGTGTGCCAAACGCATGAAGTTGAACTGTTTATTTTCAGCTTAGCCCAAAGTCAGTTCTTTTACGAACACATCGATACCAAACACGATAAAATATCTCAAGAAGTAATCAAATGGCGTACATAACGCGAGATGCATGTGTGACCATTTCAGTGTCAACTAAACCATAAATTATCGTAGTGGCTTTCCTGATGAACGTATTGTAGTATAACTGCTGCACACCATTCAGAGAAGTACCTTCTGAAATATGGCTACACTTTAATAAACATTCACAATATCTACAAAAATAATCACCCTGGTGGGAACTTTTTGCCGTATGGAGACTGGGAACGCATTAAGATTCACACCTCCAGCCAATATCAAGTGAATAAAGAAGGCTCCAACTCAGTCCATATGCGGCATACACAACGCAATCTTGATAGCTTTGGGTTCGAATCCTGATGAGGGTGTGGATAGATTTATTCGTCATCAACACAATTATACTCCCAAACACGTTGTGGGCGGGTCGTTAAACATGTATACTCAATGTCCTTTAAACACACACATTATATACACACACACAGGCCTATATATATATATATATATATACATACATATATGAGCTAAGAGATTTTCGCGGTTGATGGTTGATGGCCGGTAATATGTCTTTGCGGTAAATTTGCCACGATTAGAATCCATTTTGGGTTCTAAAGAGAACCTGTTTTTGCAACGTTTCGCCGGAATTTCATCCGGCATTCTCAGGCGACGGGGGTGAGCAGTCTTGCACCCTAAAGACATATTTACCATTATATAGGCCCTATATATATATATATAGCTCCTGATCTTACTAGCTCAACCGACATACATGTATACGCGAAACACTTGGCGTTTTCCTATCTATAGTTAATTATGTTTACCCATCTTTTGTTACACCAATATCATAAACCTCTACCTTTACACACAAGCCTTATAATCCTTTCGCTCTTACATAATAATCTTTCTCTCCTTTAACTCGTGAGTCTAGGATTTATTATTGTGATCGCTCTTCTACATATACACATAGCCATGCTGTTCCATTAGCTATGAATGAATATGTACACAATCGAGACAGAGAGAGAGAGAGAGAGAGAGAGAGAGAGAGAGAGAGAGAGAGAGAGAGAGAGAGAGAGAGAGAGAGAGACAAGATGCAACGTAGCGTCATTACAAGAGGTCGGTTCATTTCACGGCTGTATCTTTTATTGCTATCACAGCCGTCACGACGTCGGCGTCGTCGTCGGTCGACGTCGTCAAGACTACTTCCGGTTAGCAGGCGTCCACTAGCGGGTGATGACGTCAGTGAGTAGGTCATGATGGTCGAGTGAGCGACGATTAACGTTATTTTAAGGTTACTTTCGAGTACAGGATTCATAAACATTCATTTGTCAATATATCAATGTATGTCAATGTATTGTTCTTTTTATTAACATGGAAAAGTTGACACGAAGACATTGTTTCCCAATCAAGGATAATAGGGAAGAAAACTTAGGATCGTTGGTATAGGGCACTATACTAGGGCGAACTTATTACCCCAAAATGTTCTAAAATAATTTAAAAGTCTTTTCAAAGTAATCGTGTACTTTATTTTACATTGCTTCTAATACAATATTGAAGAAGAAAATATTTGAATTTTTTTATATTTCAAAAACTTGACACAAAATCTTTGTTACCCAATTACGACAAAGGATGACAAGTTAGGATTGTTCGGACGGGTCGCCACAAGGGCGATGTTATCACTCTGAAGAAATCAAATAGATAGAACTGATTCTCGTTGAAAGCTATATAGAAATTCTCTCTCTAGTAGGCCTATCAAGCGAGAGATTATAGAGCGAGTTCGACCTACATAGCGAGCAACCCAAGCAAGTGAGATGGACGTATAATATGCAAGTTTGAGATAACTGTCAGTTGAGCCTTCGCTATTCAACAACTAAGAGTCCATGAGAGTCGATTTAGCGAAATATCTGGTTTTTGGTGATAACTTTTGAACGGTATGAGATATCAAAATTATGAATAAGAGGGAACACAGACATTTTCAATACTTCCAATATGGCAGAAGTTCCAAGTATTCAACTTTTATATCATAATTGTCAAACAAAGCAGCTAAAATAACACATTTTGTTTAATTTTGACAATTGTTTAATATAGCTTGAATAATGTTTACTTATACCATTTTGAAGGTATGAAAAAATCTTGTTTCACCCGTATTAAAATTTCGATATCTCATACCGTTCAAAAGTTTATCACAAAAACCTGATAGTTCGCTAAAATCTCGAAGTAAGTATAGGTATCATGAAGGTAGACGCGTCGCTGACAAACGCCATGTCTTATGCGGGTCTCGAACCCACGCCCTGCTCCAACAAGAGAAGTACAATAAGTGACATTTCGTGGGATCAATGTTTCCTATAGGCGGCCATCATACAGCAATACCGTTATAATCAATTAACGAATACATGGAAACGACTGAATTGAAATGTTCCCATTGTGGGACGGTTATTATTGTATATCTAAACACAGGACATTTGTTGGACAATAGTTATTTTCATCGAGTAAATACTGTTTTATTATTTTATTATAATTCTAATTTCTATAATTCTAATGATTTGTATATTATTCTGTGTCCATGTGGCAACTGCTTTAGTTGGCAGAATTTTTAACAAAATGTTTCTCTCTCTATTTTAAATTTGTTTCTGTATTGAAAGAAAGATTTTATTGGAAGAATAAAATAATTTTATTCAATGAAGGTTCAGTTCTAAGAATTGATAGTTGGTGGATTAAGCAATAGTTGGCGGATCAATTCTCTTGGTTACATATGTTATTTTCGTACTTTGACAAATAGTTGGCGGATTACTATACTTGATTCATAAATAAAACTGGTTCTAAAATTATGAATATGCATTATTTTAAATTATGGGCTTGTGATCGTCATTTGTCCCTGTGGCTCCCCGTCTGAACGATCCTACCTTATCGTCCTTAGCGAATAATGACTCAGGTCAAGGTTCATATGTCCATCAAAAAATATATATAATCAGTCACCAATATCAGTTCTTCGGTGATAACGTTCAAGGTATCTGCTAATTTGACAGAACGTTTTCAATTGTTTTACTGTGAAAATCACAGGCTATAGGCCTAATATATTTCTATGTAATATTTATTAATAGCTGAAGTATTTAGGTGTGTAAAAAGGTGACAAAAAACCAATTGATGTAAAAGATTTTGAAAGAATTGAAAAAACGTAACATCTTTTCAAATCATTAATTAAATTAATTATAAAAATAAAATACCACCAGTTCTTCAGATTCCGTTTTTCTCAAACATAAACGATGTAAAATTTACGGTCGTGGGTTTGAATCCCGCTGACAATATAACAAACAGTATTCTCAGTCTTTAATCGTTCGTTAAAGATTCATTGATCCATGCATTCGACGATTTGTGTCTCGTAACTCGATCGTGACTGATCTCTGCGGGAGTCGAACCTGGATCTACCGGATACTCCTAGTTACACAACACTTGCATTGTTTATTGACAGTTACCTTCTTAACACTCATTATCAGCTCGTTTTGCACGGTTTTTAGCGCTTTAATTGGTTGTTATTTCGGTGTTTTTCGAATATGTTCTTGGAAAGAGGCGTGAAGAGTGCTGTAAATACGTGTTTATGTCTAGGTTGGTTGTTGTATTCATCAAGCAGCCACGGCCGTAAGAAGACATTTTGCGCCGCTAGGTCCAAAATCCCCCCCTCCCTCCCCAAGTATAGTAATTCTTCCAGAATAACATAATAGTTCAGAAATACGAAAGGGACTAGTTTTCTTTCAGACGCACATTTATAATTACTGTCTTAGGCAATTACTATAACCCATCGATGAGAAGGATATTTTCATTAATTTTGATCGTTATTAATTAATATATTCAAATGAAAAAATTAATAATGTATAATAATAATAATTCAATCGCAACACATTCAAATATATATACGACTTATATATTTACGTATTATTTGATTTTTAAGGAGCCGCTGACGTCCTTTAAAAATGTCTGATATTCCTCTAAATCGGCTCCCGTGGACTCTTGGTTGTTATTTTGGTGTTTTTCGAATGTGATCTTATAACGAGGCGTGAAGAGTGTTGTAAATACTTGTTTATGCCTAGGTTGGTCGTGTTATTCATCAAGCAGCCTGCTGATGAGATTGAATGGATGATAGAAACCTATTACTATATTATTATAAGTGATTATTAATCTATCAATGACAGCAGGATTGATTTATAACACCGTTTGAGAGCGCGCCGCTGCATTGAGTCGTTTTAAAGAAATATCAATTTTGGTGATGACTTTTGAATGGTGTAAGATATTAAAATTCTAATACGGAAGAAACGCAGATATTTTTAATACCTTCAAAATTATGTGAAATAGAATATTAATAACCTGGGATTCTAACATATTACGCAGTTATACAGCTAAAACATGTTTCTACAGCTAAAAATGTTTTTTTTCAGCTGAAAATGCGTTTTTTTTAGTTGTATACTGTAAAAATCATGTGATAAAAGTTGAATAGATTTCACTCATACTATCTGGGGTTGTCCCCGTATCAGGATTCTGAAATCTTATACCATTCAAAAGTTAATATTGATATTTCGCTAAAGCGACCAACTGCTATTACCGCAAATACTGCCTACAAAAATACATTAAAAAGACAAAAGACATTATTTTAAACATTTACGTTTTTATCGATTTTTTTCGTGGAATCGAATGTAAAATTAGTTTCTTTTTATTTAGACAAACACAAACATATTTAAACAAAAAATGTTGATTTTTTTATAATGGTTAATTTGTTTGTTCTATTTATATATTACAATTCATTATATTTGCGATAGAGCTTATAAATTTGTATAGTAACCAAAATCTCGAAAGAAGAACGCCGTATGCCAAATGAGTAAATATTCAAACTTTATTAATTGTAAAGAAACTCCTTGCCGCTTCTAACATCGACATTTTAATTCATCGACATTTATAAAACTATTTTTAAGTGATTTTAAAGTATGTTGGTAGACGACCTTCTTTTTGAATGGCACATGTATGTTATTCGATATATATATATATATATATATATATATATATATATATATATATATATATATATATATATATATATATATATATATATATATATACGTCCATTCTATTGTATTCAACACGATTGTAATCGTAAAAAAAATACTAAAAACATTTTGGCGGGGAAACTACAACAATAGATGCTACCGATAAACGTTGAAAACATGTAATTGTCAACAAAAAAACACGCCTAATTACGTAGTCACGATTTGCCTGTGTGTCCGTAGTGGGTGAGCGCATGCGCACAAACATGCACACAGGTGGGCGCGTTATGCAGTTGGGTGCATCTTGCCAAAGTGCATTGCCTCAACATATCGCCCCTGAACCCTAGGCCACCACCACGACCACACGCAAAAACCAGCAACCATAACCTAACACAACCTAATCTACAGTCCGCCATCGATTTCATGCCGGTACTACACTCTTTTTCATGTTAAATAATTCGTATAGACTTGTTTTATTATCATATTTATATATAAGTAGCTCACACTAATTACCCCCTCCTCCCCTCCCCCAGCCTTCATGTCTGGTTTCGTTGTTTAATATTCGTGTGTACGCGTTTTCTAGCCGCGATTATTTCGTACGGCAGCTTGTGCTGTGTGAGACAGAGATAGAGTTTGTTGATTCGCCTTGACTGGTTCGTTCACCTTTCAAAATGGATGTTTCAAAGTGGCATTGCGTGGTTGGTTTTGTGTGATGGCCATGGAAGAGGTTGCAAGGCAGCCAGCACAATGTACCTGACGTTGGCTTAGGTCCGGGCCTAGGCAGCGACCTTCGATACGTTCGTTCACATCGGAGTCTAAAACCCGCAAGCGCGCCATTTTACAACCAACCGGTCCTAGTTGTACTGCCTAATACCGAATGCAGAGAAATGAGCGCGGATTACTTTGATGTTTGATGGGGAGGATTAGGATTGATTGGTGATATTGATTGTTGATTATGAATGATTTATTATTATTTTGTATTTTTAATTTTTGTATTTATTTTTTTGTGTGAATAAAATATATAACAAATTGAATAAATAATAAAAAAAAAAAAATGATAATAGTAATGGATTTTTTTTTTGATTTATTAATGAGTAAGAGTAAAAGTTTAAAAGACGGCAGTAAGTTTAATTTTAAATGATTCATTTTTTAAATTCGTTTCGAATGGATTGGTCATAAGGTGTTTGTCTGACACTAATTTAAAGTGAAATGTTCAACTGGTAAATTATATAAAATGAATGAAGGGTGGTTCATTTTATTTCATTCATTCTCTATTTAAAAGATGTTTACAATTAATGTAGCAGTATATATGAATAGTCACAAATCACGATTGACAATATATGTCTATATGATGAAAGTAAATACTGTTGTAAAAACATTTTCACATTAAAATAATAAAATTCCCAATATATATATATATATACGTATAGGCCTATATATTTATGTATATTATAATAACATCGAAGCTTGATAAAAATCATTCTTCCCCTAAAGGATGGGAGTAGGATCGTTTAAGAACCAAATTTAATTTTCATTAAAATGTTTCGTTTCAAATCAGTAACTAGTTAAAAATCAGATGCATGTGTGATCCTAGGATTAAATCCTCCTAGGTGTGATCATCATCAGATGATAGTCGATGCATGCAGTCAGTTTTGATATGTATAAATAGATACTGTTTTTTTCAATGTACTTCTTTTCCTGAATAAAAGGTCAAAGGTCATCGTTATAGAGATACCAAGTTTGGGGAATCACAGATTTTTTTTTCTTCTGTCATAGATTTAGTAAATCAATTCAAGCCCTTATAAGGCTTTGTGGATATGCGATGTGAATTTTGTATATTGTTATGTTTTCTAACTTGTTTTCTCAATAGAAAAAAAAGTGTTACAGAATAGTGAGAATAATGTCTGAATTTCAGCTCATTTATTCGTTAAAGGACGTCACAACCCTGGAACCAGATTTTAACTAATAATGACGATATTTATTTCCAAATTTCAGAAAAAACTAGAGATCATCATCTTAATTTCAATAATTATTATGAGTGAATTTGTCCTCATGTACCCGGCCCTTTTTCTGAGTCGTGACTTAGACATTGTTTCTCTACTGAATCGGGAATGCTTACGTCATGACTTGTGGTCTCTGGAGGACAAAACATTCATTTCTGAAATTGAGAAGATGATTTCTAGTTATCCCTAGAATTGGGGATTTATTTTTGTGTAACACAGATAGCACATAATACAAATATATAAGTCAAGTCAAATCTAGTTGAAATATATACATATTAGGCCTATACATTGTTATTTATACCCCAAAAAGATTGGGGGTAAATCCTATCTTGTGCTGTGGTAATTGGCATACAATAAATTTAGAGATGAATTGATAATTATAAAATAACGAAAAGTATATAAATGTGTGATAGTTGAACGATTATTCACTGACATCTAGTTTCAGGGCTGTGTTGTCCTTTAAGAAAGAAGCGACGTAACGACAAATGTTGTGAACACTGATTGCTAATGAATGATGTTTTGAATGAACCTACCGGGGTATAAAGGTCAAAGTTCAACCTCCCCCGCGTGTGTTATAAGACATCGGTTATTTAATGAACGTTGATTTTCGTATTGACTTTCGATCAATTATCCCACTGCTAGTTAACTATTTATAGCTGGTACATTGAGTTTGTTATAGATGAGCGTACAGAAGACTTCGATTACACATACTGGAAAGAATAGTGGTTCACCTCCCTTGGTAGCTCAGTCATCTGAGGCACCGCTTAAGAAAGTGAAGTCGCCGTTGGGCGTGGGTTCGAGTCCCGCATAAGGAATGGGTTTTTGTAAACCTCCTTTCACTTATGATCGCTTCATGCTCATTCGTACCCCTGTATAACCTAGCTGTTGGTGGGGTCATTGGGCAAGTAATAATCATCAGAGGTTCGTTTTTGTGTTTATTATTTTATTCTATGAACGACTTAACAGGCATACAAACCTCTCGACTTGAAACTTTGTCTGCACATTTGTGTCATTCCCAGAATAGATTAATAAATTGTTATTGAGCAATTTTGGTTGAAAGGTGTTTTCGTAAAATTTCGGAAACCAAATTTCTTCAAACTTGGTGGAGATAACGTATTGAAACAATTGATAATATTATATTAAAATTTCATCACAATCTATTTTTTTTAAATTTTAATCCAATGCTTTTCTACTCTAATTCAATACTATTTTGCGTAATAAAACGAACATGAACTCCTCACACAAATATATATTCATAAAACTTTCGAACACATTTCGTATAAGCAACTCGTCCATCGCGCAACGAAATTACTGCGTTTTCCTATTCATGTTTGTAACAATGAAGGGTGGGCGTGGGGTGGGTTTCGACAGTATAAAGCACAGAGTGACATTTGTACGAAGCGCGGCCTCGCGTATTGATTTCTTATTCTTTTGAGGCAGGTCGTCATTTTAGTAACCCAGGTGTCCCCAATTAAGAGTTCACGGCAGTTCAAGGGGAGGGGGGGGGGGGGGGGTGGAGGTGGCAAGTACGTAGAAGAGTTCTAAGTACTGGATCATACGTAATTCCTACCAAAAAAACACGTAATTATTCTGTTATTAGGATAAAGATATATATATACTAGAAAGTATTTTTTACAATCATTCATAAAAATACACCAACACAAATATAAAACTCTATATGTAATTATTTATCATAAATATATTGTATATTGTATAATGAAAATAACTATTCATTTATTCATTCTGTTTATGGGATTGACGACGCACAATACTGATGTCTAAGATCTATTGGCGTCGGATGGATAATTAACTAGATGATGGGATGATGAGATGACGGTCCTTGGGTATGGGAAGGAAAGTGGGAAGCGGTCGTGGCCTTAGTGGCCTATATTGTAGGAACCATTCCGGCATTAGCCTCTGAGACTACAGAGGGACCACGAAAAATCCCTGTAAAGATGGTCGGCGGCGGGAATGCCCCTTACCTCCCGGATAACATGAAGCGAGCGCGTTAACCACTGAGCTAAATGTGCCGGTAAGGATGTTTTTCACTCATACTAGAAAAGGATGATACGTAAATAAATAGGCCACCTAATAGTAATAGCGGGCTAATAAAACAAATTGAATAAAATACATTTATTAAACAAATATATTTATTAAAGTGTTACAAAGCTTTTTTACCCATACAAGTTCTACCAATGACCATAAACAGTTGTGACGTGTTTTACGACGCATTTACGACGCAACTACGACGCATCAACAAATATAATAATATCCCCACAATATTAAAACTTGATAAACGTATCGTATTTTTCTTTTTTGTGTATCATGATGATTGTTTACTTAACGATCCCACCAACAGCTAGTTTATTTGGGGGTATAAGATTGAGCATGGATATTTCACAAGAACTCATACCCAATACGGGACTCGAACCCACGCCCGGCATTGTGGGGGGAAGATTTTTTGTTTGTATTCTCGATTGAAAAAGACCAGTTCCGCAATGACTGTTATTATCGAGTGATACGACGACACTGATATAGGTTAATAGCATACAGTCAGTTGTTTATTGATAGTTAAATTATAGCCATTTTGTTCAGTTATTATGTTTCTTATTATTGCCTTGTTTCTATCTGCTAAGTACTCACTGTCCGATTGCACTTGTTTATTATTTAATGCACTCGGGAATGTGAGCCTTCCAATCGACTCGATTGGCTGCAATGTTCATGTCATGAGGAAAGTCGGAAATATATATTTTTTTCCATTAAAGGACATCAAATCCCTGAAACTAGATTATAACGCGAATGAGGATATTCATTTACCTAATTTTAGTGAAAACTAGAAATCATCGAAATGGAGAAATTAAGAAACTACAAATCAATTGATTTATCCTCCAGAACCCGAAACTCTTTCTGAGCTGTGACGTAGACATATTACTTGATTCTGTTTATGTTTCTGTTTCGTTACAGAAACGGCAATGACTACGTCATGACTCATGGTCTCTTGAGCGATAGAAAAATTAATTACAATTTCTGAAATTGAGATGATGATTTCTAGTTTCATTCAAAATAGGGAAATTGAGATCGTAATTATTAACGAAACTATTGTTACGAAATTAAGCTATATCTTTGTGATTTCATATATCATATCATCATCATATATCATATCATATTCAGAATCATATATAATAGTCACCATAGCTCAAAAAGTTCTCACCTGAGTGATTATTAGTGAAAATATTTTGAATTTGTATCATTGATTGACAATATTTTAGAAGGTATTTCTCTATATACAATTATACAATACTGGTATATGCTGTCATATTTTTCAGTAAAGGACCCTATATCATATATAATTATATCTAATAGTCTGTTAACATTTGTCAAGTTCGGAACAAACAATCATGTAATTTGTTTGACAGTAATAACCTATGAAATAACATCTGTTGCTAATAAAGTTATAACTGTTATATTACTATCACTATAATGTAAACTCTATATAGAGTCAAGAAATGCCTGCTTTATCCATTAGGCCAGTCGTATGTACAGTATTATAGAGTGTTTCCCCTGTATTAGAATTCTGTTATCTCATACCGTTCATAAGTTATCACAAAAATTGATATTTCGCTAAATCGACTCCCATGGACTCTTTGTGTAATTGTGTTTCAACAAAACATAATATTTTTCAACATGTTAAACTCGACTCAACTGTCACTGTTCCCTTAAAGGCTAAGGGTGACGAGGTAGCATTATTCAAACGGGGCATGACTGGGGCGATACCACCGAAATATTTAATAATTTCCGTGATTTATAAAAATAGATTTATAATAATATAATGTAATATAAATAAGTATTGTATAACATTATTTCCCTCTGTCTTTGCATCCAGACCAGTGTGTTAGTTGTAAAACGTTTTGTCCCCTGAGAGCCTCGAGTTCGATTCCCGATAACTCAGCCGGATTGTCTCTCGTGACCTTAGATAAGGACAGAGGTTGTCTTTCGAGTTGTATTAATAATGGCTTGGTAGTGATGGGGTGAGGAAGGGGGGGGGGAGGGGTGTAATGCCTTTAAAGGCCAACGTAACAATAAAACTAGATTTTAATGAATGAAGACGATATCTATTTCCCCACATTCAGAGAAAACTAGAAATCATCATCCCAATTTTAGAAATTATAATCAATTTATTTGCCCTCCATGACCCAGTCCTCTTTCTGAGTCGTGACGTAGACACGCATTACTCGATTCTGTTTATGTTTCTATACAGAATAGGTGATGCCTACGTCATCGACTTCGGTCTTTGAGGGACAAAAGATGAATTATAATTTCTGAAATTGAGAGTATGATTTTTAATTTTCTCTAAAATTAGGGAAATAAATATTGTCATTGTTCAATAAAATATAGTTTCAAGGTTGTGTGACATTGGAAGTTTTTTTTCAGGTTCATACTGTAATGTTCTATCAATTTAATGCTGCAAGAAACATCTAGTTATTCGAAATGGTTCTGATTTGATAAATTTTTGCATTTAGCACTTTGTTTGTCTCCCTTCTCATAGTTCAGTACAATCCACTTTTGTGCTATTATTTTCAAATTCAGTTATATATTTTTTTTTTTTTTTGAATTTCGGAACCGTAATCTCTGAAACTATTAATGATAATCACTTCACATTCTTACCACATGTAGTATGCCAGTATGTAGTATGCACATAAGTATGCCATTCTAACCTTGTGTATAGGGATTTTTATTCATTTTATTTATATGAAATAATCAAGAGTAAAAATTATTGTATGCCTAATAATATGGTATTTTTTTAAAAACAGAAAAAAACATCACTTTATTTTCCTTTTATTTTCCAATGTATGTCTACAAAGTTCTTGGGCCTATGTAGCTACTTTGAAAATTGTGTGCACTTAACTTTGATATTTGGTGAGAAAAAGGTACCGACGAAAAAGTGCACATTTACCATTGTCGGTATAGAGCTTTCAAACATTTCAATTGTCTACATGATTTTATACGAATTCTAAACTGAAATACGAATAAAACCAAGAGTATATTTATTTTCATTACTATATTCAATTACATGAAATAAATTCAAGTTTATAATGAACTGAGTAGATTCGGATGATTTCTTCCTCTCTTGGATGTATGTAGAATGAGGTAGAAACAATGTAGAACAAAGACAACGAAAACGCATTTGAATGTGAAGTAAAGCACATGAATGAAGCGTGTATATTAAATACACAATAACCACCTCTCTCTCTCTCTCTCCCTCTCTCTCTTTCTCTCTCTTTCTGTCTCCCTCTCTCTCTCTCTCTCTCTCTCTCTCTCTCTCTCTCCCTCTCTCTCTCTCTCTTTCTCTCTATTTCTTTCTCCCTCTCTCTCCCTGTCTCCCCCTCTCTCTCCCTCTCTCCCTCTCTCTCTCTCTCTCTCTCTCTCTCTCTCTACTTCTCTCTCCCTCTCTCTCCCTGTTTCTCCCTCTCTCTCCCTGTATCTCGCTCTCTCTCTCTCTCTCTCTCTTCCATCTCTCTCTCTCTCTCTCTCTCTCTCTCTCTCTCTCTCTCTCTCTCTCTCTCTCCCCCCCCTCCCTCCCACATATGCATTAATTGATTATATGAGCCATACAGCTATGTAGCTCGCTATATATATACACATTCATCCAACCCTTAATATCAAGACGGAAGGTTTATATTTACATTGGCTTCCGCGTTCATCAAAACGGTGTCATTTTTTATACGTGTTCCACTTTTCCATAACATTTTGAATAAATTATGACCCGAGTTGCATCGATTTTCGCATCGATAGACGGAAATGTGCTCGTTTTTTGTTTCGTAGCGAGCCAGGAAATTGTTAGTATGTATACTTGAGACTACGAGGTACGAGGTTACGATCGATTGTTTCACTTATCGCACAGCATTAGCGCGCGGATGTTTCGCACCTTCATCTATTGAGTGTATAAAGTGTTAACACGAGTGATGAAGGTTCCGATTGACCGTCTCACCTACCTCACAGCATTGGCGCACGGGTGTTTCGTACCTTCATCTCTTGAGTGTAACGAGTAATGAAGGTTCCGATTGACCGTCTCACCTCCCCCACAGCATTAGCGCACAGGTGTTTCGAGCTTTCATGTCACGTGGGTAACGAATGATGAAGGTTCCGATCGGTTGTCGCACCTACTGCACAGCACTAGCGCGCGGGTGTTTCGCGTCCCCGGCCATGACTACAGCGCATGCCAGGGTGGTTTTGATTGGTTGATTAATGAACCAAGGGCTGTTTCTGTGCATGACGTCAGATGTTATGTTCTGGCCTACCCCAATACAAGTAGCAAACAAAGCAGCGAACTGAAGGCAAGTTTGAATCAGATATTAAAGTGACATGGAAACATTATTATTGATGGAAATTGTGAACCAGTCTATTTATAATAGGCTCAACTTAAGGGGGTGCGTGCGTAGTGCTTACACAAATCGAGAAATGTATCTTTACTATTTTTTCCCATTTTCATAAACCAGTGTAATTTAATGAAAAGTTCACATCTCCAAGACAATATATATATATATATATATATATATATATATATATATATATATATATATATATATATTTATATATATAATATTCACTCCAATTCTATTTCCACTTGATTAAGCGACTGGTAGCAACGGGGCCCCTCAGCAAATGACATGTTCATATTTCAATATTTTAAAAATTCATTGTTGTGAAACCATTTTCTACCTCGTGATTGCTTCCATGCTACTTTTTTACATCGTTTTTATTGCAAAATAAAATGTCAGTCGACTTGCGTGAGAACTTTATATTTAAATATATATACTTAAGAACCAGTATTTTTTATTCAACCAACTATCCAATTAAATAGGCAGAACAGTTTTTGATGACAAAATGTTGAACTCAATTCACTTCCTGAAATTATTCATCCGTTTAAAATGTGGCAAATTTCTCTCAAGGGTGATTTAGTCGTTATTATTATCATTATTATTATATTTTTAATAAAATCGAAATTTGATTCAAAATCATTGTTCCCCAATTGAGACTAGATGAAAGTTAGGATCGTTCGGACAGGGCAGAATCACAAGGGCGATCTTACCACCCCAAGTCACGTAATTACCTTTATAAATTGAATAATTAATGAAATTTATTTTACATTTTCATATATTTTATTTATTAATTGAATTAAATTAATTAAATTAAATTAAATAATTAAATAATTTTATAAAATTTCAAAGTGATTTTAGCCATAAGGATCTATTGCCATTTTGAGAAACCATTTATACTCGCATTCATAGCATAATTATATTCGTCATTTTTGTATTATTTTTGTATTATTTTTGTATTATTTCAATATCAATGTTTATACTAATACTTTTCCATATTACTATTTATTATACTCTCTCATTATTTTCTACAATATTTTCTTATCAATCATTATTTTGATTATTATTGATTATTGATTTATTATTATTGTGTGTTTTTTCTACTTCAGTAATTTTTCATTTGATTTGAACCGATTGAACCAACTGATAAGAAGACTGCCCTAGAAGAAGTGGTGGAAACACCCCCTGGCCCAATCTAATTGGTTATCTGGGTTTTGAGAAGTATATATATTATTTCTATGGGTCGAAACTCGAACGACAATCATGTGTACCATGACATAGTCTTCAATAAAGATTTATAAATAACAGTCGTAATTTTAGTTAGGAATATTTAATTGGATCAGTTGAGATCTGTGTTGAATTATGAAATACGCTTATCAGTCAAGGTCAATTACAACACCTTATCTCACGCAGACGTCGACTAGTCGTGTGAGCTTTCACGCCGTGAATTCTCACGACCCTAGGTTTTGAAATTGAAATTTTCAATTTTGTCACTAAAAGCCACTTTACACGATCAATTAATTCCTGCAATTAATTTCTGGAATTAATTGCAGAAAAGTTGAATACCTACGTTTCCTATGTTGCCTACACATGAGAATAGAAATCTTTTAATTGTATGCCAGAATTTCACGAAGTTAAAATACGTTCAACTTTACTGTAATCTTTCACCTAGCAGACATGTTGCCCACAGGTATCGCTACTAAAATGAGAATTTCGCAACAGAAATTGCAAGCGCCTTTAACACCACTGAAATGATTCCCTGTAATTGTTGAACTTTCATGCAACGAAAATTGATCGTGTAAAGAATGTTCAAAGCAAGAATCGGTCAATGCTAAAAAGACTTCGTTGAAGTACACTGCTCTGTGTGATTCGAATTGTTTTTTCTGTCTTCAAATTGCTTCACAAAATATTCTAACCGATCAGATTTTGTTTTCTAATTTTCCAAGTTCTCTTCAGTTGTTCAAGTTTTCCAAAGTTTTTCAATTTTATAATCCCCCCCCCCCTCTCTCTCTCTCTCTCTCTCTCTCTCTCTGTCTCTCTCTCCCTCCCCCTCTCTCTCTATCTTTTTTCTCTCTCTCTCTCTCTCTCTCTCTCTCTCTCTCTGTCTCTCTAAATATCTCTCTCTCTCTCTTTCTCTCTCTAAATATATCTCTCTCTATATATATAACTAATTAATCAATTTAGTAAATATTAATGAAGTGTGAATCCTTTTAGTGAAATTAGTTTTTAAACGACATGTATTAGTGTTTTATATAGATTCTATAAACAATATTGTTCAATGCAATCTGGTACTAGAATCTTTACCACCTACACATGTATTACCTGCAATGTAATTGAAATAGAATAATAAAAAAGAATAGTGAAAAAAGCTTTTGGTCCAGTTTAGAGCTGACAGTACAATCAGAGGTGTGATCACGAGTGGGAGTCGATTTAGCGGAATATCAGTTTTTTGGTGATGACTTTTGAACGGTATGAGATATCGACATTCTGAAAACGAGGAAACACAGATATTTCTAATACCTTCAATATGGTGTAAGTGATAACTATTTATATCACATCACATAATTGTTAGGCGTATACAATTAAAAAGTGTGTATTTTTAAGCGTATACGCCTGACAATCAGGCGATTCGAGATAAATAGTTATTACTTACACCATCTTGAAGGTATTGAAAATATCTGTGTTTCTTCTTTTTCAGAATTTTTATATCTCATACCGTTCAAAAGTCTCACCAAAAAACTGATATTCCGCTAAATCTATTTCCATGAACTCTTGACTTGGCTTGGTAATACTAGTTTCACTTCTGTCTGTGCACGATAACATGAGTTACATTGAGGTAGTCCTACCGCTCGACGTCGCTTTGCCGCACTTTCCACGCTGGTAGGTAATAGAGTATCGACTAGGCGGTGCATGCATCGACTCACGCTATTCTAGAATTCATCACGAATAACGAAAATAGTTCAAATTTCAGACTTCATTTTTATTTTTGATGATGATGATGATTGTTTGCTTAACGATCCCACCAACAGCTAGGTTATACGGGGGTACGAATGAGCGGGTGATAATGAAACGATGAAGTGGTGATAGGTGAAGGGACGTTTACAAAAACCCATGCTTTATGCGGGATTCGAACCCACGCCCAACGCTTCGCTTCAGTGTCTGAAGCGTGCCTTAGCTGACTGAGCTAACGAGAGCGGTATTTTCAATTTTTTTCTGTGTTATTATAATTGCTTATTGATATTTTTTTGTATTTTAGTTTGTGACCGTTGACACTTGTCAAATTATTAAAAAAACAAACTATGATTGAGTTTTGAATGGTTTTCTGTTTCTAAATGATTCATAATGATAGAGGTGGTGAAATCTCTCTTGTGTGATATGAATATGATTTAAAAAAAATTGATTTCACTAGAACGGATTTTGTTTTTAGAGTTGTAAAAAAATTCAAGCTTTCATATGAAATCTTCAATGGATATATTTTTTTATTATTCTTATTAATTAATTTATTTTGTAATTAAGAAAGTCTTATGAAAACCCTCAGATTTTTATAAAAGTAGGATTATTTTTTGTACGAATTAATATTCGTGATTATTTCTTGTCGTTTTTGAGGCACCTGCTATTCGCCTATGATGTGTTCATAGTGTCGATGTGGGCAGTACGCAATTCGTCACTATCACCATGGCAACCCGCCTCACACATACACACACACACACAAAGGCCAAACCCAGCCGAAAGCTGGTTACTGGTTGGCGAGATTCGCTTACCAAGACCTAGCAATCCGATTCGTCGAAAAACAAGCGACAAGCTTCAACAATTTTTCTTTTCTTTTCTTTTGAAAAACATCGAAACGTTACCTTGAAAATATATTATCCAAGAGTTTTTATTTCAGATTTTTAAAATATGTTTTTTTCTCTGTTTGAAAAATTGGTATGTTGAGGTCGTTGCTGAAATGAGGTTCTTTGTTCTTCGAGTGCTTTGCATTGAATTCAGCATGGGAACCAATTGGATCATTATGTCAAATAATCAGACAGTCGGTCAATGACGTGCATTATTCAAATGTGTCCTGACCTAGCCTAACTTAAACAATCAAGGCCTAAGCGGAAGTCGAACGGAAAGGTATCTTTTTTACCATCAGTTGGAAACGTTTAATGTGAAGATGGGTATAGAAATAAAGTTTATAAAGCATAAATAATTCGGGTTGTACAAATTTCATTCAAGAATTTGTATTTTGAAAATAAAAAAGTGATATTTGAATTCAACAATATAAATGTGAACAAAATGAACCTTTCCGCATTATTATCGTACTATATTCATAGTATATATAGGCCTATACTATATCATACTATATCGTACACTACACTATCATACTTTTTTTTTCATATTCTAATTTAAAAAAAAAAGTTCATCATAATAACTCCACGAAATTGATGACAACTTGCATAATTCGACCAATATTAGAGTAGTTTCCAAATTTGAAAAATCTCCGCGACGTTGTTTCTCCAGCATTGTTAGTAACGTCACCCATTGTTGCAAGAGTAGGACAACAATGTCTGCCAATTGCCATCAACCAATCACAATATCTGTTGATCCCCAGCTCCCCGTTGCTATGGTAACCATTGTTAGTCATTTGTTACTTGAAGCATACTAATCTCTATGCTTGAAGAAGCAAGTCAATGTTTATGATAATGTTAGGGAGGATGAGACGTTGTACAGGATTTCAATAAATTATTTTGATAGATTGTTATATTTTCTAAAAAAAATATCCAGATAAACGAAATGAGTCAAAACCTACCATTATGGAATTTTCACTCTCTTTGTTTGTTTTCTGAAAACTCACAGTATGTATATGCCTATACAGCACATACAAAAGAAAGCGTCATAATTAATTAACTGCGTTATTTCTATATCTTATTATTTATTTATTTACATAGCCTAAGAGGTAATTCGTCTTGTGTACTCATGAATAAGTTCATTACGATGTTTTTATCATTTCGTATATTCTTTTCAGTGTTTTTTTGAATGGATTATTAAAGTAAGTAGTGGCCTAGTCAATATTCGAGGACGGAATCGGTCTTATACTGCGATAGGTCAGTTCTATTTGCGGAAACACGGAGCGGTAGCAAGCCACCTGCTGCGATGATACGTCTCATTAATTGTAAGCCCATACAAATATCACATCAATTTACAATTATTTATTATATTTTGCGAATAATACTTGACTAATTTCGTTATGTTCTCAATAGATAATAGGCTTGTTATTTACTGGGATATATAAAATACAAATTGAGGCAAAAGATGTCGTTAAAAATGAAGTCAACAATTTTCTTGTTAGGTTATGTATTGAAGGAAATAACGAAGTGACGGCGAGGAAGAAGATTGTCAGAGTTGGCAAAAGTTGTATTTTATTCTTGTCAATTACTTTTCAACTAACGAGCTTCAAATAACGAGGAAGTGAAGACGAGCGTCTCTAGGTAGGATCGTTCTGATGACAAAGGTCAACCCATACTACACCCACAGACTAGATCAATAGTAATGTAATTCATTTAACGATTCAACGAAATGTAATCAGTAAATCAATAATACCATGGATAGGTCTAATAAACAATTCAATCATTTTGTATTCTGGAAAAAAAATTGGTTTAATTAAATGCTGGTCCAAATGATCCTAATTTGTCATCCCTACAGCCTTACCTGGTAAAAAAGAATTTCTACGAAGTTTTCGATGTTAATAAATGATAATACAAGTAAATTAACTCCAAAGTTAATCTAAAAATGGAATAATACTCGACATGAATTATGCGAAGTAATCTATTTCAACAAATAAAAAATTCAGTTTCATCAATAATTACGAATATTGGTTCTAAGTAATAACTAGATTTTAATTAACGAATAATTACGATATTTATTTTCCCAATTTTATAGAAAACTGAAAATCACCATAACTCAATTTCAGAAATTGAAATTCATATTGTTATCCTCCAGAGACCATGAGTTTATGACGTAGCCACTACCGATTCGGTATAGAAACATTCACAGAATCGAGTATTGTCTACGTCACGACTCAGAAAAGGGGCCGGATACTTTAGGACCAAACAATTAATTATAATTCCTGAACTTGAGATGATGATTTCTACAGTTTTCCCTAAAATTATGGACATAAATATCGTCCATTATTCACTATAATCTAGTTTCAGGGTTCTGATGTCCTTTAGTTATGAAATCCCACTAACTTCAGTCCCTCTCAACTGCTCGTTAAACAAAAGACCTCGGGTCAGAGCAACGACACAAAAGATATTTTTATTACATGCAGAATATCTTCTTCGGAATATTTTAAATAATTAACATGATACTATTCTCTCGTAGGATCTTGAAAGATATACTAATTGCTGGAGGCATATTTTATTATCCTCACCAACACAATATAATATAATATAATTACAAGATTTAATGTATACAAAGTAGTTGCATTTATGATTTAATTATAGTTAATTGTATATATTTCTTGTCCGGAGATTTTTGTGTGTGTATATTTATATGCTTATGACTGCGAATAGGCGAATTGCAAACACGGCAACTCTTAGTTTACCATCTCAAGTGATTCATCCACGCAGGGTATATCGACCGCCATTAAATCATCAACTATAAAATAGTGTTAGATGAGTTCACAATTTTTTTATCAATTAATTTATATTGGGTTTAACGATCCACTCTATTAATGACTACAATCTATTGGCGTCGGTGAATGATATAGGCTATGGGATGATAAGATGAAAGGTTATTTTATTAGGTGTTTTTGGATAGTGGGAAGGAGTTAACCATCCCAGTAGTGACCTGAATGACAGAGGGAGACCACGAGGATGGTCAGGATGGTCGACCATGGTGGGAATGGAACCCCGGTCTCCTGATTGACGGGTCAGTGTATTAACCTGTCGGCCACACGTCTCAGATTCACAATTGAAATATTGATTAGTCGTTATGAAACAGTAATTATGTTATAGTGACAAAAGTAGGCAGCCTCATCACCGAACCATCGGTTCAACATGCGGATATCTTACACCTAATCTTGTACACTAGGACAGTGATAAACTAGGACTAATGCACGGACTACGAATATACGGACTAAGACTATAATACAATTATTATTAGTTATAAAATATGCTTATATGCAACCATGGAGACCAGGCTGTTTGCCCTCTTGCCGAACTGTCAAAGTTCCAATGAGCCCGGAAGAAGGATAATCAACATTCGTTTATTGCATTACATATTCTCACACGTCATGCACGTTTTTTTTTTCATATATATTGGGTTTAACGACGCACTATTATGATAGCGCAGATCTAATGGCGTCGGATGTATGATTAATGAGATTGATCGGATGAAGGTTCTTGGATAATGGGAACGATACTGGGAAGGAAGCGGTCATGGCCGACTTATTGTGGGTACCATCCCGGCACTAGCCTAGATTACAGAGGGAAACCATGAAAAACCCATGTAAAGATGGTCGGCGGCGGGGATCGAACTGGGTTCGAAATTCCCCTCGCTACCCGGATCACATGAAGCGAGTGCATTAACCACTGCGCTGCATGTGCCGGTCGCTATTAATTACGTTATACAGTTTCACAGATAATTTCCATATGTTCTGATAGAACGAAAATTATATCACCTAAAATTACTGTATCTGTATACATCAACTTTCCCCCATTTTAACCATGCTCATTTGAAACCCTTTTCGACGGAGAAATATACTCGTATGCGGGACTCGAACCCAAGCCCTACATAGCATCACTTTCCAAAGTCTTTATTAGAGTAAATATTGTGTTTATGTTCACGGTTGACTCCACTGCCTTGTAAACCGCTACAGAACATTCGAATCAACCGCCTTGTAAACCTACTCAACAGAGCACATGTTGAGATAGGTATAGTCACAACAATGTACTAAGATTACATAATGTAAACTTCTTTTGTGATTCGAACTCGAGTAATCCAGTACACTTGTGATCACATGTCAGTTGAGTGATGTAATTATAAAATAAAGAGCCTATACGGTAATGAAATTCACAGTTACCAACACACACACACATACACACAAAGAGAGAGAGAGAGAGACCCGCAGAAAGAGCGATAACAATGTGGTGCACAACAGGGGGCCATTACGGTAGACAGCCGATAACAAGTGCATGTGCATTGATAGGAGAATGTGCAGGTTCTAAGATGCACTTAATTGCATTTAACTTGATTCACTCGCTGCGGTGCGTATTACGTACTTCATTACACAATTCCTTTTACGAATAGGAGTTTATACATATATATATATATATATATATATATATATATATATATATATATATATATATATAGACATATCATATCATAAATAAATATTCACGATGCTTATTGGATGAGCTTATGGTACGACTCGGTTATTTGGGGAAAATCCTGAATTCTTTCTCAGGACAATAGATCTTCTTGATAGATTTTGGTCAATTATCTTTGAGATGGACAAGAAATAGTCACCAATAAATATATTTCTTCGCTCTCTCTCTCTCTCTCTCTCTCTCTCTCTCTCTCTCTCTCTCTCTCTCTCAATATATATATATATATATATATATATATATATATATATATATATATATATATATATATATATATATATATATATATATATATATATATATATATATATTAATGCTGCTTAACGACCCACCAAGAGATACAGGGGTACGAATGAGCCGGTGATAATGAGACGATGAAGTTACGATAGGTGAAGGGACGTTTACAAAAACCCATGCCTTATGCGGGACTCGAATTCACGCCCGACCTGACTTTATATCCTACCGCCTTGCGATAGTCGACTGAGCCACCGGGGCGGCTTTTCTGTTGCTTGTGCTAATCGTGTTTGGGTGATATTAGCGCTGTGAAACTTATACTGCATGAAGCTAGCTACACGGAAGTGCGCGCGTTGGTGAAACTTTTCTCCGACTTATTAGTTATTTATGATTGTAATTCGTCGTTATTTGTCACAAAGGTTTATATATAGGTTACCAGGTTAGAATACAATATGTGTTTGGCTGCTTAGCGTAGTGCTATTTTTCTGCCATTTTATTGATTTTGTTTAGTTAATATATACCTGTATTCACGAAAGGAGGAGGTCTTCAATACCAAATGAGTATTGCTGAAACTCCGATAAGGGGGTTCGTGCACGGTGCTTACACAAATCGAGAAATTTATCTTTACTACTTTTTTCCATTTTCAAAAACCAGTGTAATTGAATGAAAAGTTCACATCTCGAAGATAATTTATGCTTTTAATTGATACTCGACATTTTATTTTTGAGAACTCGATCAGTTTTGAGATAATACGTTAATGAATTTCATCACATTATTTTTATTCATTGACGTTTTATCTCAAAACTGATTGAATTCACTGAGATAGAATGTCATATTATTGATTAATGAAACATAAAATTGTCTTGGAGATGTGAACTTTTTACTCGCCAGACTTGGCAGACATCACAGGCAAGCATCCATCTTATTGTTAACTGAAGCACAATCGCCGAAATGATTTCAGCACTCTTAGCGGTGATTGACGGTACTACAGGGTAAGGGGTGTGGGGAGGGTAGAGACGAAGGAGTGGGGATGAATCTTATTTAACGTTGGGTGAACTGTCTTTGCATCTCTCTAGTCTATGGCTATCTACTATCACATCTCTCGATGAAAGTCATGAAAGCGGGGGGAGTGAGTTCGATTCCCGCGTGCAACGATTTGCGTGCTCTGATTTGTTCATCGACAATTACCAACACATGCATTTATACAACTTCACTGTATTACTGTTGAATGATTTTTTTTGTTCGGTTGGTAGAGTTGTTGGAAACTGAGTCTTCAATTATATTGCAATTGAGTGTGGAAGATTTTTAGTAATTATTGTATTACATAAAAAGTTAATCTATGCTTCTCGGGATAACAATCAATAATAGTAATTATATGTCTATGAAAGAAATGAATTAGCATATGATACAAAACGAACAGAATTACAAATTGCTTTTGTGTTTTGTAATTGTATGTATAATTACAATAAACTTTATATATAGGTGAAAATAAATTAGCAACATATATTATCAATAAAGATCTACATCTGATTCTAACGAGCTAAATTCAATAAACTCAACAGCTACTTTTTTCCTATTTATGACCGATTTTTTTTATTTTCATATTTTTAATTTTGTAGCGATCAGCGACTCTATCTTGCAGACATAAAACTGATACGAAAAACTGCCCAGTTTGGCAAACCTTACAAAACTAATCTTACCAAAGCACACCGCCCCAAACGGAAACGATTATTTCGACAAGTCTCAAAGTTTAATCACAATTTTCTCGCTGAATTTACAAAATCTTTTCCTAAAAAAAAAACAAACGTCAATTAAATAGAAAAAAAATCGAATCACCAAATCACACTACCACCCCATTACCGCCACTAATGCCAACTAAACGATCAAACCATTCAAATAAAGAACGTTTTGTTCATTCAGTCTGTAAAGCCACGTTTCTACAATCTTTGTTTAGTTAAGCAAGCAAGTAAATCATCTCACCATGATAATCCTATACGGAGATAATCTTACACGAAGTTATACAAAGAAGGACGTCTTTCATTGCAACCAACAGTTGAATATATTGCTGAGTAATTCCAACATATTCTTTCAGAAGGGTTATAGAAATGCCAACAGTCAGTAGTAGATCATTTCCCGCACTAAGCCTGCACTGACTTGTTGCACAACTCTTTTGTTTATTTGCTTGTGCATTGTTGTAATTGGTATCGGTGTATTGTTGTAATTGGTGTCGTGTGCTTTGACAAAGTGTGGACAAGATGGCGGAGGAGATCATGATGCTGAGAGTGAGTACAATTTGATGTGATTTCCTATTTCACTGTGGAGTCGAGTTTTATGGTTTTATATGAGAGATAGATAGAGAGAGATAGAGAGAGAGAGAGAGAGAGTTTGAGAGGGGGATATAGATCTACTATAGCCTATATATATATATTTATAATTATGTATACCTGTATATTCATATATACTGTATTTCAGTAATACTGGGATTGTGTACGATGGGGGTACGAATGAGCGGATGATAAGTGAATTATGTTTACAAAAACTCACATCGTCTACGGGATTCGAACCCACGCCCAGCTTGATGTCAGTTTCTAATGCTAATTGTTGGCTGACTGTGGACCGAAAGGGTGGTTATTTCATCAACTCCTCGGACTATATACTATCACCGCTATCACCGCTATCACCACCATCACCCCTACTATTGCAACAATATAATTAGTCAGTAAAGCGTGTATTTGACTCGCTTCTCCCTCCCACACATCTCTCTCTCTCTCTCTCTCTCTAACTCACCCCTTCATAAAGTAGGGTCCACATGTACTGCCATTTCTGGGTGAACTGAGTTCATGTAATGGGGTAAAGGGGCAAAGGTACAACAGCAAATGGAGGTGCGTGTGGTTTGTTGAAATGCAAGTTAAAGTGAGACTTTATTCGACCCACTGTAATCAAGGGGGAGGGGGACTGGAGACGGATGGTCGAGTGGCCAGCACACTAAACCGTCATTCAGGAGACCGGGGGTCGCTTACCGCCATGGTCGAACACCCTGGCAGGGTAAGTTGTACGCGGTTTCCCTCAGTCGTGGTTCCTATCGAGCAGGTTTCGAACGCTTTCATCAACATTATACGTCGTTTCAATCTATTCAAAACTTATCACACATTCACCAGATTCAATAATGGCGTAGGCCTTTATAAATATTATATATAAATATTATATATAAGTTATATATATATATATATATATATATATATATATATATACGCTTTATATATATATATATATATATATATATATATATATATATATATATGGAATGTTGAAACATTCCACATATCTCGATATAGGGTCGTAACCAAGAAGTTTAATGATCATATATATATATATATATATATATATATATATATATATATATATATATATATATATATATATATATATATATATATATGGGTTTTAACGACGCACTGTACCGACGAAGAAAATCTATTGGTGTCGGTGAATGATATATGAGATGGTGATGGTGATGGGATGAGATGGTTTTGTTCTCGGATATTGGGAAGGAGTCGGTGATTAGTGATTGATTACTAAATAAAAAATCCTTACATTTCATTGCATGTTTTAATATTTGTTCTCCCTTGCTACCACGCAGGCGCGAAACGTCGAAATATCTCACACCGGAAATAGGAAATAATCTGCGAACTGCCAAAGTTTGACACGTGTTACAAACTGCATTCAGGATATTATTAGTATTACATATTATTTGAGTTGCATTTTGTGATAAGAACCGACCGGATGTGACACAAAAATGCAATTGCATTATGCAGTTGTGGTCGATAAGGTTTCGAGGACACGGTTTGTAGAAGTATTTTCGTTGACGAATATGTTTCTCTGTGGTTTGTTTGTTTATGTCATTCATGAGATCAGTGGTGTGTGCATATTGTATGCAATTTTTGTGCATCTCTATTTAGATTTTTTTTGAGATGAAATGTATTTTTTTTGAAAGGATTTTTTTATTTTTTATTTTTTGCCTGTCTGTAAGAGATATATGTGTTCATAATGTAGTAGTGGTTGTAGAAATAGTAGCAGTTTTTATTCCTTTAACCCAGCTCTTTCGAGGAAATCGGAGCACAAATGACATATTTTACAATATAGCTTGTAAATAACATCAGATGCTTGATTAAGGCAGTAAGCCATCTTTTATCAATCATTAGTAAATAAGTAATTACAGTATATCAAACAAGTATAGTATAAGAAATAATGATACAGTCAAACAACTATGAATAATTGATTTGAAATTAAGATGAATCAATAGATCGAAATTATCTATATTATTATCTATATTATCTTTATATGAGAGTTGGTGGAAACAAATAGCCTGGGTAACCATGGTGATAACAACTTTAAACTGCCAGTTAGAGCTACTACCACATTGGTAATACCATGCCTTAGTTGAATAACCAAAAAAATGAATTACTGAAAATGCCCATACATATCAATAAGTAAATTGAATAAGCTATATGAATTTATAGAAATCCGGCATCAACAAACTCTTGCACAGAATAAAAACTATTAAACGTAGGGTGCTCTTTGAGGAGTGATTTGAATTGATTTATAGGTAGAATTTTAATACTTGCTGGGAGAATATTGTAGAGTTCATTAGTGTAGCTTATATGTAGAGGGTATTTGTAGTATCTGTGAATTATTATGGTAGTACTTTATTATGAAATTTGCCCATCTCACAAAATATAAATATAAACCAACAAAACACAAATATAAACACAAATAAAAACGATAATAAGCCGAAAATTATTGGTTGAGTTCATTGTTTCAAAAGACAAGTGTGGAAGTATTTAAATACGTATTTTAAACAGCAACATTTTACTGGAAATTCAACTTATATCTGGGTTACTTCTCTGTGTGGAATGGAAGACTTCACTACGCTCATCCAATGGTTCAAAGCAGGGAATTTACTAGTAACTCAGAATCCAATCCTCAATAATGAATCTATAAGCCTTATAATGAAATTGGAGGTTACTGGGTGTGAGCTATAAGCATTCTCTCTCTCTCTCTCTCTCTCTCTCTCTCTCTCTCTCTCTCTCTCTCTCTCTCTCTCTCTCTCTCTCTCTCTCTCTCTCTCTCTCTCTCTCTCTCTCTCTCTCTCTCTCTCTCTGAGACATTCTAGGTCTTCACTTAATTGGTTTATCCAGTAAGAAAAATAATTTTCCCACCTAAATGTGCTAAAGCTTGTTACGATCGACAACGGCGAGTTTCTTATTTTTGTCTCTATTGTTTAACACCTTGTAATCTCATTCGTACACTTTGTTTAATAGTAACATATTGCATACATGTTTGTCAGGTTACCATAGTAACTAGAGAAGTTGGGGACAAACGAAATAATAATGAAGTGGTGATTGAAGAACACAATTTGTGGGACATTGTTGCCCACTTATTATACAACAATGTGTGGAAGCATTTGAAACAAGTTTATTGTACAAGTACTTATATTTCAGCGCTTATGTATGGACTAATATTGAATATATTCGAATTTATCTTGGATGAATCTTGAGTAGACCTTGAATTTATCTTGAATTATGGCTTGCATTTGGCATGAATTTATCCTGTATTTATGCATATGGATGGACTTATATTGAATGTTTCTTGAATGCACCTTGACTTTAACTTGAATTTATCTTCGATGTATATGGAATATATCTTAGATGTATCTTATTGAATATATCTTAGATGTATCTTTAATGTATCTTAAATCTATCTCGAATTTATCACAACTTTTTATTTGTTCATCGAACATACCACTTAAACTACACATGATGTATGTGCAACAAATAGTGGAGATATGTTATATTTTATTAATCTACTAATTCGTATACATATTCTCAATTTCATGATCTCTTTAAAGATTTTTCTATTGGATTATTCTAATGAAATATTGTCATCATTTTCTATGTGAAGATGAAATGATCAGTGCTAAGAATATATTTTATTTCTGTATTTTTTAAAATTGTTACTAAAAATAACAGATACGGTACTGATATCTGATAAAATCCAAACCAGACTTATCTATGACCTATATTGTCTCGGAGTGTTTCTCGTTTAGATTGTTTGTTGCGAAGTATCTTTGGTAAAGGCTCATTCACGATTAAACTTAACCTTAAACTTATTCATTTAACTTAAGGCTGTGAACTTACTAAAATGCTACCTCATTCTGTCATTCACGACACTATTCCTACGTCTAATTTCGACCAGTTCAAACAGCTCTTTCAATCAGCTGTCACTTGAGCGCAACATAACCTAAAAGTTGTGTTCCCAAAGTCTAGTGGGAGCTTTTAATAATTTTTCCACAGTTTATGAGATGTAATAGGCCTATGAGAAATTATATAATTATTACAGTTTTTATAATGTCGTAATTCATTTACACAGAATTAAGTCTTGTTCTCAGTGTTGTTATTAGTTTTGAAAAACAATAGGCTATAGACACATTCTGCCAAAACGGCGGTCAATCGTATGTTTGAACTAGGAGCTGGTTGGTCGATTCTCTATTCCTTCGTTGATCAATTTTGGAGTTTGCAAACTTCTACGTTTCTGCTACTGTTAAGTACTAAGTTTAATGTTATCGTGAACAGGAACGAGAAATACCATATGACAAACAATTTGCAAGCTCCTAAGTTAACGGTCAAGTTTAATCGTGAATAGGCCTTGACCGTTTTGGCGTCCAAGTGTTGTGAATCGCCTGCTCGTCGTCATACGGCTTCGTCAAGCAAGTTCCTGACCCATTTACCCTGAGCCGCCTTACCTTTTATTAAACCGTCATAATCTGGTTTATTAATATCAAGCATATTGATAATGGACAACCATTGAGGCCAATGTGGATGCGGGCGAGACGATTCGACAACATCGACAGCCACTTTTAGAAACCGTCGGACCGGAAGTAGCTTTCAGATTGGTTTTAGTTTAGATTGAATTATTCTAATTTATAATTTGATTATATATATATATACCTAGGCCCAGATAACCAACTCCGTTGGGTCAGGGGGTGATTATCACCACAATCTCTAGGGCAGATTCAACTGAAAAATCGGAGTCTGCCAGCTCCGAGTTATGTAGCTACTTCCTCCTCCTCTTCTTCACTCCTACTATCATCTTCCTCTTTTTCTCTTCCTATTAGTTCTCTTCGCCGTTCTATATTCTCCCACCATTTCTATTCTTTCACTTGACTGCATTCCTCCCCTCGATTCACTATTCCAATCTCTACTCGTTTCTGCCATCTTTCTCTTGGTCGCCCGACTCTTCTTTTTATGATGCAATTGTCAACCATCTGAAACATTTTCTTCGGAATCCACTCATACACATCATATGTCCAAAATACCTAAGCCTTTCCCTTTCCATTTTAAAAGACAATCTTTCCACTCCCACTTCCTTCCTTATCTCACTGCTTCTCTTCCTCTCCATCTTTGATACTCCCGCCACGGTCCTAATAAACTTCTTTTTTGCTGCTTCCAACTTCCTTTCATCTCTCCAACTCATTTGATTATTTGATTATGTAAGATAAAATTTGAAATAATAATAAAATGGGGTGGTAAGATCGCCTTTGTGGTGCCCTGTCTAAACGATCCTACTTTCATCCTTAGCTTTAATAGGGAATAATGATTTTGTATCAAGTTTCGATGTATAGTATATTTCTCCCACAAATCACTGCCACTCAGGTTCACATTATCAAATTAGGTTACCACCAACATCTGAAGCTGTTATCGAATTAACACATCACATATTGCTTTAATCTCAATCATATCCTACATTGGTAACAGGAAAAAGTGCATTTTAAAACAAGTGCAACCCCGGATGCATCTAGCGGTTTACATTGTGTACCGGGATTCGGGAAGTGCATCGACGAATACCAAGCCTGCGTATATACGAACTGCGGAAATGTTCGACAATGGTTATACGATGGTACACTTGCTGTCACATGAGGTGGTCGATCGTGACATATTAAAACCACACCGGCACATGTAGCGCAATGGTTAACGCGCTCGCTTCATGTGATCCGGGAGGCGAGGGGTTTCCGGACCCGGTTCGATCCCCGCCGCCGTCCATCTTCACAGGGGTTTTTCGTGGTTTCCCTCTGTAGTCTCATGGTACCTGAGAACCAAAACATACATTCTAATTTCTAAATTTGAGATGGTTATTTCTAGTTGTCTCTGAAATCAGGTAAATGAATATTTTCATTATTAATTATAGTCTAGTTTCAGGGTTGTGATGTCCTTTAAAGTCCATTTCATGTGACCGCAAGTGTAGGTGATGGTTTGCCGCCGAGTTCTTGTGTGGTTAATTGAGCATATCGCAGCAAGGTATCCGTTTCAATACGGACATCTCATTAGTGGGGCTATAATCAGTAACATGGGGGCACTTATTGACTGGGACAATTACTGTACTTGGTGATTGTTGGCTGCTGCTCGATGACCCCACCGGCAGATGGGTTATTTGGGGGATTTATTCTGCTTGACAATGATTCTATGAGTGATAGGTGATAAGTGATATAAATGTATATATATTCTATGAGAGATATATATGAGCCTATATATATATATATATATATATATATATATATATATAAAATCAATATATCAATATATTAAAATCAATATATAGACCAATAATTCTTCAATATGATCAATATGCGAAACTGTATAGATAATCAAAAATTAAAATAAAAGTTAGATATTGACGTTGAATAAAAGGTAGAAATAAGATGACTGCCCAATCTATCAAATTTCAAATTGAATATGTTATATACTCTTACATAATTTTTCATGCTAATGTATTTTCATCTCTCAAGTATCATTTTGCGCAGCGCGCAGCCTGCAGTGCGCAGTGTTCTATGCGCAGATAAAACTCTCGCAAGATCTCATTACAGAGGAATTCTTCTATGTATAAAAAAAAATGATAACAACATTTATTGTTTTCGTGAATTGCGCTCTTCACTTTACGACCATTATAATTGAATGAACAACTCGTCCGTCCAACAAGTGGTTTGCCAGGTCGTAAAACTTACGGCTCTATCTATTACACGTTGTTTCCATCACAATCAACAACAGAGGTGCTACATTTATATGTTTATCAAACTCGAACTATGCACACAATTATTTCAAATTACCCACATCGGTTAAACGAGCACACATGTACCTATAGGTACATGTGTGCAAGGAAGACGAAGGTTCCGACCGACCACCCGATCTCTCCTATATATCCGACGCCAATAGATTTTAGTTATCATCACAGTGCGTCGTCAAAATACAAAAATATCCCATTCTCTCTCTCTCTCTCTCTCTCTCTCTCTCTCTCTCTCTCTCTCTCTCTCTCTCTCTCTCTCTCTCTCTCCTCCCTCCTCTCCCCTCTCCCCTCTCTCTCTCTCTCTCTCTCTCTCTCTCTCCCTCACTATATATCTCTCTCTCTCTCTCTATATATATATATATATATATATATAATATAATAGACTATTGTAGTATAATATACTTATACAATATAGTCTAAATTAGTGAAATTATCTAGTAATTAGGTTATTCGGGGTATAGACCACACTATACGAATAGGCAAATTTTTGCAAACGAATAATTTATAAACGAATGACTCGAACCCACCGCCACCTTGACATCAATATCTAAAGCAGTGCGTTGACTGGCTGAGCCTCGGGGGCAGGTCTCGAAGACAATGAGACGAAGACAATTGGTGCCAGTGGCGAGTTAGATAAGTGGGGGCAGTAGGCGCACTCGCCCCCCCTCAGGCCTCTTAATATCTTCAAGACAATCTACAAGCTAGTCATTTATGCCATGAAATATCGATCTTTAATACGCTTTTATAGATTGATAAAAAAATACAAATAATAAGAGATTAATTTAAATGTATGTTTATTATAATAGTGCTTGGTTACAGATGATGCTGTATTACATGCATTAAACAACCATATCTCTATGGTCTAGTTATAAGGAATAAAGAAGTGGGAGGGAAAGGGGAGGAGTTAAGCGTGATCGGTATTTTAACTTAAATCATACGAATATATGGGCATACTGACTATTAAGTTAATGCTACAATGATAACAGGCTTGAGGTGTTTATTTTATAGTAGTGGTTTAGATATTTTATATCCTTCAATATCCACGCGAAAAGAAGATGTACCAACACAAAAAAGATAAATCACTGCTATATTTTTGTGTACTAGCTAAATTGTATCCACGAAAGTAGAATTTTAATACCAACTAAATAATATGAAAAACTGCGATGGTTACAAAGTCTCAAGACATTATTGAGGATTTATCTCTTTTGAAAGACGCAGTGGAGTTTTATTTATGTATAACCCTCGTCTTTAAAAATCAAAATACCCGGATATAAAATATAAAAGGTGATATTTGTGTTTGATATGTTGGTAACAAGTATATGTGCGGTATTTCTGGGTTACTCTGGTTTTCCATGACGAGGTTTATTATAAGAAATGCAACTGCGTCTTTCAAAAGAGGTAAATCCTCAGCAGATCGAGACTGTGTACAACCACCAAAGTGTTTACAATTATTTAGTTGGTAGACAGCCTTCTTTAGTGGATACTCAAGTCGCGTTTATTAATATTTATTGATTTTTCAATTATTTGCAAGAAATAATAATATGCGAAATAGAGATTGTACATCTGAAATTCTCATTAGTTTATACATCAATAAAACTTGATAATTATTTTTAATAAGTATGTTTTATGAATAAATCGATATTATATATCATTTGAAGCAGCGGTAAAAATGAAGACTCAATCTTAAAGGACATCACAAACCTGAAATTGGGTTTAATTAATAATGATGATATTTATTTCTCCAATTTTAGAAAAAGCTAGAAATCATCATCTCACTTTTAGAAATAAAAATTAAAATTTTTGTCCTCCAAAGACCATGAGTCATGACGTAGACACTACCGATTCTGTATAGAAACATAAACAGAATTGAATAATGTCTACGTCACGACTCGGAAAAGAGGGTGGTTTCTGGAGGATGAAAAAATACATTATAATGTTTTATACTGAGATGATTATTTCTATTTTCTTCTAAAATTATGGAAACAAATATCGTCATTATTCGCTAAATTCTAGTTTCAGGGTTTTGATTTCCTTTAATATAATAATATTCATGACCTAAATGTGATAAAATGAGTTTGTATTTTGGTATAGGAAGCGAACATGATAATTGGAACTCTAATCAACAACATATTTAGGAATGATCTTTGGAATTATCGCACAATTTTTACGAACCAGAGTTCATTTACATTTTTCGAATTGACGAAAATTTTTCGAGGACCTTTTAACCCCTTTATATCAAAGTTACAATATTTATTTTCGTACATTTCAAGTGATTGGCTATTTTGTTGTAAAAAGTGCAGTTTAGATTTGGTGTGACCTCTAGCGCTATACTGATAGGGAAATGACCGTACAGTGAAGTATACTTTTATTATAATATTGAGGCTAAACATGCAACAAACAAATGTTGCGCATTCATTTGAGACACTGCAAGAGTTGAGTTTTGAATTTTGAAATATTTAAAGGACATCATAACCCTGAAACGAGATTTTAACGAATTATGACGATATTTATTTCCTCAATTGTAGAGAAAACTAGAAACCATAATCTCAATTACTGAATTTAGAATTATTTTTTGGCCTCCAGAGACCAATACCTACTCTGTATAGAAACATAAGCAGACTCGAGTAGTATCTACGTCACGACTCAGAAAAAAAGGCTGGGTCTTTGGGGACAAATGAATTATCATAATTTATAGGGGTGATGTGAGGCGTATTTTGTGTAGTGTATATATATATATATATATATAATATGAGTAAATGGTTCTCTGTTGAAACGTACAGCACGTGATGTTGATAGGATGGATATTATCATCACTGAAAAATACCGCCTCGTCGGGGAATCGAACCCCAGACCTTTTGCTTGATACACATATGCTCTTACCATCTGAGCTAACGAGGGGTAATGATAGTTATATATATATATAACTTATATATATATATATATATATATATATATATATATATATATATATATATATATATATATATATATATATATATATATATATATATATATTATAGAAGCGATACATCCGCGGATACATCTACACATTTAATTCATTTATACTCCAAAAATGGTTTCTAAAAATTGAAATGGATGCTACCTTTTCTAACCATGCCACATTATAGGCCATATTTCATTCGGCTGTCTCGAGTGTAAGCGACGCCGACCGACCGTCTCTATATGAGTTAGCACGGACGGTCGAGGGTCTTCCAGACAATCAACAGTGGACGATAAAACCAATGTGATTATTTGTTTACGTCTAGTCGTTGCAATTAGCTGTAGGTGGCGGTTGGTTGACCTGATTACCAATTAGAAGTGACGAATATTGCCAACCTTTCAGGTGAGATAAGCAGGATCATCTTGTCGTGAAGCACTTGTTACAAATACCAGACCACCATGTGTTATTTCTCTCTTTATTTCTTCCTTTATTTTCCTTCTTTCTCTCTTTCTTCTCCTTTCTTTTCATTTGACTTGTTTCACATACCAGACCACCATATGTTTTATCTCTCTTTCTATCTATCTTTCATTCCTTCTTTCTTTCTGTTTCTCTTTCTTTCTTTCTTATTTTTCTTTATGCATTTATATTTCTTTCTTCCTTTCTTTATTCATGTTGGGTACAACGACGCACTATAATGATGAGTACGATCTATTGCCATCTGTGAATGATATATGGATGGGTAGAGCGAAGAAAGGTTATTTTATTAGGTGTTTTTGAATAGTGGCAAGGTGTCGGTCGTGGTATTTTGTTAAGGAACTATCCCAGTATTAACCTGAACGACAAGACGAAAAAACCCTGTCAAGATGGTCGACCATGGCGGGAATCGAACCCCGGTCTTGTGAAAGACGGTTCAGTGTGCTAGCCACTCCGCTCTCGTCTCAGTTTTATGTTAGGCCTATACTTCACAGTTAATGTAAGTAGGCTTGGTGGCAAATATCTTCAAAGTTCAAACTGATTATCACATAATTTATACAAAAAGTATATAAATGTAAATACATTTATGGATATGGAAAAAAGCAATAATTACAATATTATCAATATTCAATAGCAACATCAATATAACAATTTTCAAAAACGTTTTACGATTTACAAAAAGTTCTACTTATCAAAGAGAATTTCTCGATTTTTTCTCGATTCTTTAACTACATTACTTACATGCTGTGTGAACTTCGAAAACTTGGCTTCAAATTCTTGTATTGAGCAGAAAATTCCATATTGATATAACCATTTCGTATCTATAGTTCGTTCACTCGGTCAACGAGACAACGACTAACGACCACGCAACGACGAGCCGTCTTATTTGGGATGTTAGAGCATATCCGAACATGAATCCGTCGGGGTTCGAACCTGCATGCTTCCAACTCTAACCTCTCATATCCTACCTTGCTCAACAAAGACAGCCCCTCGCTTTTTCGATTGGTCTATTTCAAACCTATCTTCATACCTTGAAAGTTTGAAGGCCGAATTATATTCCAACAAAGGAAATAGAAAAATTATAGTCTATATTTTTCCTTATTTTAAAATATGTATAAAAATGAGTTTGTTAAATGCAGTTTTGATAGGTTGTCGAGTGAAGTTAATACGAGTGATTTAAAATCCTACCATCTGCCTGTTGCACATGCACATGCACTATTTCAACAAGAGGTAACCATAGCGACTTGCAAGCAACAGCTGTGATGCAGTGTGCAACAGTTATACTGTACCCAGCTCGTATCGCTTGCAAACAGTGGCGTAACAAGGCACCACGATACAAGAGGGCAAAATGTTCAAATGAACCCTTACTCTTTCTCCATATTTGCCCGCATCTTAGCTGAGAATATTATTCTTCGAAATGCGAATGTTCAGGGTGACAGCATTCATAGTTTGGCTACACTTCCTACCAGTGTTGTAAAGTGGAAAAGGGGATGACATTCTAAGAGTTCCAGTAACCACCGCTAGATGGCGGAGTTTTCCATATTTTAATTTTGACAAAGTCTAGTTACATTACACATTTTGGCCAAGGAAAATGTTGGCTGTATATTTATAGGCAAATCAGGATTTCAAATATTGGTAAGCAAAGTTGAACTTAAAGATGTATTGTATTTTTTTTCTACTATCATTCGTTAACTGGGGATTAAACAATGAAAACCATTAAATGAGACACATTTTGATTCAATTGTTGCTCTATCATGAAATGATTTCCCAATACTCGACAAGATACATCTAATTCTGAGGGTATTATTCATTGATTGCAATTTACTGCAAGTCCGTGGTGTTTACAGTTCTTGAGATATATGTTGCCAAAGTGCACCCTGTATAAATCTGTCCAAGATGCGCGCTCTTAGTCACGAAAAGCACTCGCATATGATTCAAATTTTCTTTGAATATTTGTTGTTTTTATACATTCTATGAAGTAACGTAGAATACATAAATTAATTGAATTATTTCACTCACTTATTGATTGCTATTAAAGTTCCTTGCATACATTGACTATACAAGATCACTAAAATGAATTCGTCTTGCTCTCTCTGGTTCAATCGATAAGACTGAAACCGCGCGGAGTCTCTCGTTTATAGTAAAGTAAAAAAAATAAACTTATAAATCATAAATAATAAATAATAATGTCTGTAAATTATACCAGTCTCAGTGAGCCCCCCCTGAAGTAAATTTAGCCGTGGGCCCCTGTGCCACTGCACCGTCTGCACCGCCGTTATTTACGCCACTGCTCACAATAATCCTACAGAAAAGTGCACGCAAAAAGTGCACCTTTTTATTCGAATAATATTCATATTAGATGCAGTTGCAGTTGTAATTAGTTGTCTTTGTCTTATTTCTTACGTCTCCAGAGCAAGCTGCACAAAGACGAGAAACTGTTTGTCATTCTGCGGGATTATTGTATTACATCTTTTAAAATGGCCGGTTGTTAATTTCAATTATGTCGAAAAATGGAATTAAGTTCTTGCTTCCGGTTGAATATGTGTTCAATTGTTTTATAAGGAATGGTGTGTTTTCAATAGTCAATTGTAACAATGATTGAATGACGTCAGAGATATGTATACATAACCTAGAATAATATACAAATGAGATGACACTTAAAGGACATCACAACACTAGAATTAGATTTTAAAGAATAATGGCCAAATGTATTGCCCGCATTTTAGAAGTAACTAGAAATCATCATCTCAATTTCAGAATTTATAATGGATTTATTTGTCTTCCAGGACCCGGGCCTTTTTCTGAATCATGACGTAGACATTAGTTGATTATGATTATGTTTCTATAAAGAATCGGTGATGCTTATACGTCATGACTCATGGTCTCTGGCAAGCAATTCTTTATAAGTTCTGAAATTGGGAAGATGATTTCTAGTTTTCTCTGAAATTGGGGAAAAAATGTCGTCGTTATCCATTGAACCCTAGTTTCAGGGTTGTGATGTCCTTTAAAAGCTGATATTTTTTTGTGGCGGTTGATAGATAAATAAAATTTTCTATATTATTAAAATTTCTCAATTTTTAGGTACCATGAATACGTTTCTTTGATTGTTTCTTTGTATCTTGTAAAAGTGTTTCTTTTGTCATTTTCATGTAATTCTCAACTCAGTGATTTAATTCGATGTGTTTTATGAGTTTTGAAAAAGTAAATCATGAAATTCTTCTTTACAGTCTTATTTGGAGATTTTTAAGTTTATTCGAATAATATTTTCAAGAAAATAGATTCCTCGACTGTTGGTGGTTTGTTCAGGGGTGACAGAAAACTGAAGGGAATTGTTACTTTCAACAAAATCGTTCATTCAGATAAAAACTTACAGAAAACATTTTTCATGATGAAAAATTGAAATATGAACTATAAAAAAGAATATAAAATCTACTAAAAGAAATTGTTCATGTGTAGATTATCATTTACTAATATTTATGTGGATTATAATTTGTAGGCCTATGTATACAAGAATATCATATTTTGATACATAAAAATCAGTATGATTTTCAGGTTTGTGTCAATTCAAATATACCCATACCATTACTAGCAAAGTTTCTCTTTTTGTTACGTGAATAGTTTTTTATTCACATTCTATGAAGAAAATCACATATCAATTTGAAACGAATTGATAAAAAGAATTCATACAGAAACTATTTAAACAATCAACAATTTGAATGTAATTATTATTATTTACAAATGATTAATGATGAACGCGAAAAAAAAATTCACTTCTATGATTTATGATCCCTTTTCCATAACACAACCAACCATTTTCTTGAAGTTATTATCTTATTATTCACAATTACTTACAATTATTAATTCCCTTCAGGTCGGTTAGATCGTCCTTGTGGTTCCCCGTCCGAACGAACCTACCCTGTCATCCCTAATTGGTAAACAATACCATTGTGATAAGTTTCACAAGAAAACATCTGATTGTTGTCGCCCGAGCGAGTGACTAAGTTTGTCTTAGTCGTTGCCATGACTACATAGCGTAGTCACGTGCTAGCAGCGGTCAAGGGAAACAAATGTGATGCGTGAGCAGAAATTATTATAGTGTTACAATGTAACGCATTCGCACACGAAATGTGACATCCACTATCAGAGAAAGATCTTCTCGATATCGTGTCAAGATCTTGTTTGTTTTAAAAAAAGAACTTTTCTTGGTTTCATTAATATATTCTACAGATCTTGGGAATTGGATCTTGGCGAAATTTCTGGAATAAGTTTTGTTGAGAAATTACAAGATCTAGACCTAATACAATTTAAAAATGGAAGATGGCTATTTTAAATCAGTACTGATTATTGAGAAGGAGAGTGCATATATATATATATATATATATATATATATATATATATATATATATATATATATATATATATATATATATATATATATATATATATATCTCTATGGTAGCACAATTTTTGCGGTAATGCCACGCTGTTCACATTCTTCATGTAGACGTTTCGGCGGAATTTGCTCCACCATCTTCAGGAAAGATCCAACTGGGTCGATGGTCAGCACTTGAATCCGCCGAAACGTCGCCGAAACGTCGACATGAAGAATGTGAACAGCGTGGCATGACCGCAAAAATTGTACTACCAACTACCATAGGCCACGAGAACCTACGTAAGCGTATATATATATATATATATATATATATATATATATATATATATATATATATCTGTATTTGTGTGTGTATCTAAATAATCTCTAATATAACTATCATAACTATGTTTGTTATGGTTAGTATAATTATGTTCATGGACTTCTGTTATGTGATAAATTGTATAACATAAAATAATAAACAAACAATAGAACTCATCCTCATCCTACTCTTACTACAGCGTTCCCCTTGTACAGGTAATCAAATACCCACTCACACCTATACCTCTGTATCTCATACATAATCGACCGTAAAATAGAAAGTCTAAAACAATTGGGAGACACTTCTAGTCACCCTGACATTGTGCGTGTCACACCGTGCGTGAATGCATTCGCAGAGTCCTTGGATCGAGCCTCGGCGCCAGGCTCGTAAACTGTATAATATTTATCTTCAAACTGTTTCATGAATGATATGACAGCATGCTCCGAGGGATAGTACCTTAAACCAGGCCATGGCCATCATAGAAATTACTAGCTAAACTTGTGTTATTACTCGAAATCTAAAGCAGATTAATTAACAAGTTATGTGAGAAATTAAATATCTAGGAATACCTTGAAAGGGAATAAAGTTGGAATCGATTTAGAGCCGGTCTGGTGGTGTCTACATAATAAAGTTATCTGATAGTTGAAGAAAAAATTACAAAAATCAACATAGTCACTGCCCATTGGATCATAGATTGGATCTAATAAACTAACAAATTTGATGAATATAACTTTTTATCCAGTTGGATCTGACTTTTATTTTATTGGTTCTCAGAGTTGGTTTTATTAACTGATAATTAGCTATTAATTAATAAGGCGTCCCTAGTCTCCAGTGTATTCAGTCGTGAACCGAACACAAAAAAACAAAAATCTTACAAACAAAAACAAATAAAGACACAAAAAATCACATAAATCTTATGAACGAGTTTTACTTGGCAAAATTTTTGATATCACTTTTTTCAGAGCTCATTTTTTTTCAAGATAGAAGTGACTTGGTTACCGTTTTTAAACGGCAGTGTTTTTTAATTGTGGCACGTTATACCATTCAGAAGGGTAAAAAAGCTGATATTAATCATAGGTTAAGCAAGAAGAGTATCGTAGCTAGGATGCTCTCTAGATGCAACGAGTTCCAATTCATTTAGTCTCAACAAAATCAACGCAGACGTATAATTTAATCAATACAAATACCCATTAAAGATATCACAATTAGGTACGCTGTTTTTGATACGCTCCCAGTTCTACGGGTAGGTAGATGTGAAATGTGATAATTATGTGAGATGTGAGAGATGTGAGTGAGATGTGAGATGTGAGATGTGAGATGTGAGATGTGAGATGTGAGATGTGAGATGTGAGATGTGAGTGAGATGTGAGATGTGAGTGAGATGTGAGTGAGATGTGAGTGAGAGATGTGAGTGAGATGTGAGGTGTGAGATGTGAGATGTGAGTGAGATGTGAGATGTGAGATGTGAGTGAGATGTGAGTGAGATGTGGGATGTGAGATGTGAGATGTGAGATGTGAGATGTGAGATGTAATATCCACTAGTAGAGCTAAATACCATGGGAACATGTCAAGTTCTTGTATATTTCTATTGTTGTTAACATAAAATCCCAGCCAAAGTCAAGAAAGGTTGGCCACGAAATATGTCAAGCTTTGCGATCTAGGATACCGTGACTTTGTTATTATTTCATATTGTCTTGATATTTAGCTCTCCCAGAGAACATTATCCAATTATTCTTTGGAGCTAGCTAGGCCTAGGTCATTATTTCAAGTGACAGTCTCGGTAAAAATCGAGATCCCCCAAATAGCCTGGCTGTTGGTGGGGTCGTTGAGAAAACAATGGACCTATTTTAATTATTATTTATTGTTGGTCAAAGTTGAACTCTTGTTTTTCAAGCGAGTGTAACTTATTCAAGCGCCACTAAATTTTCATTGTGATCAGAACAGGTAACGATCTCAATTCCTTACCTCTGTCTAAAATACCTAATAAAAACAACATTACATCTCATCTTTCCAACATCTCTTTTACCATTCACCGACGCCAATAGATCTCAGCCACCATTATCGTACGTCTTTGAACAGAAAATAAATTGAAGTTAAATCGTCTGCAAATGAATTATTAAACTTGAAAGTATCTATAGCTAGCTAGCCTATATATATGAGAGCTATTACAGAAAACATTTCTGATAAAAACATACTAAACACAAAACATAAATTAATTTTAATGGAATGAAACTCTCTATAATTGGCACAAGAAGAAAACTTCTTCGCAACTAAAAAGAAAAAAAAACACATTCATAATATATTATTGCCTTAAAAAAGTCAATCGTTTTGCTAAAGGGCACACCTTTGCGTACCATGTTGCAATTCATTACCACTGCCATCATTAGCGTAAGGTGTACTTATAGTCACTGCTAAACTAGGCCTGGTTTCAAACCCATTTCCACGATATAGCCAACCTTTTCGTTTCTAATTTACAATAATTAGAGATCGTATTAATGTCGTAATGTTTAGTACTGGTTTTATCCAGGGGTTATGTAATGCCATACAATTACAAGTGGCATTGATGTGACACAGGGATATTATATCCAAACGAGTGAGTCCGAGAGAGAGATAGAGAGAGAGAGAGAGAGAGAGAGAGAGAGAGAGAGAGAGAGAGAGAGAGAGAGAGAGAGAGAGAGAGAGAGAGAGAGAGAGAGAGAGAGAGAGAGAGAGAGAGAGAGAGAGAGAGAGAGAGAGAGAGAGAGAGAGAGAGAGAGTAAGAGAGAGAGAGAGAGAGAGAGAGATTGTAGGATTGTATTTATTGGTGATGACGTATGTCCAAGTCCTGATTATCTGTCACAAATATTCAATACAAATTCAATTGATTCACAAAATACCTAACAAGGAATAATGATTAAATAGTCAAGCAAGCAATAATCTCTCTCTCTCTCTCTCTCTCTCTCTCTCTCTCTCTGTATATATATATATATATATATATATATATATATATATATATATATATATATATATATATATATATATATATATATATATATATATATATATATATATATATATATATATATATATATATATATCAATACATTTAAGAATGCATAATTCGTTCATGCATATTCACTCGTAAAATAGTCCCATTCCCAATAAATAAATTGATTTCTATATCCTGGCGCTTGTGCATTTCAAAGCAATCGGTTCTCTTAATAAATATTCAATTCTCGCAATTAGCACAACCAAAATTATCAATAATAACTGCCTATAGTTTGTAACTTATTCGCATGATATCCTAGTCATAGCGATGAGTTTATGGTTAAAGCATCTAGAGCCGTCAACACTGCACAATATACTTCCCACGCTAAACAATGTCCATCGAAACTTCGATAGTTTTGTACGACTTTTCATTTATATATTTTTTTTGTGAACGAATAGTAAAATCTAGGCCAGCTATTATGTTCTATCATAACATGTTCAAATATACTTGTTTCCACGAGAGAAGTCGGTCGTCTACCAACTTGACCAGAATAAATATCATATTTATAATCGTGATGAAGATTATTGTTTGCTTAACGACCCCACCAAAGGGCTAGGTTATACCGGGGTACGAATGAGCAGGTGATTATGAGACTATGAAGTGATAATGAGTGAAAGGACGTTCACAAAAACGCATGCCTTATGCGGGTCTCGAACCCACGCCCAACAGTGACTTCAGTTTCTGAAGCGATGCCTTAGCCGACTGAGTTAACGAGGGCGGGTTTTATAATCGTATTGCTGTGGTATTTTCAGGGTATTAAGATTGTTCCGGTTTGCGATAAAGTTGGAGTTCTATGAACGTGGACGAAGTGGCTATTCGTCGGACTGGAAGTAGGTTTTAGATCGGTTTTATTTCAGATTAATTAGTTTAGTTCGATCAGTTTAGTTCAGATCAAGTCAGTTAGATTGGGTTTATTTAGGTTAGTTTAGGCTGGGCGCAACAACAACAACGTGCGCAAGTGGTGACATAGCTCGATGGTCCGATGAATAGCGGCTGCCAATTCGCCAAGCGGATATTTTAGCTGCCATCTTGAAGAAACAACCAATCAGTGACGAGAGCGGCGCGGTTTCTGGATGTTGAGCTCGGTCCAACTTGACCCTTGACCCTATCTGAAAAGCGAAACGTTAACCGCATTCTTGGAAGGAGAGGGGAGCTGGTATAAGTATAGGTAACATTCTTAGAGCGCTGCTAGCAGTCAAGGTGAAGAGTTGACAGACAACACAGGCAAGCATCCATCTAACAGTCGACTGAAGCACAATCGCCGAAACGATTTTCAGCACTCTTAGTGGTGATTGACGGGGTAAGGGGTGTGGGGAGGGTAGAGACAAAGGAGTGGGGATAAGAGTGGGGATGAATCTTAATTTAACGTTGGGTAAATTGTCTTTAGGTACTAGAAGATAAAATATGGCCAAACTGTGGGGGGGGGGGGGGGGGGGAGTTGGGGAAACGAATTCGTAGGAAGCATGACACAGAAAGGGCATGTACATGTGGCGTAGAATAGGCAAGGCAGTATGAGGCTCAACAACCGAGTCGACTTTATTCCGGTATATGGTCTTCAGGCGCCCCGTAAATCTTAGATATTTCTACACACGATTACGCTTTAGAAAGATGAAGGAATTAATCAAATTGTAAGCGTTATAAAGATGATGTTATGCTCCACGATTAGTATAAGTTCTCGTATTGTAAGTTTGATACAACGAAGCCGCTTGAGTATCATTGGCTTTAATAGCTCCGAAACGTTTTAATTCCTGTCGTTCAACGTTTAAACGTTGTTCTCCACAGGTTTAACGACTCAAGTGAAGTTTGACAGCATTGTAAAACTGTGCATAACAATTTATTGTAGATTGGAAACATCTTAGTGGTTCAAATATAAATGTTGCTTCGATTGTCCTTGGAATTGGGTTCTTTATAGTTTATTTACATTTGAATATTGTTACAAAGTAATTGTTGACCAATCAGTGATCAGGTAAGATCGTTAGGATGTAACACCTCAAAGGCGACCGTAACACCCCGAAGAGAATAATTAAATACAAAGTAACTCGTTCAGAATAAAAAAAAAATAGTATAGTAATTAGTACCGGTACGGGAATAATTGAAAATGTATTCATTTATGTCGGAAAAAAGAAATGTTTGTTTTCAATCTTGTTTTCCTTTGTTCCTCATAAATATTCCTTACATTTCTTTCCTCCCAAATATTCCTTCTCCTCCATTCACAACTATTCATTCTCCTTCGTTCCTCCCAAAAATTCACCTAGGTCCTAGGCGACAGAAGGAACCACTGAAGATAGTCGAAGTCGGGAATCTAGCCTAGATCCGATCTATAACCCCCCCTCCCCCTTCCACTTCCCGGTCAAATGGAGCAATTAAGCGAGTTACTATACTGTGCTATCGGCGCTGGTTTTTCTGTACTTTGCATTATTTGATATTATATAAAATATATCTTCATTTAATACTCTGCCATCACAAACAATGGCTGCCGTAAGTGACACAGAATAATTGATCAATGGATAGAATAATTGAAAGAATGATAATAGATTGAGAAAATGTAACGAATTATTAAAAAAAAAAGAAAAACGGGAAGCTTTAAGAAAGTAAAATAAAAAGACATTCTTTAATACACTATGTAGAGGTGTGGATAAAAATATTATATATAAAAAAAGGGCAAACGAAAAATTAATTAATTACAAAAGATCTCTCAAAATGTGTACTGAGCTTTTCAAAATGTCAACAACAATAGAATCTATTAATTTATTCGGCAAATTATATTTTTAACAAAATTCTTGAAAAAATCGGAATGATTCATCTTGATCCTAACATACCTACAATTAGTAGACTTTATTAGTACTTTATTTTATTATTACTTTATTAGTAGACCTACTATTTCAATAGAGTGTATAGGTCGTAATGTCTTTTGTATTCCGAAATAGTCGATTGATAGAAAGCTCGCTTATTGTTGTCCACATTGATGGGCTGCAGTTTATCGATTTCACAACGAATAGTAGGATGGTGTATTATATGACTGTTTTTTTAAGAATTTTTAATAAGCAAATCTTGATTAGATTCAAGTTACTGCGATTTATCTTGTATTTGAACGTTTTATGAACGTACCTTTCGAAATAGCGAAGGTCATTCAACATACTCTTTGGCAATAGAACTATTAAACCAGTCAGAAAATGTGCAAAGAAGGTAATAACGATTTTCAATAAAGATTTCGTTTTTTCCTTCCAAAAAGGTCATCTTGATATGTGCCCTTGGATTACCAGGGTTTCACCAGTCACTGCCCAGTTGATAGAAAACTGTGTGTATAGTTTCTGTCTATAGTGGGCTCAGTAATTCTCATCTTTACAATTTTTTTCCAGGTTCACGAACTAGCTTGTATTTAAATAAAAAGTATATCAACTCCAAGATAATTTAATGTTCTTTGATCATTGTGACATTCTATTTCTGTGAACTCAATCAATTTCAAGATAATATGTCAATGAATTTCATCACATTCTTGGTATTCAAATTAACGTTATCTATCTTAAAACTGATTGAATTCTCAAAAATAGAATGTAAATTAATTAAGAGCGTGACATTATCGTAACTGATATACTTTTTATTCAGTTATACTGGTTCGTGAAAATAGAAAAAAATAGTAAATATGAATTTCTACATTTTTATGAGCACCATGCATGCACCTCCTTAAGAGGCTCCTGAATAATATGACAAAAAAAAATTATGCATTTCTCTTACCATAAGAAAACGCAACGTACTTATGCGTTGTTGTATGAGCTATGTACTTTAACTTCGAAACAATTATTTCACTGCCTTCTTGTTTTATCCATTACTAATTTGATTCGTTCTACAATTGTTTTGGTTATATCTGTTGCTTAGTTTTTAATGGGCTTACAAAAATTACATTATGACTTGTTTTTCATACCGTTTTCACAATATATTTTTCATTGTTGCAAGTGTGTCTACAATAATGATCTGTATAGTTTGATGATAACGATCATTCATTGATGAATGAATAATGAAATGAATGAATGGTGAATAATGATGTGCAGATTGTTTTATAAATCAAACACCTGACACCTGCAATTATCAATCAATTGCGGTCCCCCGTCCCCTCATTCCCTACATCTCCTCAAATCACGTCAATATGGCCCACGACCCCACACACTTCTCAATGACTTGACACTTGATCAGTCTTCACCCTTCAATTATATTCGGGCTCCGCTGATCCATCCATAATAGGCTTACTCAGGGATGGGCAAAGATACTTACAGAATGTATCTTGGAAACAAAATACAAGACTCTCTCCTAAAACTTTTAAAGACACCAGATACATTTCCAAAACCTCAATAGGTACAAGATACTTTCAATTAAGTATCTTAATTACATGCTGCTTTTACCGCAACGTTTTTCCAAATATTATACAAATCTGTTAGTGAGGGTTGCCATTCAACTTCGATACTTTCGATTGATTCGATATTAATGATAGTCCATAACATTTGCCGAGGCCAAAAGCCTTTCCATAAGTTTTGAAATAGTACAATATCAATAAAATCGGCAGAGATTATCAATATGACATAATTACCGAAAATCTTCATTGTCTTCGTAAAAATGTATCTTGTGTCTTAAATGATGAAAAAGATACATATACATTCAAATTATCATTCATTTTTATAATTGTATCTATGGTACAAGATACAAGATAGTAGGCTCATCAGTGTCTTGAGATACTTCAAAAGATACATGTATCGTATCCAAGATACTGCCATCTCTGGGCCTACTGGGACATTTCGTTCTAATGGTCGAACCAATGAAAGAATCTCAACCGTTTGCCGGGCCGTGCCGTTGAAATAAAGGAGTCTCTTGAAGACTCCGTGCCGTGCATGATCCAGCGTCTAGACTGGATATGAATGGATCTGCATTGATATACTTCACTTTCCGTCTCGAAACACCCAACCGTCAGTGGTGATAGACGGGCGAGACGGTCGAGCGAGGAGGAGTGTATGTTGTCTGAGCAAGCGAAATATACGGTTTTTCGTTTTTTTTGCTCTCTTCACTAGTTTTGTCACGTTGTTTATTTATACGCCGCGAGTTGTTTCGTAGATGGCGGGAAAGAGACAAGTGGTGCCTGCCCCTAGTCCCATTTAAAAACCGACTGGCAGGAAAATTCTCGCTAACTGCGCGCATAAGCATATACTGTCCCGTTTTGATGTTTTGATGGGGGGGGGGGGGGGGGGGGTGTATACTAGGGGGGTATATAGGGTATATTGCCCGACGACTTGATGAAATAAAGTTAATGTTACACCATGTACAATGTCGGTGAAGAAGTAAACGCAAAACCATCAAAATACTTATTCCTTCACTTTTTAATAGATCTTTTTCGAATCTGTGTCCTATCCTAACCTAACCCAATTTGACCTAACATCCCACCTTTATATACTTTTCGATATCTTGCATGGTTTAACATGGACATTTTTAATATACCATTTTAACATTGATACACCGGCACATATGCGGCGCAGTGGTTAACGCGCTCGCTTCTTGTGATCTGGGAGGCGAGCGGAATTTCGAACCCTGCAGTTCGATCCCCGCCGCCGACCATCTTTACAGGGGTTTTCATGGTTTCCCTCTGTAGTCTAGGCTAATGCCGGAATGGTTCCTACAATAAGTCGGCCATGGCCGCTTCCATCCCTCTATCCTTCCCATTACCCAAGAACCTTCATCACATCATCCCATCATCTCATTAATCATCCATCCGACGCCATTAGATCTGCGCTATTATAACAGTGCGTCGTTAAACCCAATATATATAATTATATAACATTGATACACCAACGAATAACAAAAAAAAATGATTCATTTTTGTGGCTGGGTTCCCCTAAAAATCAATCATTTCGATTTCGACTACAAAACTCACCACACAAATTTTAATTTTGTATTCCAATGTTGATGAAAATATTGTCGAATCATACAATATAATGTACTGAGGGGATATCTCGCCTTACAGTTAGTATGACATGCGTCGCGTCATAATACTGTCATAAAGTCATATCAGATGATCAACTGCACGCTGTCACGTTATACCGAGTACGCATGCGCACAACACTCGTGTCGTTCGCCACGTTTCACTACGGTACCAATAAAAAAATAGAAGAAATGAGATAAACTGTTTTACCGGCATTACGCAGTGGTTGGCTACAATAATACTTTATTATATAAGAGTCCATGGGAGTCGATTTTAACGAAATATCATTTTTCACTTTAAATTTCGAACGGTATGAGATATCAAAATTCTAATAAGGTAACACAGGATGTATTTCTAGTACCTTCAAAATGATGTCGAATAAAACTATTAATCTTGGATTTTAGTATTTTCATACAGCTGAAAATGTGCAATATACCAGTGAAAATTATGAGGCATAGAGTGGAAAAATCGCCCTTGTGGTGCCCCGTCCAAACGATCCTACTCTCATCCATAGCCTTGATTGGGGAACAATGATTTTAAAACAAGTTGTGATGTGATTTAAAAAAATGTATATAAGTTGAATAATGTTTTTCATACCACCTTGAAGGTATTAAAAATATCTACGTTTCTCTCATATCAGGATTTTGATATCTCATACCTTTCGAGAGTTATTATCAAAAAACTGATATTTCGCTAAATCGACTTCTTATAATGACTAGTTCGATATGTTTTGTTAGTAAAGCACAAGCCTACCAATATAATAAATTACAATCTCCAGTGTACGGTAATTGGTACCAACTATACAAATAATCACCATCGGAGTCAATAATAATTAATGTAAACATGATAAATAAACAGTAGGGCATGCTATAACTAGTAAGTACACAGATAGAAGCGTCATATCAGAACAGCTGAAATGAGTAGTGAGGCTTTCGAAGTACTGCGTTTTCTGTTTCATACGAAACAAAAGCTAATAATCTTCTAGTTAAACTGACAGTTGGAATTTGAAGTCTTGACTTAAGGTATCCCCAGTCTCCATAATGCAAAAAGCTTCCACCAGGGTGTATTCACAGATATAAATTATCATAAAACTAGAACCGTGCACGATAAAAACTTGGTGAATAGATAATAAGATGTAAAACAAACAATATTTGTTGAAAATGCTAATGAGTCAAATTTTATAATAACAAAGGTGGAAACATCACTTTTGTATGTAACAGTAACACTCGATAGTTTTGTCATCGATTTTTACCTCTCAGCGTACCGTTACATACAAATAACATAATATAACATATTGTGAATGTTACTTTTTTCTCTCATAAACATCGAAAACTTGACACAAAGCCATTGCTCTGCATGTGTATTAATGATTATGGATCAGCATTATTTCAGAAGATACTACGAAATATTTCAAGTTTTTGAGATCGAAGTGACTGGGACTTTGTTATTTATTATCTTGTATTGTCATGGTATCTCCTAGTAAACATTATCCATCCAAAGTCCTAGTCTCTTGGAGCTAGCTATAGGCCTAGCACGTTTTTTGACAGTTTTCGCATACATCTAGGTGGCCGTTCAATAAGCCACACCCACCACAAGTAGTTGATTATAAAATCACATCTAAATATCAACAGCTATTCGTACTATGGGGATTCTTTGTATTTATTATATTGAATAACAAATAATTGTATATTTTGATAGGTTATAACATTGATTTATAATTTAATTTAATTGAACTTTTATCTTGCACTTTTTTTTAACACGTGTTTTTACTTTTTACCGTACAAATTGAATTTAGCTGTTTACTCAAAGATAATTATAGTACTTGACAATATCTGATGTACTAAACTGTAAACTTGCTCCTACATTGTATCTCCGATTTCCTCGAAAAAGGGTTCAACTTCCAGGAAAGTTAAACCAAACAAAAAACAAACAAAAAACCACTACGAATAAGTTACAATCGGTATAAAGAATTGGATGAATTCATTAGATGATCGTTGACCTTTAGCGAAGATTTCCATCCCATTCTTATGGAGCTTTGTCTGTTTGTTTGTTTGTTTATTTGTAAGCACTGCACAGGTCGTACGGTTCAACCGATCGACATGAAACTTTTTCTGTACACGCAGACTTATCCAACTTAGAACTGTGTAGTTGTTTTGGTTAATTGGTATACGACTATTTCTGAGAAATATTATCTCAAAGTTTCTAAAAACCCCATTAGATTGGACTGGGCAAGAAAATTTGAAAAATAAAATCCCTCCAAATGACTTCAAATTTTCACTGATAGTAAAACAATAAATTTGTATACAATTATTGGGATCAGCCGCTTCGAAGAAATCAGTTGAAAAATATGTTTTATTCATAAAATATTTTAGAAATAGTAGCAGAAAAATGTTGCAGATATTGATTCACGGCTCCCTAGATTCGATATAGTAACCAAATGAAGTATATTTTATATGAATCAAGGTGTGTAGAGTTTTCGAGTACACGTTATATAGATATATCGCTCATCTTACAATGCATTTTCTGCGTTTTCCTAGTATTGAGAAATCTGAATTATTGAAATCAAGCTTCAATAAATACGTATGATACGAGAGATACGAATGAGCCGGTAATAGATGTGTGGATATGTGAATGGTATTAGAGCAATCACACTTTCAATCACACGAAAATTCCTAAAGATTCAGTTTGTGTATCCACCTCAACCAATAAACCAGTTATGCCACCATCATTAAAAATAAAAAATACATCTCACTCACGTAACGACCAATTCGTATCAACGTGACAAAAATAAACTCGAGCCACTTAAAACTGGTGCTATAATTTAACGTGATGTTCTTTTTTTGTCTGTCTGTAAGATCTGTTGGGGAGTGAAACCAAGGTCTTCTTGAACACGACCTTGGGTTCGAACCCGGGCCTACACCAATCCTGAATCCATTGTCCGGTCGCAGCATCTTTACAGATTACCTTGATATCACGTGTGACTGTGAACTGACCAATCCACGGTGCAAAGAACTGGACGTGTTTTCACGACTGATGAAGGTTCCGAGCGACCGTCCCCCCCTACCTGACACCACTAGCGCACGGGTGATTCGCGCCTTTATATCTCGTGATATACTTATCAGACAGCAAAAGTAATAGCAGAATGCAATCCTAAATGCAATATGGCTGGCGAAATTTAGTAACAAAATGTGTGAAATCTAACACTTCTAATACATGTCATTGTTGTGAATATTGAAACTAGGCAAACGCAGCAAATGCGCTCTAGGATGAGCGAATTATTTGTATGAAATATAATGGAAAACTAAGAAAGCCGCGAATCTCGGCAACATAGTTCTGCTATTATTCTGCTAATATTTGATGAATAAAAAACACGTATTAAACAATTTTCTTCAAAACAGCTGGTCCGATTAGAATTTGTAATAAGACCCAATAATACCCAATAGATTTCTTGTAGAGCTAGCTAGGTCGAACACACTAGTACTTTGGATAATGTCTACCAGACGAGCTGTCATGGCAACATCTCTAGTCTCTGTGTAGTGTATTCCCATTGTTGTTAACACAAAATCCTGGCCCTAATCTTGAGGTGGGCTACGAAGTGTGATAAATTATTCCAGTCTAGGAGACCGTGACTTTGTTATTAAATGGTATTTAGCTCTCCTATAGTAAACAATAACCAATCGAAGCCACCCTCTGTAGCTCAATCAGCTGAGGCATCGCTTCAGAAACTGAAGTCACCGTTGGGCTTGGGTCCGAGTCCCGCATTAGGCATGGGTTTTTGTAAACGTCTATCACTCATCATCACTTCATAGTCTCATAATCACCTGCTCATTCGTACCCTTGTATAACCTAGGTGTCGGTGGGGTCGTTAAGCAAACAATAATCATAATTCAATCATCATATCGATATCGAATTAATTGAATATATAATATTCCAATTTGATATCGATTCGAAGCCGTACATCGAATATATCGAAAATATCGGAACCGATGGTCACCTTCTAATTATTGTTATCGTCTACCATTTCCAAGGAGCCTTCAGTGATGTTAGTGTTGGTTTTCGTCGCATGAACGCCTGGTTTTGTTTTCAGCTCACGCGTTAACAGTGATTGACTGTTTGGTTGGCGAGATGCAAGCCAAGTACCCCCCCCCCCCCCCCCAACCCACCCACCACACCCACCCCACCCACCCTGGCCTTGGCATGCGAGTGTGTCCAAACTGCATGCTTGCACTTAGCTGCGACCGAAATGCAACGAAGTGTTGGCTTAACCCGAGGTGTGATGAGGAGACGTGAGGGGTGAGCAAGATATGTGATTGTCAAGTGCGTGGAGGGCTTACAATTTCTTACGATTACAACAATTTAAAGACATTTTTTATTCTCTCTCATAAATATATAATAACTACACAGACATAATAGAGAGAAGCTCGCATAAGAGTAATGAGCTAGCTATTCTGTGCGGGCTACCTCGAAAAACAAGCGTTAACGGTGTGTTTCCACACTACACAAATAAACACAAATAAACAAAAAAAAAATTAGCCCTTAAATGTAAAGTACTGAATGATATTAACATCACGAGAAATTTAAATTTAGAATATGAATAAAGTTTGAACCCAAAGAAAGAAACCAAAGAAATATTCAAATATCCAAAAAAAAACTGATATCAGAATCTACAGAATCAACAATTGAAAACAATGTATAAAAACACGACTTTTGAATAAACGTAATTGAAACTAGGAAGTTATGATATCCGTCATTCAGAAGACCGGAGTTCGATTCCCGCTATGGTCGTCCATCCTGACAATGTTTTTTTTGTGGTTTTCTTATGTAGTTCAAGTCAATACTGGGATGGTTACCTAACAACAGGCCACGACTGACTCCTTCCCACTATCATAAAATCACCTAATAAAATGATCTTTGAGATGATGATTTCTAGTTTTCTCTAAAATTAGGTAAATAAATATCGTCATTATTCATTAAAATCTAGTTTCAGGGTTGTTATTATTCAGGTTAATATTATTTTTTGAAAATATTAAACTCAACATTGATTATGTCTTTCAGTAGTGTTGGCGGTTTGAGGGTTCGTTCACTTGATCACTTCCGCTCGTCCGCCAACTTACACGTTCCGCCAACAATTGGCAGACCTGTTTGATCTTCTTAGCGGCTCTCTTTGTGCATGACGTGAGGTTGGCTGTGATGATAATAAACAGATCCGAGAGGAAGTCGGCGCACAGAGAGTTGGTGCGTGGACTAGCCCTAAAAACGAGTAGAAAAAAACAAGAAGAAACGAGTTGGAAAGGAAGTGGCAAATCTGGACATAAAAAGACAAGATCTCTAGTTCACAGTATATACAGTATTTGCTGCATTTTAGCAGGGTTACACAGCTGTGCTGAATTAATAGAAGAAAAGCCTGGGATATTACAGCCAAACTAAATTATTTAGTGTACTGTATAGATTTTATTCATCTTCATGCAGATGAACATGTATTCATAGGGGGCGCCTGAAGAGCATATACCGGAATAAAGTCGACTCGGTTGTGTGACATGGGTTTGGATGTCCAACCTCATCTGAACCCTAACCCCATTCCATTGAAAGTACCCTGAAGCCCATGTCACACGACCGAGTCGACTTTATTGCGGTATACGCTCTTCAGGCGCCCCTAAAATACCCAAATAACCTAGGTGTTGGTGGGGTCGTGAAAAAATACAAAAACATTATCCGAAAGAGAAAAACTTGATAACGATTAGGAGGAGGGACATTAAGAAAGAAAGAAGTCAAATTATCATCGAAGAAACGAAGGTGACAGTGACGAAGGTGAATAAGACGATCGACCCAAATAGGCCCAACATAGCTGTTGGTGAGGTCGTTAAGCAAGCAATAACCCAAGTGTTGGTAAGGTCGTGGAGCAAATAATAACCTAGCTGTTGGTGTGGTCGTTAACCAAACAATAACTTAGCTGTTGGTGGGGTCGTTAAGCAAACAATGACCTAGCTGTTGGTGGCGTCGTTAAGCATACAATAAACTAGCTGTTGGTGGGGTCGTTATCGAACAAGAATCTAGCTGTTGGTGGGGTCGTTGAATGAACCTTTTATCCGAAGATTTTATTTAGTCAGCACGAGCGAATGAATTACTATCAGTACACTATCGGTACTTCTTTGCACAGTTCTCGACCAATTTCATTCATGAATTATTTAATGTTGTTCCATTTTCTATTTTATTTGTTCAACTCCATTCGATTCATTTCCTACTTTGAGATTGACAAATGAATTTTATATCGATTCTTGTCCTGTTTACTTGAATTATGTCAGGGACCAACAAAGGTTGTGTTTGTATACATAAACGAGCTACATTAGACATCATTATTTCTTTGTGGCGGTAAGATTGCCCTTGTGGTACTTCGTAAGTAATCGCAACTAATCAACAAAAGGACTTTTGAGGACCACTTCGCAATAATATAAAAAGTAACTAAAAAAGTAAATAATATAAACTAATACTTTCTCTATCTTAAATAATGTGTCTAAATTATATAATTAAAATAATTCAGGTTATAACGCATTCGTTATAATTGCTTCGATAGTTTTAATTGTTCACCCCTTAACGAAGTTTGTTGAATGTATTAAGTTGCAGTTGCATTCAAATCCTAGATGCATCCTGAGAGAGGGATAGAGAAAGTGAGAGAGATAGAGAGAGAGAGAGAGAGAGAGAGAGAGAGAGAGAGAGAGAGAGAGAGAGAGAGAGAGAGAGAGAGAGAGGCTCCCATATGACTAGAGGACAGTGATAAGGATTCTGATGTTTCTTGTACGGAGTTGATTAGAATAGTAAAACTATGCCGCCTCCAGCACGAACAAAGCTCCACTACCCAACACAACATGCAAGCACTTCATCACATGTACCCCAACATTCGAAACCCATAAAGCGAATCATATTTCCAACGGACTCAATAGTACAGCAATCAAATCACAATACAACAATAAGTAGCCAAAATCTTTCAAAACGTGTTGATTCGATTAAAACACGTGTTTTTGAGAGGCTCTATCTACATGGATACACACGGCCCATAAGATCAGGCTGGTCGAGCCTCTCCTGCCTTGTGACGTATCATGACTTAGTAGGGGATTTCATGCAAAACCGAGCTATGTCCATGGTACATTTTTAATGATTCTCCAATTAATTAGTTCTCATTAAGAAATATGAATGGAAACGGATTGATTGATTGTCAGTTACTGGACAACATGCATGATATTGTTTGAAATACTTTTTATTTTAATACAAACATTTAGAAAATCTCACTAGCAATGTCTATTTATTAAAAGGGTTTATTTAAATAAGATAACTTGTTCAAAAAACCAACAAACCTTGAGGTAATCATTCCAGAAATAGTTAATCGTTCAATCATCTACATTGGATGGGGTGAAAAAGTCTTACGTCGTCCTATATGTTGCATGGACAGTTTTTCCTTCCTCTTATTCAATTATTTAATTTTATTCTTTTTGCTTTGTTCTTGTATTCATTACATTGTATTTGTATTTTGAATATGTAGGCCTATTGGTAATTTTTGCTTTGATTCTTTTATATTGATTCATTTTTTAAAATTCATTCATTCGTTTATTTATTCATGAATACATTCACTAAATTCATTGAATCAGATTATACAGTCTCCATAATAATTTTCATTTCAAACAATTCCAGTTTTAATATACCATAAGTTGTCACTTCTTCATTTACCAGCAATAATATTAGTCCTATTAGGGGTTTTGAAATTTAATATGGTTGGGGTTTTTCATTAAAATCTTCTGTGAAGGCACGAACAAGAAATATATATTTTAAAGGTAGTTCTTTTAGTGACATAGACATAATATTGTAATTATGTTGTTTGTTTTTATTATGGAGACATTGTTGTCCGCTTATCAAAGCAATGTATGCAATCACTTTAAAGAAGTCTACTATACCGACTGATGCATGCAATTTAAAAAATCTTGTCATAGTTATTATGATGTTTCCATCGGTCAACCGCTGGGTCAAGTTAGGATCTTTACCTTAGTTTCTCGCTGACCGGTTGACCTCGCGACCTGTTTGACCTGTGAAACCAAACACGCGTCTACGTTTATAGCTGTTTCTTAAATGGTCACGGCTTTGTCAACGTCTATACGTACCCCCAAAAACCTCATCGTTTTCGGGATAGCTACACATAAATACAACATCATCGATTCAGAAACAATTAATATTTTAGATTAAACCATGTTTCAACGCTTATTCGTACTCCCAAATAACTGAATCGTTAGTGGGATAACCACACATAAATACAACATCGTCGATGAAAAAACAACATTTTTACATTACACTCAAGTTTCAACGCTAATTTGCACCCCCAAATAACCGTGTCGTTAGTGGGATACACATGAACACAACATCATCGCTTCAGAAAAAACAAATTTTACATTAAACTCATGTTTCAACGCTTATTCGTACCCCCAAATAACTGAATCGTTAGTGGGATAAAACACATAAATACGTCATCACTCATGCACCATATCAACAGCAACAACATTGAAACACTCACAGAAGAAAGCGAGCTCAGAATGAAAGTAGACAATTACAAATAAATGAACTCATTCGGCAAAGTTGATATCAGAATTCTTCCCTCAATTATTTTCTAATTCCAGTTAATCTATTTTCATTGATTATTTCAACTATGTGATTACGAAAGTACAGCTACTCATAAATGCATAACAATTTACTATTGCGTTTTTATTATGATTATGCTTTACATTTAGCATTAAATGAATTTAGTTACTAGTTATTTAGCTATGTGGAACCTTTATTGAGGCCTCTCTAACGGGGTCACTCATTAAATCTATTATGAAATGAATAATACGAGAAAAAAACGCATTCTACAAACATGCACATGCAGTCTAAATTAATCCGGAAATGCAACATGGATGATGCACATTTGAAAGTTTCTCATTATTATGTGGAGATGTCGTTAGCGGTTGCAATAAACACGTTGTTGCACATATTGCACTTTTCTGTATACACTTCTCTCTCTCTCTCATGCAGCTTAGCGGACAGCCCAAGGTCCCTGCAATGCATTTGGTACCAGGAAATGGTTTTCGTATAGCATCATGCAGCACACATATGGCCTTGCTTGTTGCACTTGGTTTTAAAAACGATCGAACTTCTAGGCAGTATAATTATTAGATTTCAAGGATTTAATATACCTTTGGTGTTTTTTTGTTTCGCGTGGGTTGGCAGTGCTGTGTAGCAAGATGTTGCCATTGCATGATTTATACAGCTGACAAAAAGAAATGGATATCTTGTGCACAAGAACAACTGGTGTTATTGATGTGTCTATTTAAACGGTTTCTTTCGGATTTTAATCTTTTAGGGATAAATTGATGATAAACTAGGAAAACGCTATCTATGCGTTGTTAGACGAGCGAATAGTAATACTGTAATAGTATGGGTTAAATGGGTAAAAACTGCTTCGAGTGGTACCAATTTATCACATTTTATGTTTTTTCTTCAAAATGGCTGACCCGATCAAGCTGAAATTTTTTAGATGTGTATTAAAATCTAATTCAACTTCACTCAAAATTTCATTTTTTGGGAAAAAAAATATTTTCTTTCTTTTCCGCTATGTTATTCTAATGGGTATCTTTGAAATTTCTAAAATTCATAAAAAAAAAGTTAACCCCCGATAATGCCACAAAACTATACAGATCTAAGTTATATGAGGAACCATATTGAAAACAAGTTTGAAGTTGATAGCTGTAGCCGTTTTTGTGGAGACCCGACAAAAAAACATAAAAAAAAAACGAACACCAATTTTTTTCAGTACGTCAAATTGAATCCTCGCTAAAGCTCGTCCAATAAGGGGGTTCCGAAATAAATAAATAAATAGAGAGATGAGAAAAAGAGTGAATAGAATGATATTGAGAACAGAATATAGTAAATATGTTTGTCAGTAGGAAGAGAAAGGAAGATTTAAGAGGAAAGCAGAAAAAAAGACGAATAGAATAGAGATCAGTAAAAAGAGAAGATTCAACTTTTCCTGAACAGAAACGATTGAATTACTTGATTATTATACCCGAGTTATTTGGTTTACTATTTACATTTGATAAGTGATTATTAATGCATTGTAAATTGTAAAGCCTTTTTCAGTGGTAAGATTGCCCTTGTGGTGCACCGTCCGAACGGTTACTTTAACACTGTTCCCATTATTTCTCTCTCTCTCTCTCTCTCTCTCTCTCTCTCTCTTTCTCCCTCTCTCTCTCTCTCTCTCTCTCTGTCTGTCTACGTCTTATCATGCATTGTAGACCTGCAATTATTTGACAAAACAAAATATGAATTAAAAATGACCATGTCGGAAAACCTAAACGTTAGTGCAATATACCTGAATATACTTATTAAAAACATACAAACAATTACGATAAAATAAATTCTAGCATACCACGAACAGTAAAATAAATACCCGAATATTATTCCACTTTCATTGCAATATATAATTAGATAACTGAATACTTTCAATTTTATGATATCTTATCTAAGACAGTAATTCTTGGTAGCACTTATTTAATTCCCACCCTATAATTATACAACACTAAAATGTACATTGTTCATGATACACACTTGTTATTTGTGATACTTGATAGTATATGTAAAACTTGAAAATATCTCTGTTTCCAAATTTCATGAGGCTATAAAGATGACAAGAGCGACCGTACCACTTCTTATCGAAATTGTGCTGTTATCACGGTACAAATCACACTAGTTTCTTCATACTTTACTACACATTTAACGTATAGTGGAAATTATATAGTTTATAGCTTTTCTTGCATCAAAATAAAAAGGAAAATATACTTGCATACATGATTTTTTCGCGCAGCATTTCTTCTGGCCACATTGAATTTTTTTATGTGGACTTTATCTCGTATAAATCGGGAAAAACAGTTCACTACTTGATCAAAAAAACTTTGAGGGTCAGAATAACCCGATTTACAATAAAATTTGAACTTTATTCACCACGTAAAACTGAAAGATCCAAGAGTTCACCCTCATGTTTCTTAGTTCTGGAGAGAGTCTACATCAGGAATTAGTATGAGTTGTGTATCCATATAGCTATAATCCAATAGGTTGGGGTCAACGAGAAGCCGAACAAGTATTATTTTATAATTTTAGGATTGTCTTTTATATACTTAGTTGATTCCTATTTTAGTAGCACTAGCTTCTCACCGTAGCTCAGTCAACTAAAGTATACAGCTTTAGAACCTAAAGTCTTCGTTAGGCGTGGGTTCGAGTCACCTATGAGGCATGGATTTTTATAAACATTCTTTTACTTATCAGCACTTCTTATTTTCATTATCAACTGCTCATTCGTACCACCAAATATCCTAGCTGTTGGTGGGGTCGTTAGCAAACCAACCATAACCTTCTTATTTCATGTCATTTACAATGTTTCCGATAGACATCGTTCATTAGAGAAGGGTATTGAATGAATAGAATATTCCAAATCGATATCGAATCAAATATTCTAATCCGATATCGAATCGATCGAAAATATCGAAATCGAACTGGCTAAACTACATTTTCTTGTATTCCGTGGACTACGTCATGTCCGTGGTATACGTACGTCATCAACCTGAGTACATGAAAAATATATTCCAATTAGTTGAACGGTAGGCCTATAATTACAAAATCAAACAGTAATTTTTTGACAAATAAACTGTTTGGTACACATATATGTATATATATATATATATATATATATATATATATATATATATGTATATATATATATATATATATGTATATATATATATAAATATATATATATATGTGAGAGTGTGTTTGTGTGTTGATTGTCGATATTAACACGGGGATTAGGAAATCTGTAGTACAGGTGTGAATGCCCCGAAATAATTATCACCCTTAGACTAAGCACATATCTCTCATCTTGACGCCATTCTCTAAAACAATACGCAAATAGATTTGTGCTAGATAAAACCATCTTAGTTGATATTCGAAAGCCGTTTCATAGGACATCAACAACAACGACGACATTTTGTTATTTATTTTAACATTTTTCTTTTTTACTTTAAGCAAATTAATCGTAAATAAGTTTCGATGTAGGCCTATCCCGTACAATTTAGCAACAACAACAACAATGACGACGACACTGTTTACACTGGGCATCCATTATAACATCTTCATTTTTCTATTCATTTTAATATTTTGTCCGTTTTATTTTCAACATATTAGTCGTCACTTGTAAATAAGATTTGATGTATCCCGTACAATGTACAAGCATCACGGACAAATCTAAACGAAGAAAATAATTACAAAACAAAACAACAAAACAACAACAACAACAACATGGTGTTAGGCGCTAGACTTTTGTAGAGGTGAATTTACTAAATGTTTCAAAATATAAATCATGTAGAGATAGCAATTTTAATGTATTCGCCGTAGGGAGTTCAGTTTAACGGCACGACAAAGTGGATTAACGGCCTAGTTATCTCACTAATATGAGTTGAAATAATAATATAATTGAATACTATACATTAGTTATTATATTATTTATGTATGTGTCTGCTCTCTCTCTCTCCCTCTCTCTTTATATGTATATATATATATATATATATATATATATATATATATATATATATATATATATATATATATATATATATATATATATATATATATATATATAATTCTATATATTATATACGTTTTCAACTTTTTTTTTTGTTGGGGGGGGGGGGGGGGGTGTAATTTTAGGCTATTGCTGAATTGCAATGGATGTTGCGAGTTGAGAATCGTACCAATCGAGACGTAGACCAAATAATCAATTATGAATACAAGAAATATTATGCATGTATTATAGGACTATTTATAACTTATTTGAATATAGATTCATTAGTCATCAACTGTAATCATTCTCTGATTTTTTCATTTGAATAATTATTTTTTTGAATGAAGCCTTCAGGTCATTAATTGAACTTGATGACTTCTCTGAATCGGCGGGTGTTCGATACACCACCCGATCTGACTTGTTGGACCCGAAAGATCGATATTTATCATCATCATATATTATAAATTTTTTAGATTCAATTCGCAATTCAGTTGCTTGAAATGATGATGGTCAATCACACTACATTACGGCACAAATAAAAACAGATGAAAATAGATAAATATAGATTGTTTTATTATAGTATTAGTCGATAATAATACCAATTTGCTAATCTCATCCAACAATCTTCTTACTACAATCATGCACACTCTCTCTATTTCTCTCTCTCTCTCTTTCTTTCTGTCTCTTTCTCCCCCCCTCTCTCTCTATATATATATATCTCCCCCCCTCTCTCTCTCTCTTTCTCTTCCTTCTCTCTCCCCCTCTCTCTCTCTCTCTCTCTCTCTCTCACTCTCTCTTTCTGTCCCTCCCCCCCTCTCTCTCTCTATCTCTCTCTCTTTCTCCCCCTCCCCCTCTCTCTCTCACACTTCATGTCACTCTAGAAGTATACGATGACGGCAAATTAGTGATAATTAAGATAATTACCTGATCACTTCCTTGGCTGGCAGCTACCTTCACGTCTCTTGCATCCTCAGGTGGTTGCTAGGCCTACTTCGAATTGTTGACCGGCTACAGCGAAACTACTTTCGTCGCTGGCAAACTAATTATATCATTTCTAGAATTCCTAATATTATACAACTAGGCAAACGCAGGATATCTAAAGTAAAGTAAAATCTAAAACTCTACACATCTTGATCATATAAAATATACGTCATTCGATACCAACGAATCTAAGGAGCCGTGGATCTGCAACATTTTTCTGCTATTATTTCCATCTTTTCGATGAACAAAGAATATGTAGGCCTATAACATTATTTTCTTCTTCGAAACGGCTGGTTCGAATTGCATACAAATTTTTTAATTATGTGTATCACTTTGGTTTTTACATTTGAGGAAAATTTGAATTATATTGGTGAGATTTAATTTTTGAATTTTTTTCGCTCAGCCTAATCTTATGGAGGTTTTGGAAACTTTGAGATGGTGTTTCTAAAAAATGGTCCAACAGATTTTACCCAAAAACTATAACGTTCGAAGTTTCAGAATAAGTTCCATGTCGATCAGTTAGACCCTGCGACCTGTGCAGTGCTTACAAACAAACCGAAAAAACAAAACAAAAGAAACATACAGACAAAGCTCCGTAAGAGTTTGGTGGAAATCTTTGCTATCGCTCATCTAATGTGATTCTGTGATTTAAAACGGATGAATTTATTTGTAAATGGACTCAAGGATCTCACTCTCAAGGATTTATACTTTAAGCTCAAGTTTCAAAAAGTATAATTGTTAAAAACACCACGATGATCTCCCAGGCCATACCAGATCACGTGTGGCGTTCCAGCCCACGTGATGACCGAGCGTCCCCAGCAGTTGAACGACCCCACCGACCACAAGGTTATTTGGGGTAGCGCGATGCTGGATCTGCGAGAGACAGGTAGACATAAATCAATCTGCGCCTCACACCACGGGGGTTACAGCATCACATCGAGGAAGATGATTGAGCGCATCTCTACCAGACAGGGACGCTGAAAGGAGCTAAAAAGAGACACCGGGTGGGAACGCAGTACTTGTGCGATCTCGTGAATGAGCGAGTGAACTGGGATAACGAAAAAACAACGTATGTCGTTCACTGAGACAAGTGGACGAGAGACCAGCACACTGAACCGTCATTCGGGCGACCGGGGTTCGATTCCCGCCATGGTCGACTGTTCTGACAGGTTTTTACGTGGTTTCCTTCTGTCGTTCAAGTCAATACTGTAATGGTTTGTTAACAACAGGCCACGATCGACTCCTTATCACTATCCAAAATCACACAATGAAGTAACCTTTCAACATCCCATATATTGCCATCCCATAACCATAAGCATCCCAGTATTGACCTGAACAACAGAGGGAAACCAAGATGCACTTCTGTCAGGATGGTTGATCAGAAATCGAAGCCTGGTCTCCCGAATGACGGTTCAGTATGCTAGCCACTCGACCACCCGTCTAAGCATGACTGCCCTAAAAAACACGGCCACCTTTATGTCTAGTTCCTCATATTACATGATGCTATCGCTCCGAGCAACACGACCGTTTTAAGGTGTGAAGGAACACTGTTTTGTTCTCAGCCAGTATTTTGACTTTTGTAACATGAAACTTGGCGACAATAGCACAGTGAAAGTCTCTGTACACTTCCAGTTGATTGCTCTTGAATGTGCCTATTAATTAGTTCAATTAAACTCTCTGTACATGTACATAGGATCTCAGTGCTATCGGATATCCAGCATGCATGCACCATATGGCTATACCCATGTGACCTAGTTAGCAATATTTCACTGTTTCGTTCACTTGGAATATCAGATTGGCTCACGGGGGTCAACTATGTGTGGAAGGCACGGTCTGTGATTGAAAAAGGGGCCCAGAGAGAAAGAAAGGGGGCGAACGAATGAAGAGCGTATACCGGTATAAAGTTGGCTTGGTGTGTGACATGGGTTTGGGTATCCCCTTACCTGAAACCTGTAACCACATTTTAACAGCATCCACTGAAAATTACCCCAACTCACCCCACGGACTTATTCCGCTATACGCTCTTCAGCGTTCCCTAAGAAAGTAAAACAATAATGAGCTTTTGCACAAATTTGAAAGGCAAGTAATTCATCTTTCATGGATATATGTAGCTTAGTCTACCAAATAAAACAAGAATTACTATTGAAACTAAAATGAAAAAGAGAAAGAAGATGAGTGTAGAGAAAAGAATGTGTTGTTATCATAATAAATAAACAATTCGTAAAACTTTAACCAAAGTTATTCGATAATTATAAAATGATCAATATATCTGTGAATACTTCAACTATGGAATTCTCCTACCAGCTCTCTCAATTATCGATGAAATAACACATTGAAATATTTTAAATTTTCATCTAAAAATAACTTTGGTTATTGATTAATGAATGTTCATTTATTAATCTCCGATTTGTGAATGACGCTTCAGTTCATTTCAGTTTTCTCATAATTTTTTAAGGGGACCCGGACGCGAGTATTTTTTTAGCTTTTTTTTTTTACCTGGCTCTACCTGCAGGCTATGCTACCTGTGTTAAACCAGTCATGTTCATGTACCTTTTTCTCACGAATGGTTCATTCAATCATTGATTGTTTCTTGATTTTGTTTAGTACTAGTACTAGTACTAGTACTAGTACTAGCTGCTATTATTTCTATTCAATTCGATGAATAAAAAACATGTATTACATTATTTTCTTCGAAACGGCTGGTCCAAATTGCATACAAATTTTCAATTATGTGTATAATTTCCGTGTTTACATTTGAGGAAAATTTGAATTATATTGGAGAGATTTTATTTTCCAATTTTTTCTGCCCGGCCTAATCTTATGGGGTTTTAAGAAACTTTGAGATGATGTTTCACAAAAATGGTTCACCCGATTTGACCCAAAAACTATAGGGTTCTAAGTTGGATAAGTTTGCGTATATAAAAAAAGTGTCATGTCGATCGTTCAAACCCTGCAACCTGTGCAGTGCTCACAAAAACAAACAAACAAACAAAAAACAGACAGACAAAGCTCCGTAAGAGCTTTGCATGGAAATCATCGCTAACGCTCATCTAATAATACATGTATGAAAATTCTTTGACATTTTGAACAGATTTGGTCAAAACAATCCTGAGATAACGGTACATTTATACTGAAAATTACTAGTCTTTATTTTCACTTATTTATTTTACTTATTTTTCACTTATTTTTTCATTTCTATTTTTACTAATAAAATTTCAAAATATATTTACAGCGGTGTGTTTCCTTTAATCAATTCATAGTATTAAATTTTGAGGACTAAAAAAATCACACTGGAAACAAATAAATTACTCGATTTTAAGAATAATGAAACGAATTCTTATCACAATGCATTTCACGATAAAAACAGTTGTCTCCTTTACCACGTGCAATTGAGTCACTTGCTTCAGAACCCAAGTACAATAGTCATACGTAATAATAGATATACTTGTATCCACAAGAGATCATAGAGCGAGCCACCCGCGCGCTAGTGTTATAGCTTAGGGGGGACTGTCGCTCGGAACCTTCACTTACCTGGGTACAAACTAAATGCGGGGATAGATGCTTGAAACACCCGCGCGCTAATGGTATGACATAACGTAGACGGTCGATCGGAACCTTCATTTAGGTGGATACAATTTACACATGAGAGGTGAAGGCTTGAACCACCCGTACGTTAATGGTGTTTGATCAAGGGGACTGTTGATCGGAACCTTCATCTCTCGTGGATACAAGTTACAAGCTGAGGATGTAGGCGCGAACCACCCACGCGCTAATGGTGTGGGTTAGGGGGGACGGTCGATCGGAGCCTTCTCGTAGATACAAGTGTAAAGTTGAATAGCTCAAGTTGAGCTGTTATGAAATCCTACCTCCAATTAACCTGGCCTACACGTTATCGTCGACGCGTGGGTGTTCGCTAGTTGTGTTTACGATTCAATTAGACTCAGATCGTTCGAAACAATTTAGAGACACTTTTCAAGGACCCAGTGGCAGTAGAACGACGATAGCTGATTGGCTGATGAATTAGTTGAGCTAAATGGTAGCGAGAATTATAGTCCACAAGTCGATTTTTAAATGAATCTAAAAACAATAGTTAAAAGTCACGATATTGGTGTAGATATTTTCGTTTCTCTAGTCAAATTGAAAAAACTATCTAGCTAGTGAATTGGTACATATTTTTAAGATGGGAGGGATAGGAAGATGAGACACCATTTCACGACGGCGAACCAACGCAACTCTCAATGCATCTTACATATTGGTGAGATTTTATTTTTCAATTTTTTCCGCCCAGCCTAATCTTATGGGGTTTTTAGAAACTTTGAGATGATGTTTTTAAAAAATGGTCCAACAGATTCGACCCAAAAACTAAACAGATCTAAGTCGGACAAGTTTGCGTGTACAGAAAAAGTTTCATGTCGATCGGTCAAACCCTGCGACCTGTGCAGTCCTTACAGAAAAAAAAAACACACACACACAGACAAAGCTCTGTAAGAGTTGGGTGGTAGGGTGGAAATAGCTTCGCTAACGCTCATCTGAAAATTACAATTCGGAAGAAAGACAGATGTCTTTACTACCTTCAAACTGATGTGAAATACAAATTATTAACCTTGAATTCCGACATTTTCTCACGTGTACAGTTAGAAATATGTTTTCTCAGCTGTATGATTATGAATATCATGCGATATAAGTTGAATAGTTTTTACTGTCCCTAGAAGGCATTAAAAATATCTGTGTTTCCCCCGTATTAGAATTTTGTTATCGCATACCGTTCTAAAGCTATCACCCAAAAAACTGATATTTCGCCAAATCGACTCCGAGCACTTAATTAGAACGAATTTTCTGCAGTAGTGATACTAAAGCGCATGCGCGAGTGTTAGACCATAACCTAAAAACTTCGTGTCCATAGCCACTTCGTTAGAATGATTACAAAGCACATAGGCTAATTGTGCCGAATTTCTTGCAGTTGTGTGCGTACGCATGCACAAGTGCCAGACAATAACCTAGAAAAGTAACGAACTAAGACAAAAAATATCTATTTGACCTTATCGACCCAACCTAACCAACCTAACCTTAACCACACCCGTGAATGTTAATGGCCTGTAGGTTTTATTCACTTAAGGAACCATAAAAATCAGGGTTTTCGTGTCACGAAAATACGCATATCCATAACCACTTTGCTAGAATTATAAGAAGACTGTGAAATATTCAACATTTCTCAAAATGTATTATATTTAGGCACTAAAAACTATCCACCATAAAAATTGCAGGTACGCTGTCAGTGTTAAAAATAATAGATCTAGTGAAAAGTCGTACGAAAATGCGCGCTCATCTATCAACAATGACAATGATTTGAATATTATATTGTTGACTGTTTTTTTTGTATCCATTCGTCGGCCATATTGCATTTTAAAAAGCGCTTTTTGCGTCGAATAGAACCACCGCCTTGCTGAGTTGAAATATCTCGCCATTGTTGTCTATTCCACGGTTACTTAATTATTGTTGAAATGCTCCAGAACGGTTTCGCTACGTTGCTCTGTATCCAGCCATAGCTCGCTCGCTCACACAAGATCTACACGTGCAATAGCTCATGTACAGACTAATTGATTGACGACCAACATTATTCTATCAATCGCGATCAATTCAAGTCGGTAATTATCTCACTCCTCCTCCCGCCCCTTTGTCCGGCTCTCTGGCAAGTCATTGTGTTGAAGAAACTATATCTAGTGTTATCTAATGATGATTGTTGTGTGCGTAATGACCCCCACTAAAACTGAGGTTATTTGGGGTTCGAATGAGAGGATGAATGCTGCCCTCCGTAGCTCAGTGGACTAAGATACTGCTGTAAAAACTGAAGTCATTGATGAGCGTATACATATTTTTTTCTTTTAATCAATTAAGATTCGGTCTCACACTCAAGATTGCTGAGAACAGAATGAAAAACAATTAATCAAAATATAAAAATTGACAATAATAACATATTTGAGAGAATAATATAGGCATATAATAACAATAGAACGAGAAACATAATGTATGTTAATTCAAAATCAAAATCAAAATGAAAAAATAATATTTATTTTGATTTCAGAGAATAAGTGAACCAATGAAGCGTATAACATGTGGATGAGAAAACAAAGAAAAAAGGAATTAATAAGAAACAATAGAGCAACAGTAAATAAGAATAGTAAGGCAATAAAATGAAATGAAAAAAAATCAATGCTGGAGGCTGTAAAGATGATTCAAATTGGTGCTTTCTAGTAGACCGTGATCAGATCTATTGAATGAAGTCACCGCACGTTCACAATTGTTATTATTCGATAACTTGAACCTCCATTGAACATGATGGATTATGCATGAAGGTACCCATTAAGATCTGTCATTTTTTTTTATAAAAGTGCATCAAAACACTTCCAGTGGGTCGCTAAAATAAATTATCTTAAATCCTTGGCCAAAAGCCTGCACATAATTTAAAAAAAATGAAAAAACACAACAAGAGAAATTGTTCACGATGCGACAATATAACCAAACCCGATAGATCAACAGATGAAGTCCGTATCGCCGTGGGTTGAAATTGTTTGAAATTGTTTGAAATTGTTTGAAATTGGTTAAAGGGATGTTGGTCGAGTGGGCGTTGCGTGGTAAGACGTTGTTTACGTCAGGTTGGCATCGCTGATATCATGTAACAAGGTGGGTTCAACAGGTCGCCTATTCGATCAATAAATCCGTAATTAGTTCACAAGCAGGTGGCGTATAAATATAATATCTCACATTGAGACCGCCCTCCTGCCGTGCCTGGCCAGCAGGGGTCTCCAAACTTTTTAGCCCAAGGGCCACACTGATTCCTCCACGAAGTCCCAAGGGCCAACAGTAGTACAACGCCGTCTTCTGGGGAGCTACACATACATTCATTCATTATGTGAATTAGGCTACCTTTACATGTCACATATTGTAAAGTTTTAGGATATATCTCATATCATTAACTACAGTTAAAATATTCTATTTTATAGACGTGTCAGATGTCTTGCTTAGTTGATAATTAAATAAAAACATTTGAATATTAGAGGTATTAGATAAAAACCCAATACCCAATACCTAATACCTCATATTCGGGTCGCGAAAGTCTCATCACATTTGAATTTTATTTTGTATGATTTACTTGAATTGTGAATTTTACAATGTAATACAAATAAACTATGGTGGGCCGGATTGGTGGTGCTCGAGAGCCGTACTTTAGAGACCCCTGGGGTAGAGGGCGCATTGAGTGATTATGTGGGCGTGGTCCACTACCAACTCGAAACAGTGCGCCCTAAAGAGGCCCCAAGGGGTAAACCCACAACAAATTCACACTACTATGACACAATCTTCTTCCAGCTGACGTCACACATTGTTGTAATAAGTAGACAACAATGTTTCCGAGCCTTAGTAAGTAGAATCAAATCGAGCTTGGGTTCGAGTCTCTCATGAGGCATGGGTTTTTGTAAACATCATTCACCTATCAACAGCTCATTCGTACCCCCAAATCAGTGTTGGAGAAGTGCACTTATAAAAGGAACTGTCAAAAAGTTCAGTTCATGTTAAATAAATCGATATTTTAATCGATATTTTAATTTTAAGTTCAAAGTTCATTTTCGTGGCTTTGCCGTAGAAGATCAAGTTCAAATTAAAAAAAAACATAAGTTAAAAAATTCACCTTGAAAAAGGGTTCAGAAATGATATATGTATGGCCTACGCACACATTTAGTGTGTGTACACGCCTAAGTGATCACATGATGAAATCCCGAACAAGGAATATTATACATTCGGGATAGACCGTAAAATAGTCGATCTCATTCGGAGTTTGGACATGGCAGTACGGATAGTGCGATCGTGTCGAATAGGATTATGAGTGATCTAAAATTATGAACTTTCAAATGAACGTTTTATTCCGTTAAAAGTCACCGGAAAATCGAAGGTGAAGAAGGTTCAAAATCGTTGACTGTAAATGTAACGTGTTCATTGAAAAGTGCATTACCCAACACTGCCCCAAATAACCTGGCTGTTGGTGAGTTCGCCAGTAAACATTCTTCATGGACAACAGTATTGTGAAGTACAAATTACACGGGGACCTCCTAGCTATATAACTGTCAAGCTACGTAATTGCCCGTCTTACCATGATAACTACCAATTAGACATTGTAAAACTACCTAATTCTCATTATTACCTTCTTCTTTTCTTTTAAATCAAGGTCACATTTGAGTAAAAGTGTTTCTAAAATGTGGTTCCTAGTTTCCTACAACACATCAGCATTATGTTCGAAGTCGCAGCACTCAAATACGCACTCTAGTGGCTAATTTGCAAGCTTAGTTTAGGTGATGATGACAACTTAATTGGATGCTTTCTAATTGTTACCAGGGTCAACGAGCTCCGAGCTTCTAACTAACCAAACTGCATGATTCATTGCTATCTAAATATTTGTGGCGCTTCCCTATAGGGATAAATTCAGCAAAATAATTCAATTGAGTTCGAATTCGATATTAATTCATAGCTGATGGAGATTATTGTTTTCCTGAAGACCCCACCAACAGCTAGGCTATTTTGGGATACGAATGAGCGGATTAAAGATTTAAAGCATTCACTAAAAACTATGTCTTGTATGGGATTTTACCCAGGCTCGACTTTATTTCAGTTTCCGAAGCAGAGAATTGACTGCCTCAAAGAGGTATTTAACTGGACTGCCTGAGCCACACAGGGGCCTAGTTAAACTATTGGGTACATATTATTCATATGTACGTCACACTTTTGAACAATATTATCTGTTTTTATCATACGTGTCCTCTCGAATCAATAACCTGTGACGAATAAACGAACGAATGTTGAACAAACCTTATGTATTTCGGGTTTAATTATCAAGCAGCAAGGTCAGTGAAGTACTAATTACTAAAATACAGGTTTCGGCAGACAAACAATTCGTGTGTCTATTGACTCTTTCTTTCAGAATCGAGACACCGTCACGGCTTCGGTTAGTTCCGTGTTACTAGTTCAGGTTCGCCACTGTCGCTACCGACTTGCACAAAACTAACCTATCCTAACGCATTCGATATTTCCTAGCCACGGCCTACTTGTTCGTTTCCATCACGTAATGACGAACACAATACACGCTAACACGGGCGGTGGAAAGGGAAAGGGAGGGGGAAGACTAAAATCACATGGCGGGCTGTGGTTTCGTGGCCGTTAGTTGGGTTAGGGTTAGGCTTGCGAAGTTGGGTTTTAGTGAGATGTTTCAAAGTATAGTATCTAAATTTTAATGCGAATCAAGGATATAGAAATGTGTATTGATTGTTTTTATCAATTATCAGGCAAAACAAGAAGAGGTGATCGTTTATTCTCGTCCCTTAGTGATGTCGTACTCAATATGACTATTGTAGGCCTATTACTAACATTAAAATACAAATTCAGTAAATTGTGCTTTCGTTACTGATGACGTATTTATTCACTTGATAATTAATAAGATTCTCGAGTTTTTACTCGATCGAAGATACTACATGGTGCGTAATGTAAGTAGAACATTTTAATTTTCATAAAAACATCCAAAACCAGATAGTAAAATTCAAGCTATTACATGCTTATAGACGATTGTAGTGTAGTCGGTAGTTCTATAGATTTAATATAGAATCGATTGAATGATCAAGAGGTACTATACTTGCATTCACTAAAGATGGAGACGCGAACCACCCATGCGCCACGATCGTTCAGAATCTTCTTTCGTGAATAAGTATAATAAATAAATCAGCGAAATGATCAACATGTATAGGCCTAGTTCTATTAGAACTGCATAATGATGGCAGTGAGTGAGAATACACTCGATAATTTTGAAATCTCGCTTTTGCCTATAGTATTCATTGATCCAGAAGATGTGTAAAATAATTATATTACCATAAAAAAATATATATGTCTTATTTAATTTATAATTTTATTTGTGCATTTCACTGTGGCTACCAAGCCCTTATAACAACACATGATATTAATGACGAAAGCTCCAAGTGCATTTGTAACTCGTCCGCTTATGATGCACATTTTCTTGCTGCACCGGACTGCATTTCACGGACTTGTTTTAGGGAACCGGTTATCACACACACACACACAGTCACACACACACACACTATCACGTGACCAAGCTGGCTTCTTGTTTTGATGGAAACCAACCAATGAAACTGTAGTTTTTCCAACGAAACTCAACTTCAACGACCCCATACGTTCACCTCAATATTCCACAGACGACGAGCGGGCGTTTTCTTTACAGTCTTATTGCACGACGATTATCAGTGTCGATCCTTCATGCGACGTGCCACATGTTTTGTAGGCCTACGTGGAATCTTTCCCACGCAATGTTCTGCGATTCGTATATTTAACACACACATGCACATATGCACACCAACACTGAGTCGAAGAATAGATTAAGAGTTGTGAGCTATTCATTAATTGAATTTTAATTACGAGACTGATTAGAGTGGTCTTGTCTAATCTAACGGAATTATACGTATTCAACAGGTATATATTGTATTTTGAAGACAAAGTGTTTTTAATTGTCGGTAAAGTCTCCTATATAAGAGTGACTAAACAATAACTAATTACTTTTATGGTCGATGTGGTATGGATTTAGTTATATGATTCTAGGTTTATTTGTTATTGTTGTATTTACTTAGTTGTGAAGATCGTTGTCAATACTCTAAAAATGTTTGGATTTATTTTTCTTTGTTGTAATTTTGTTCACGCTTTGTGGATTGGTGTTTGTTTTTAATAGTTTTTTTTGTGACAATGAATTGTTACGACATAGTAATTAGAGGTGCAGGCGGTGTAACACTGTGCCAACATTTCTGTTTGTAGTTAGAAACGTTTACATTTTAAAATAATTTCCTACTTTACCGGTAGGTTATTTTTGAATTGATAATATTTTAGTCAATTCAGTTGTGAGGCATGTCTTTGTTGACTTGGAATTGAATTTTAAATTGAATTAATTTGATAGAAAATTGCTTATAAAAATAATATATTCGAGTGACAAGAGAGAATAAAAATACCATTTCACAATAACTTGTTCAAGCTAACAAATGCATCATTGGCGTTTTGCCAAAAGGATGAAAGTGACGTTTTAAAAATATTTCCGGAGAAGTAATTCAATTTTTCTCAAGTTGCATTCATATTTTGTTTAAAAAATTGGTAAAAAATAATCTGCTACTATGAATTAATATTAGTAATTAAAAAATGAGTGTTGCACATTTTATAAGATCTTTAACCTGGAGAACAAATGCACAAAAAAACTGAAATTGTCCATGCACCTTACATAGGATATATACAGACCTTTCGATTCAGTTAAGGGGGTGCACCACGATGCTGATAAAAATAGAGAAATCCATCTTGACTATTTTTCTCTATATTCCTTGAACCAGTCATATTGAATAAAAAGTATATCAACTCCAAGATAATTGTATGCTCTTCAAATAATCTGATATATAATTTTTGTGAATTTAATCAGTTTCAAGATAATATATCAATGAATAGCAAGCATGTGATGAAATTCATTGACGTATTATCTTGAAACTGATTGAATTCACAAAAATAGAATATCATATTAATTAAAGAGCATATATCTTGGGGTTGATATATATTTCATTCAATGTCATTGGTTCATGAACATAGAGAAAAAAATAGTTAAGATGCAATTCTCCATTGTTATAAGCACCGTGAGGCAATACTTCAACCACAAAAACATATTCAATTTTCCTACAATTTACCTCAATAAAACTAAACATGGCTACTCTACAACTCAACAAACAACTACTTCATCTCATTTCGATCAAGGTCTCAACTAATCTCGGCAATGCAACGGCTGACGGCAAATAAAAGTGACGTTTGGGTAGGTTGGGCCTCTCGATTGCAACTGCAACAATGCAGTTTTATTGCACAATTCGCATCCTTTCTCATCAAACACACGCTCGAAACGAACCGATGGAATTATGCTTTAGGCGGTCGCATGGAATAGAAATTCTAATGCAAATTCTAAACCAATAACTATTCGTAGAAGGTCATAACTTTATCTAGGCCTTTAGGTAGGACGTATACACTTGGTTACGTTACTGATCGGCCGGCCTAATAGCTCTGTGCACTGGGGACTAAACACAGTGGCGGAGCGGCACAAACACAGTGCACCAATATACTTTGACGGGGAGCTTTATGTTTAAATTATGAATATATATATATATATATATATATATATATATATATATATATATATATATATAGGCCTATATATTTTTTACTAAAAATGAAGAACTTGGTGCCAAATAACATTTGATTTGGATGCACATCAAATCTTGATACAAACAATTAATCAATGAAGAACTTGACCCATGACAAAAGTTATTGCGTTCAATTTATTGTGTGCCAATGTATGATCGTTAAAAAGGGCACAATGAGGGCTATCTTACCACCCCAAGCCTACTGCACAATACAAGACAAGACATGTTTCTTGAAACACCAGCTTCAAGCAACGCCACTGAGTTGGCATGGGTTCGAGTCCAGTTCAAGACATGTGTCTCCCGAAACACCGCGGCTCTGAACGACGCCACTGGATTGGATGCATGTTTGACATTAGAAATGCAAACTGCATTTATTGCTGAAACGTGCGATCAGAAATTCATAGAAACACCAGTTCGCCTTGTACACTTTTCTATTAGTTAAGGCCATGCTGAAAATAATAGCAATTGGCAAATAAATTTTGTACTCTGTTGAATAACTGGATGAACGACAATAATTATTCCATAGATAAAATAAAATATAATATATATATATATATACATTTATATATATATATATATATATATATATATATATATATATATATATATATATATATATATATATATATATATATATATATATATATATATGAGTACATGGCTTTCTGTTGAAACGTACAGCACGTGATGTTGATAGGACGGGTATTATTATCACTGAAAAATACCTCCTCGTCGGGGAAACGAACCCCGGGATGGGGTGCCCCATATTCAATAACATTCGGGTATTTTTTAGGACAGAAGGAAAAATTACTGAAAATACCAAGATGGGGGGAGGGGACCTCAGTTTGGAAAAGAAAATGCCATATGAGAACAGTTGTACAAACTACAAAGGCCAGTTAACGCGAAGCCTGCGACCCGCGGGGGGCAACGGAGAAGGACCCCTTCTGGCCCCGCAGGGAATTTGTTCAAATTACCCCCTTTTCAACACGATTTAACGTGTTTCAGATAAGATTTAGATGGCAAAATTAATTGTTTTGAAGAACTAGAGGTGCCCAACTGATATTTGTCAATCATAGTTATTGTAATTGCAGAGTCGTTCTGGCTCATTTTAGCGCCACGGGCAAGGACTCAATTATGAGCCCCAAAAACTGTATGCGCATAGTGAAAGTGAATGCAAGTGAGGGAGGAATGAAGCCCAGCAGGGAAATTTCATCTTTTTAGATACGCTTTTACAGGTTTGGGAACTATACGAAATTTCTGGAATTCATGAATTCTTCAGTGTGGCAATTAGCTAGTTCTGCTGAATGGCTGATCCAAGAAAATTAAACACTAAATTAATCTATATCCTTCGATAACAATGCTATTCGAATAATAACATTCACTCCACCCAATAATGCATAAGTAAAATAGAATATGATTTATGGAATATTATTATTAATAGAATGTTACAAATATGCGCCGATGGCGCCCCTTAAATTTGACGCCCCTGGTAGTCACGCACATTGCCCACCCCTAGAAACGACCCTTATCGGAAGTTCCCTTTCTACATTTCACTTTATTGTCATTGTTACTTCCGTTGGAATTTTTGAAATTTCCATATTTACAAAAATTGTAATGAATAATTTACATCTGGAAGAAGCATAGGGTTGTTTGTTGATTTCAGCCAACTCATAAACTTCTTACCAGAGCTGTCATCTCGAAACAGTACATCAAATTCCTTTGAACACACCTTATTTTAATATGGTTCAACGTGTTTCAGATGAGATTTAGATGCAAAAGTCAATTTTCTCCTAAAACTGAAGGTGCCCATCTGATATTTGATTTTCTATGCAATGTGAAATATGAATCTATGTACGATTTTATCTATCTATATAGGCCTTCATCTTTCCTTCCTTCTCTTTCTTTTTTTTTCTTTCTTCCCTTCTCTCTTCCTTCTTTTCTCGTCTTTTCTATTTCTCGTCTTTTCAAATTGTGTCTTGCAAGACCTTTTTCTTGCCCCCCCTTGCCCCCCCCCCCCCCTTGGCCAAAAGTTGGGGTGGCATTGCACCCCCTGCCCCCCCCCCCCGGTTCCGACGCCAGTATATGTATATATAATACTAAATAAAGTGAAGTATGTATATGATAAATATGGTAGTAGTAGTATATATAGGGCCTATATATAATTCGTTTGTAAACAGAAATGTCTCAACTGTTATTACAGCTGTAAATTAGGTAACTGGCAGAATAGAAAATGATACAAAATTCGACATAATTTCAAGAGAAATAATAGGTGAAGAGTTGGAGATATTACAGAAGTTTTAAAGTAATAGGCCTATAGTAAGTCGAATTAACAAATTCACATATTTCATTTTGAAAGTTGCACACAATTACATTATAAAAAATGATGAATACAAAAAAAGATACTAAATTTGACAACCCAATTTATTATTCTCATCAGTTGCTCGAAATTGAAACATAAATACCAGAAATATTTCTGCTTTCACTCCAAACTGAAATATCTAATTGATCTCTGAACCATCTGCGAGCATTTTATTCATTGCAATTGCAATTACTGCGATTTGTTTATTAATTAAATCATTTTTCACAAAACGAAAACACTAGAAATTGTTTATTCGATTCGTTGCTTGCATTTAAGAGGCCGAGACTCAATTCAATATCATTTAATTCATAAGATTAATAATTACAGACTCTCTTATAAACACGTGAATTACAACTCTGCGAGATTGAACTTATAATGTCTAGACTATGCAATCTAGTGCAGTGCAATGCAATGCTATATACAAACACGTCGTGCATGGCATTTAAGGAGTGGATATTTATTCATTTTTTCATTTTTATTATTAAGGGGGACCCACCCACAGCGTAACGTGTTCAGTGTTGAGGGGGTGCATGCACGGTACTAATAAAAATAAAGAATTTCATCCTTACTATATTTTTGTAGGTTTTCGAACCAGTGTGATTGAATAAAAAGTATATCAACTCCAAGATAATATCATGATCTTTGATTAATATGAAATTCTATTTTTGAATATTCACACATTCGAATTTCATCACATTCTTGGTATTCATTGACGTATTATCTTGAAACTGATTGAATTCACAAAAATATAATGTTATATTAATCAAAAAGCGTTATCTTGGTGTTGATACGTTATATTCAATTACAATGATGAGTGAACATGGAAAAAATAGTGAAATGAATTTCTCCATTTTTATGACCATCCGTGCATACGAGTAGGCCTACCCTGTAACGATCGCAATGACTTTCCGGATGAACATATTTTAGTGAAAACTACTTCAAACCATTGAGAGAAGTGGCTCATGAAAAATATGTCGATCCATAATAAACATTCACGTCAAAAATATTTTTCATATTTACGAAACAATCGTAGGAGAGAAAAATCGAAAAAATTCGAAAATCGAATTTATATATATACATATATATATATATATATATATATATATATATATATATATATATATATATATATATATATATATATATATAAATATGCATATTTATGTAACGCAATTATTATTGGTGGACATTTGGAGTTCTAGATGACAACATACTGCAGCATGGTTGTGTAAAATGACGCATCACTGCTAGGAGTATATAAATGATGCCGTGAAATTCCGTCTGTATCTTTTATAGCAGTGTCTCTTATAAATGCCATCTTTTGATAGATTTTTTGATACTTAATTGAATCCATATTTTCACCATTGTCCCACTTATTTCTTAAAGAGCACAGATTCCACAGGTTTCAACCATAAATTGCAATCACATAACTGTCCATCGGCGATAAAATCAATTTGTATTCGGCTGAAACCAATGAATAAATATCGAACAATAACAGCTGTGATAATATATCCTCATTGAATAATACATAATATTTTTAACAATGTAATCAATACTTATATTCATAGCTTCAATTATTCTTAAAAATTATAGTTTTGATTAATTTAAATTGACTTGATTTATAGACTCTGCTCGGAATAATTTTTTCCATTCAAACCATCACACATCTATAGAAGACTGTGAAACATAAAGTTTGGGTGATGATTAGCTTGGGGACCATGGTGACCATCAGAAAACAACCAATAGCCAACCTTCAGTATCCCAAACTAAGCTTCTCAAATCAGATACGAGAGTATATTTTCGACATCTCCATAAAAGAGTGATATTCTAAACAGATGATAATATGGCAGCCATAAAAGTTAAAATCCCCCGTATAACCTAGCTGTTGGTGGGGTCGTTAAGCAGCAGAATATAGAGTTTTAAAAATTAACACCAAGATTGAACCGCAGTGAAAACACGCATATCATTTGAAACTTGTTGGTTGGATTAAAATGCGTGGTTTTGAGATGCATCTCTATCTTTATTGACATCAAATAGGCCTACATTCAATACAATCTAGATAGTATTTGTTGGTATCTTCTGTTATGACTCATGAGATTAAGTAGGAAGACTCTCCTGCCTTATGACGTATCATGACGTATAGTAGGCCCCTATGCGATTTTATGCAAAACCGAGCTATGTACAAGTGACATATAGATAATAATCTCTAACAATTTCCTTAGGAATTGAAAAAGAAAAATGAAATTGGAAATTGAAATAAGAATTGTTACATATATCCACTGCTTTTTCACGCATCAGATGTTCAAAGTACGCCACAACACTAAAACTAATTTTTAATGAGTAATGACGATATTTTATTTCCCTAATTTTAGAGTAAACTGGATATCATCATCTCAATTTCGGAAAATATAATTAATTTGTTCGTCCTCCAGAAGCCATGAGTCTTGACGTAGACATTACCGATTCTCTATAGAAAGTTAGAAACATAAACAGAATCGAATAATGTCTACGTCACGACTCAGAAAAAGGGCCAGATAATAGAGTACAAATAAATTAATTTTAATTTTTCAAATTGTGGTGATGTTTTCTAGTTTTCTCGAAAGTTGGGTGAATAAATATCGTCATTTTTTGTTAGAATCTAGTTTTAGAGTTGTGACGTCTTTTAAGGATTTCTGGAGTGGTTGGTACGTGCTATTGGGTGATTCCATCGCATCGTGTGACATGGCGAAAAAGAAATCCTCAAATTACAAAATACATACAACTTATTTTCAACTTACTTCCAGCTTGAATAACGAAAAAAACATGCACGTTTTCTATTATTTGCCTCCGTCCATAGCTCAGTCAACTAAGCATAGCTTTAGAAACTGAAGCCACATTCGGGCGTGAGTTCGAGTCCGCATAGGTTTTTTGTTAACGTCCTTTCACTTATCATCACCTCTCAGTTTCAATATCACCTGCTGCTCATTCGTACCCCCAAATAACCTTGCTGTTTATGGGTCGTTAAGCAAACAACTACCATCATAATTCTATCATTTTGTAATACAATTCAACTAACTGTAAATAACAAACTAAAAAATGAATGTATATTTAATATATAATTTTTATATTAACTTGAAATCCGATAAAAACATCTAAACTAATATTTTTCTTCTTCCATGATTAATTCATAAGCTGCAGGTTGTGTTCGTATGTCCTCCTTCAACTTCTTCTGAAGGTTCAACATAATTTCCTATTGTGTTTCTATTATATTCATAATCAGCCAGAGTAGTTGTTCTACCGTTGTGAAATAATATTCCAACTTGACTTATTTATACGGTTTTTGTCTGCATTCTACACATCATGGAAACATAATCTAACATATTCAACATGCATATACCGTGTTCATGTTATCTCCCAAGTGCATCAAAAATCAACGAATACAAACTAATTATACTAATCAATTATAAAATAATTTCCTGGAAAATAAATTGGAGTATAATAATAAAATATTTATGTATTCCTCTATTTTTCTTGAACGCGTATTAAACTTGTAATATGGTAATGAAGGATCACCATTTTGTTGGAGGATAAATAAATTATTATTACTAGTTTTATGTTTTTTTTTGTTTTATATAAAAAACAAACGAAGTCTCTTGATAGAACTGATTCAGCATTTTGTTGTTGCATTGTTTCTGATTTGATAGACAATCGTCAATATAGATTTTATCTCATAAATGAAAATTGTATATGGAAGCTCTTTTGTGAGTTTTTATACATTAATTGGTAACGACTTTTCGGTGAGGTCTTCCTTTACTTTTCTATGATCTAATAAAAATAATTTGGAAATGAATTTGGAATTGTCACCAAGTCATTCTTTCCCGATTAGTGGTAAGGATGAAAAGGTAGGATCGTTCGGACGGGGCAATGAACGAGCCTAATCCACCCAAAAATAAATTATAACGCAACTGATGCAACAAACTTTTTTTTTAAATAATTAAACTTCAAATTCGATATAAGTATTTGTATGATATTATTTATTCACACATTTTAACCCAAATGAAATGAATTACTTCTACGGTGAACTTTTTATAAAATGTGTGTCGTTGATCATTTTTCAAATTTCAAATGCTTAAGGTTATTGTAATTAAAAATACCAATAATATTGCCTGTATTGTTAATAAATAATAAAATAAATCGAAAACTTCACCAAACTCAAGAAAACAGAATTCTAATATTAAAACTAAACTGACCTAATTCAACAGAAATCATCAACCATCAAGTTTATTACATCATAATACAAAACCAGAAGACAAAGACACTCAGTTTCCGCGTACCAACCTAATAATCTAAAATCACGTAACTGCATTTCAATCTGAAACCCAAGGTAATGCATCCAAGATCGACTTGCATTATTACAATATTTCGTATAAAAATGTTGGCTCTACTGTATACAAGGTTAGCTAGTTGATCTTACACATAGAGTTCCTGTGCCCATCAATATTATTATCGCGCAATTACTTCACTTAAAACACGTCATCTCGAAGAAAAAACTACAGATCATTATTATAAAGGTGAATAAGTTATTTTATAATAAGTCGATTGTGTAATTGATGATTTTCTTTTTGATTTAATGTGTGACCTCATTCAACTAAATCGAGTAGAAATGGATGAGTTCTGATGTTATGCCAATTTAACCAGAGATTTATTGAATAATAATATCTATCCATATCATATGTATATATCTATATATCTATATATATATATATATATAAATATATATATATTTAAATATAAATATATATATATATATATATATATATATATATATATATATAAAGCTGCTCGATGCACCCATCAGAAACTAGGGTTCATGGGGACGCCTGAACGTCACTGCGTTGTCCTGAACCCCTCTCCATTTCATCATTTGCTCGCATCAAGATTCAGTTCGTCCGATCTAGTGTCCATCCATTGCGATTTATTCGTGGCTAATGTCAAGCAACCAACCAACACTGTGATCTGTTGTTACCCGGCGAGCCGGGGACAATGGAAAGAGACAGACAATCCAAGCCGGAGTTTGGTTTAACTCGTTTTCTCTGCCAACACACTATTATAGAAGATTTACCGAGAATGTGGAGATAGATTCCGATCGAAAACCACTTTTTGATTGAAAACTGTGCAACGTCGTGTCGAGGAAATATTACTTCGGTTTGATATTTTTGTGTTCCGTTATCTGACCGTTAGTATAGCTCGTTTATCTTTTAACGTCCAATCAATTCCATGATTTACATACATATATACAATATCTTTGTATCGATTTATCGAATATCGATGTATCGATTTATACGTACAAGTGATTTGAATAGCAATATATTATTACAAATTACCGAAGGTGCATATCATAGTTTTTAATGGTGGTTTATAGTAAAAATAATTGTTATAGTTTCTTTTAGTAAAAAATAGAAAGAATAATTCAAAGAGATTTTTGAATGTATATGTTTTTAAAAGATGCATCGACTTAAGTGATTTGAATAGCAATGCAATATTACAAATTACCAAAGGTAAATGTCATAGTTTTTAATGGTGGTTTTTGATGAATATAAATGCTACAGATTATTTTATTTGAAAATATAGAAATTATAATTCAGAGAGATTTTTGAATGCGTATATATGTTTTTAAAAGTCATCTACACATATTGGTTTTGTATTCAATTAATGATAATTATGTAGCAATTTAGTACTTATAAATTTACCGCTGTTCAATTTAAAAATAATTATCACAATCAATATGCATTTCCAACAGGTTGGTTCTCTTGTTAAGAGTCCTTGGGAGTCAATTTAGCGAAATATCAGTTTTTTGATTATAACTTTGGAACGGTATGAGACGTCAAAATTCTAATATTGCAGAAACACAGCTATTTTTAATATCTCCAAGATGGTAAATAGCTTGACTCTATATCTCATATCACATAACTTTCATTCGTAAACGGCTGAAAAATGAATTTTTCAGCTGTATAAGCTTGATGATTATACTATGAGCTAAATAGCTATAACTTTTACCATTTGGAAGTATTAACAATAGCCGTTTTCTCTCCATATTAAAATTTTGATATTCCAAACCGTTCAAAAGTAATCACCAAAAAAAACTGATATTTCGCTAAGATCAACTCCCAAGGACTCTTAAGAAAAAAAAAAGTAAAATAACCCCGCTGACTCGCTGAGTTCTAGTAATAATACAAACTCTGTCCATTTTATTCTTCATTATATAATTAACCTCTCCATTTGATACGCCTATTATATCTAATTTAACAGATTTCAACGAATAATAGTGTTCACATACAAATAAAAAAAAACATGAAATTCATGTTTGACCGATCGAGCATCAAACCCGGATCTACCTCAACAAAACGGTCGTGAAATACTCGAAACTCCAATTAGATTATACCCATCTTCAATAATATGGTAATTTGATTTCGCTATCAATTCTCATTCACGAATATCATTATTACATGTAATGATTCGGCACTTTTTCTTTCGTAAAAACTATTTTATATTCTATATTTTATGATAATCAAAAGTAGAAAGTCACTCAATGTTTAAACGATCATTTAAGAGTCCATGGGAGTCGATTTAGCGAAATATCATATTTTTTGGTTTATAACTTCGGAATGGAATGAGGCAGTGGAGTAAATATCAATGGTGCAGTGGCACAGGGGCCCACGGTTAAATTTACTCTGAGAAATGGCATAATTTTCTTAAATTTAAATGTATAATTTATAATTTACATGTTTATAATTTTTTTTACTCTACTATAAACGAGAGACTCCGTACGGTTTCAGTCTTATCAATTGAACTAGAGAGAGCAAGACGGATTCATTTTAGTGATGGTGTAGACATGTTTGAAAGGAAGTTTAATAGCAATCAATAAGTGAGTGAAATAATTTAATTAATTTATGTGCAATGTGTGAATTCTACGTTACTTTATAGAATGTATAAAAATAACAAAATTTCAAATACGATTCGAATCATATTTATACTGAAGTAAATTAGAGGCACACGAGTGCTTTTCGTGATTTGAGGCAAATATGGAAAAAGGGGGAGGGCCCATTTATAAATTTGGACTCCTGTCTTGTGGTGCCTTGTTCCGCCACTGGAATGAGATATCAAAACCCTAATACGAAGGTAAGACAGATATTTTAAATACCATCAAGATGGTGTAATAAAGTGATATTCATCTCACATCGCATAATTGTCAGACGTATACGCTTAAAAAATATGTATTTTTAATCGTATACGCCTGACAGTGGGGCGATTTGAGGTGAATAGTTATTACTCACACAATCTTGAAGGTATAAGAATATCTGTGTTTCCTTGTTTTTATAATTTCGATATCTCATACCGTTCAAAAGTTATCATCAAAACACTGATATTCCGCTAAATCGACTCCCATGGACTCGTTAAGTTTGTGATAAACAGTTACCAAAAAAGTACACATTTAACATCGTTCTAGGACTTTCAATGTCCCCTTAAGCGGACGCATAGATATATATCGTATTAGGTATTTATGTATGTGAGTGTGTGTGTGTGTTCTTTTTGTGCTGTAGTCCATATAAAAAGAAGTTCGAGTCCATGACCCGCGCAATATTCGACCGGTTGAGTCGTCGAGGTAGGATGGCATCCAGCCAATCAGAAAGAAGCATCTATAATACATAGCAGCGGTATTTTTCTACTAGAAGTTGTTGGTGTAATTTAGGACAAACTTTTCTACTAGACGACGAATCGACTTGTTTTGTGGTGTTGCAGAGTTTACCAGTGGTGTTTTAGAGTTGATTTACCAGTGGCGGAGTCGTGCTGGTTCTTTGTTATGGGAAAGAGAATTTCAGTAGGATAATGTTTGATTATAGAGTTAAAAATGAATACCGTAGTCTATATAATTAATATATAATATTACAATCATTGTTATCTTTTCACTTTACATTTTTTTAATCATTATAGCTGCATACATTATATTTTTTATTTTTTTTTTGTGATAAGATCACCCTTGTGGTGACCCGTCCGAATGTCCCACCTGTTGCCATCCTTAGCTATATTTCAGGAACAAATACATATTTTCAAGTTTTATCTGTGAATAATAGTTTTATATAATTTCTTGAATCGAGTCCAGTAAACTACCTGGTAATTGTTGAAGTATTTGTATGTAGATAAGGGAGTAGGCCCACGGTTTTTATAAGACATATGTTGGTAAGTTATTATATGGATTCGGGGTGTTCTAATTCATATGCGTTGCTATTTTATGATATAGATCTTTTTGTTCAGATTAATCTGCCTCTTCCAAGCCAGCTTTTAATTATTTTCTTAGAAAATGTTCTTACATAATTTTCTTGAAATTGAATTCAGAATCATTTTTGAATTAATTTTGAGAAAATAACTTACTTCAGGCATTTTCTTATTTTTCATCGAAGTTTGAACAGATTCTTCTATCAGCTGTTATTCTAGTGTCAATAGCATTTCACAAACATATTTTGAAAAGATCTAATTATTACCAATTAAGTTCGTATTAGTTTCATCAAGTTAGATACAAACCTAACCTTACCTAACCTAATCCAACCTAACCTGGCCTAACATGGCTCGAAGTTTTAGCATCATTTAAACGGTATTATCGAATCTAAACCATCAGTTACTCAAAATCTACCTGACCAGTTGTTACCAAAAACTGCAGTACCATATATAATTCATAAGAGTAGTAATATATTTGTGGATCGGCCTGGTCTTGCAACCTGTTGAGCGCACAATATAAAACAAACAAACAAACCGAGAACGACTTGATTTGGAGCGAATGGAAGTATTCGCTTACGTCCATCCAACAACCAGAGTGAACGACAATTGCCTCCAAATATTTCTCCAAGCACATATTCACATATAATCCAATCACATATAATCACATACTATGGTAATAACCTGACAAAAAGAGTATTTTTATTGTAGTTTTTATTGTAATTGTATTGTATTTAACGACCGCTAAGGCACTATGCTGTAAACAAAACTATAAATGACGTAACTATTTATGTGTTTAAATGGTGTCTTGAGAACAGGGTTAGAAGGTTGATTTTTTCATTTTAGAATACAGAAACTAAAGAATATGTATACGAACGTATACAATAAAGGTATTGATGCGCCTTTTATATTTTTTCAACTGAACTTTAAAGATTTTTTTATCAACATAGAAACTTGATACAAAATCATTGTTCCCCGATTGAGGCTATGGATGAAAGGTAGGATCGTTCAGACGGGGCACAACAAGGGCGATCCTACTACCCCAGATAATCACCATATTAGATATCACCCAGACGAGATAGGCAGACACTATTATTTTATACGTATTGTTAATTTTGTGTCGTCTGATATAGAAAACATTACCCTTCTTCTCAATCTTATGCTCGAGATACTATTTATTGATAAAAATAATAATGATAATAAATCTTCTCCATTTGCATAATTATACAAGCATAATTCAAAGAATATAATAAACGAAAAAGCCTTGACTGGTCTACCACATAATTAGTAATTATCACATTTTTCTATTTCATTCTATGTTTAAAATAAACAAAATTGACGAAAGGTCCCATATATATCCCATATATAAATAGCACCAAAATTGGCATAGTTAATATGAGAACATATAGAAATGATTTATCCAGTATTAAAAAGTAAGAAAGATGGTTCAAAAAGGTCGAAAAAAAAATCAGACATAGAAATCAATTTATATATTAAACAGTTATACTTCATTTAGGCCTATATTTTCATCTTTATTATAGTGCTTTTACTATGTGTTGAATGAAACACTCGCTATCGGTATAAACTTCCAGTTAAGTGGACAAGGATATCTACAAATTATTTTCTCAAACAACTTTTTAAATCGAAATCGAAATCCTGGTTTTCGATAGTGTTCTCCCTCGAATAGGGATACTTTACTAATCGAATCCAAAGTTGACATGGTAGGATCTTTCGGCCCGAGCACCACATGATCAATCTACCCACTCTATCACTTCACACTCTAATCTCAGCTTCATATCACTCTATTTCCTCCCCAGTCTTAAGGTAGTGCTAGATGTACAGCTTGAAACAGAAGTAAAAGTATCTTTGCTACCTGGTCAAAACAGTTGACCACGTTATATTGTATGGATTTAACAGGTATCTAACGACAGAAACAGACTTTTACTTATGCTTCAAGCTTACAACCTGTGGCTCCACCACTGTGTTCTGTCCTGTCGACAAGACGGCCTGGCAGGACTTGTTGAGTGCGACCCCGAAAGCTGCTCGCTGCATTTCAGTTTGACAACCAGACTGGGGTAACGGAGGCTTGACTCGTATTTTCTTTCCTTAATCGATACCATTATTGTTATAATTGGTAGTCTTCTATACACTTTCAAAACTAGATCATGATATATATATATATATATATATATAATACACTGGCGTCGGACAAGGGGGGGGGGGGGGGGGGGGCACTGTCCCCACCCAACTTTTGGCCAAGGGGTGCAAGGGGGCAAGAAAAAGGTCTTGCAAGACTCAAATTGTCTCGTTGTTTCCTAGTAAACATACTTGAATGTCATTGAATACGTGGTACCCCATACTTCCCTCCCCCGCGGATCGCAATTGTAGAGCTTGCCTTCCCCCCCCCCCCCCAACTTTCAAATCAAAGAGTTCCGACGCCCCTGTATATGTATAATATGTGTGTATAAATGTAGCTGTCAAATCGCAAAACTGTACCAATTCTGGGACTTCAATGAAGCAATACGTCTCGTGATTTGCAGTATAGCGAACGAGATACGCTTTGTACAGAGCAATGTGATCGGCGCGCGCATGCGCACAACAACATGTCACGCAAGTCAATCAACAGTGATTAATATGTAGAACATTGCAATCACAAGTGGAATTAATTTTCCTGTCGTATTGTCGTGGATAATACCACTTGACACTGTTTTATAGATGAGCGTTAGCGAAGACTTCTATTTCAAAATGATGAATATCGATGGCTACATACCAATATTGGAAATCCCATATCTCCGAAAAAAAACAAATCCAAATCCCAAATCGAAAAGCCAAATCTCCGAAAACCAATGTTCGAATTTTCGAGGGGGTTTCTAAGATTTGGTCAGTCTTTGAAATGAACTGTCGGAGATATGGGTCCCAGACGTCCCATGTATGGTCAAGTTACTTTACGAGATTCAAAACCCTTTAATTATTACCTGAAGATACTTCATTCATCGCTACACTTTCCTAGAGCGCTGATAGCAGTCAAGTTGAAGACTTAGCAGACAACCCAGGCAAGCATCCATCCAACCGTCGAGTGAATCACAACCGATATATATATATATATATATATATATATATATATATATATATATATATATATATATATATATATATATATATATATATATATATATATTCATACAAATCACATGCGTTGGTCAGTAGACGTTACAATAGTAAAAATATCGTTATAACTGGAAAAGAAAATGACATATTCTCAAATAATCCCTTCTACGCAAGGGCAAGGGAGGGGAGGGAGGGGGGAGGCGGGGGAGGGAGAATGCACGAACTGTTCGAAAAAAGTGTTCAAATAGTCATGGTGTGTTTGATATTTTGCGTGAGCATGTTTGGTTGCCCAGGTCATGTCAGGTCAGGTTAGGTTCGATAATTTAACTTACAAATTTAACTGATCGGTTAAATAAATTGACGCTGTCAACGTTTCAACTGTGATTAATAGTAAAATTCCCCTCACGACCGCGTACAGTCCAACCAAAATATCAAAATACATCATCATAATCCGAAAAAGTTATTTTTAGAACAAATATGGGCTACTTTCATTCTATTCGAATCTTTTTTTCAAACATCATTTTTAAGAACAGTTGAAACCATCCCATGTGCAAGCCCAGACCCCCCTTCTCAGATGATCCACCTTCATGGTATCACTTGCCCCCCTCCCCCCTCCATGAAAATGAGCTTTAGACGCTTCACCCCGCAACCCCACCGCTTAGAGCGTTTGCCTATTTCGATCTAATAATACAGATGTAAAACGAGGGAGACTAAACGGCGAGCACGACATGGCTTGTCCAGCTGCAATCTCATTGGTCGCTTATTATTCCTTTAATTTCTTATCTTTTTACAAGATCGATGCAAAGATTGCTCGATGGCTTGAGGCAGCAACCTAATTGACATGCTCGCCGGTCCGGTCACGTGGCTAGAGACACGGTCAGAGCCACGTGGAAACCAATGGCTAGAGTCACGTGGATAGAGACACGGTCAGAGCCACGTGGAAATTAATGGCTAGAGCGACGTGGATGCAGACACGGTTAGATTCACGTAGACATCAATGGCTAGAGCCACGTGGATACAGACTCGGTCAGAGCCACGTGGAAATCAATGGATAGAGCCTTGTGGATACAGACACGGTCAGAGTCGCGTGCTCATCAATGGCTAGAGCCACGTGGATACAGACACGGTCAGAGCCATGTGTAAACCAATGGCTAGAGCCACGTGCATACAGACACGGTCAGAGCCATGTGGAAATCAATGGCTGGAGCGACGTGGATAGAAACACGGTCAACGACTCAACGCTACGTGGAAATAAATGGCTAGAGCCACATGTAAATTGGTTTCTACCACATGGTATACTATGATTATACAAGATTATAATGACCGATGGTTAGAGATTCATATACACCGACGGTTAGAGATTCATATGAACCGACGGTTAGGGCACCACAGAACCCTGCAGATCATTCGATTATTTTAGTAATGGAAATCAGGCTGATCAAGACTCTTACCGCGACCGCAACTCAAAATAAGGTCCTGGCGTGGCTATATCCAGAGACTAAGGACTTTCATTGGATAATGTTCTCTAGTAGGCCCCTAGCAACATTTCCAGTACTTGTGTGTTTCCATTATTGTAAGCACAAAATCTTAGCACTGCTCTCTCGAGAGCCTACTACACAGTACACTAAAGTAGCGCGACATCATTCTAACAATGGTTTGTATTCTTGTTAAAGGACATGAGTCTGCTAAATTTAATTAGTAATCAAGTTATTTTTCGCCCTTATTTCAGAGATAACTAGAAATCTTCATCTCAATTTCAGAAAATTATAATTTATTCTTTGTCCTCCAGGACCCACCCTCTTTCCTGAATCGTGACGTAGGTATTACATAATTCTGTTCATGTTTCGATACAGAATCGGATAATGCCGGATAATTATCCGGATAATTATCCGGACTCAGAAAAAAGGACAGGTCTCTGGAGGACAAATCAATTGATGATAATTTTTGAAATTTAGATTAGGATTACTAGTTTCTCTAACATTGGGGAAAAATAGGGTCATTTATTTTCAAATTTAGCCCAGGGTTAATATGTCCTTCAATACGAATACTCGTAAATAGAAATGAAGTCAATATATAGGCCTACTATATAAAAGGAAATAATACCAATTACCGGGATGAGCTCATAGTATTTTCTGTCACCTTGTATATTAGGTATATATATATATATATATATTATATATAACACACATATATATATATATATATATATATATATATATATATATATATATATATATATATATATATATATATATATATATATATATATATATATATATATATATATATATATATATATACAAGGTAGGATCGTCCGGACGGGGTACAATAAAGGCGATCTTACCAAATTAGTGTCGTGATAAACAAATGGTATAAATAGTAACATTATTTCAACACATAACATATACTTGCAGGTCCAAGATCGTAAATTATCATATAACATAAATGACTTTTATAAACACCTATATAACAATAACATGTTTCATTTATATATCATATAAGGTTTTTATTCTTTGTTCTTCATTTTCAATTTTATAACATCATGTTTGAGTTTATTATATGTTGTGCATGGGGAATCATACAGCGTATGACATGACTTTAATAAAGACATTTTACTTAATATAGGCCAAGTTTATTAAAAATGATTGAACAATTGAATATTTTTTCCTGATGTTATTTTAAAATATCGAACACTTCCTGTGAAACAGTTTAACGACCTGCGGCGATGTATTTTATTGAAAAGGGATTTCGATTAGATCGATCATTTTATCCAATTCAATTGTCTAAATAAATAATGTCCATACTTTTCGTGAAAATCTGTATCATTATAGGAAACACTACCGTTTACACACGGTATCTTAAGGGTCGAGATACCCGCCCGTTGAAATAGTTTATAACAATCCGAGACGGAAGTTCAACCTTCATTACAGCATCGTTTTTATTCAGTGGTCGTATAATAATAGGATTTCATTACTTTATGCTATATCCATTACATTGCGGTACCATTGATGTATATGCTGTACATCTCTCAATTCACTTCATCTTCTTTCTCTCTCGCTCTCTCTCACTATCTCTCTCTCTCTCTCTTCTCTATCTCTGAAACTATCGGACTATTATTTCGAATGAAAATTCTTGCTATGTAGAAGGTCAATGCAGGATCAATTTTTAAGATATATTTAATAATAGTAGAAAAAATATTAAGTTTATGTAAAGTTAATTGATGAATTAATAATATATTAAAATATTACGCTTTGCATGTGATAATTGATACTGTATCCAGGCTGGTAAACTCACACTTTTAATTGCTCTTGGAATTTATATAAAAATACTTTTTTTAAATTGTTCATATCATTATTTTATAGTAATATCTTTACTTCGTTACAGACAAAGATCGTTTTAAACTTTGGTGCTATAATTAGAATAAGTATTATATGAAATGATATGAAAAAGGCTAAAAATATAATAAACAATACATTTAAATACGATTTAATTTGCATGGGATATTTTATGCCTTTAATAATGTTTTTTGTCAACTGAAGTATTAAAATTAGACATAAAAATAACCAGTATAAGTTTTTAGAAGAATGTAGAGTCGGTTTTTGTCGGTTATAAGAGTTTAGTACTTTATCGGCCACACTATAACTAATGTTATTACTGCTTTAGTATTGTGAATACGTGTGACATTTTTAAATACTGTTGAATAATGATTCGAAATAGTTGGATGAGCTTCAAGGCGACTCTACCTAACACAGACGGCATTTGCCTTCGTGTATTTTTCTGACAAATATATAACAATATTTCTACGATTACAAAAAATATACTAAATAAAAGATGAAGTATACATTTTTACGAACAATCCAACCCTAATTCTTCTTAGTAATCTCAATTGGGAAACAATAAGATTGTATCAAGGTCCACAAATTTATGTACGAAAAAAAATGCTACAACAGTAAAGTTGTAGTTATTACTGTTTCAATAATTTGTTTCAATTCATAAGAAATCAATAAATCATCCAACTTGGGCTATAATAACTGATTTGACATATTGCGTTTTCTTTTACCGGATGAACTTATTTGAAAACGTCTTTACAAAATTCGTTTAATAATCAAGTGCATCATTTGTTAAAACACAGACGTCCTTGAAACTGTCTGGCCCGAAATCACGGCTGTGTCTAAAATATTCCAGTGATACCAATCAGACGAAAAATAAAACCAGTCGGACCAACAAACACACCCGAGCGAAAAAAGAACGGCATATTTTTATTTTCACGGACGAACAATTTTCGTCTGCAAATGACGTCAGATCTCGCGTGTTTCGTATGTAGAAGGCAGTGAGTTTCTCGCGTCTCTTAGTGGCTGGTTTTTTACTCGAAGGCTCTGAAGACCAGTTCTCAAATGTTTTTGACCTACGCCAACACTGAATGCAGTCACCTGGCAACAAAAAACTAGCTGCAAAAATAAAACAAAAGCGAAACTAATTTTAAAACAAGACGTTGGAAAAGAAACAGCACGAAAATGTCTGGCTTATATAGCTTTGGTTTGGTTATAGCTATATAGCCATCCTTTGTCAGAGAGACAAAAGAAGTTTTGTAAGTGCAAATTGTGGGAAACTTGACTAGAAGTTTTAAGAGTTGTTCAACCTTAGAATAAATCGTTTCTTTTTTGTCATGATATAGTAATTTGACAATTTATTGCTTGCAACTTGCATTCATTGTTAATCATTTAGTGTAGTTTAATGTGATGCAAATCTAAAAATAATATATTTAATGATCTACATTACGTTATTTTACTACTAATGGTAATTTGATAGCAATTATGCCTATCATTTGTATTGAAATCATGCTTTAACATCTAAAATAATGATAAATGAAAGATATTTCAAAATCAGATAGGCCTATACCAATGAGACTTGAATACATTCGCATTTTGAAATGCAATCCATTTATATTTTGAGTTTAGTTATTATAAGAAGATGCTAGATCGAATCTCTCATTTCTCATGTCGATTATATAATTATAATTATGATGACTGTTTGTTTATAGCGATCATACCCAAGTTGTGTCGATACACCGAAAATAACGTACAGCGAGAAAAAAAGTACATCGAAAAAAACGTACACCGAAAAAAAAGTACATCGAAAAAAACGTACACCGAAAAAAGAGGCACTTAAAAAATACGTACACCGAAAAAAAATTATAGGGTGACTGTACTGGGAGGCAAGACCCAAGTAGAAGGACGATTCAGGGTGGAGCTACGAGCCTACGATGATGTATTTGTATAGTGGGGGACTATTCCCCTCTAACAAAAATAAAATACTATCATTTATGAAAATATGTTTTTTTCTGTGTATCGGGGGCAAGCCGATCCTACCTTCAGGCAACAACTGGGTTGTTTGAAGGGCAGATCTTACCCCGCTGTTTCAAAACGTCGTCAATTCTCTCAAGTTTATTCAAAATGATTGTAATAGGATGGGTAATCATGGTGATAACAATACATGAAAGTGTCCCTATAGCGTTCAGCTTCGAAATAAAATGTGAATTTTAAATTTCACCGCCTTGTTTTCACCCTAATCAGTAATTGTATTGTTCGAGGTGGCCTATTTCAGTATGAATTTATTTTGTTGAAAATAAAATTGAATTCGATGTTTGCGTTTTACGTTGCGTCGACGTCTAGGTCATTTTGCGCCGATATTCAGGTTACCATGGTTTCGAAACTGGAAAAATGTGTACCTAAACAAACAAGCTATGTTTGTGTGAGATATAAATTAATCAATTGCGTTCGAAAATCAAAAGAAATAAATAAAAAATGGTCAATGCTAAAAGATGGGGAATTCGTCATAGCTCTTAAACTTATGATTTTTGATATTTTTATTGTTCTTTGACCATTTTGGAAGTTTTCAGCCAGCGGTAGTGTGTATTCGGAAGAACATGAATGATTGTGAGGGTGCTAATAAATTAAGAATGGAGGAGGGGGGATAAATTACCCCTATCCCCCTCCTTTCCACACGCCTGGTTGGAGTGTACACGAACGAGGCCCCAGTTATAGTGCACTTGGAATATCCTCTTAAAAATACGTCAATATTCATTTAATTCGTGGTTACGTAACAGCCAGTTCGAACTAATCCCATGTTTGTAGTCACGGCCCCAAGGAGTTTGTCAGTAATTATCAGACAAGGTGTGTCGATACGTGATCAGTATCGTTGTGCGTGCTTATAGGCTGCCTCGACGATTATATCCGTCCATACATTACACTCGATAAATACCCGTCTCATGATCCAATAATTATCATGTAGCTTCCAACAATGTAGCTGGGATTGATTAGATGATATACACGTATACAAGAACTTCACTTAAACAATTAAATCTACCTAGTTATATATTTTTTTAGAGATAAATATCGTTTGTCTTTATGATATTGGTAACAACTATAGGAAAACGCAGTATATGTGTTGTGAGATGAGCTTAGAATTATGACAATCCAAAATGAAATATACGTATATAATGACAGCTCAATCTACATCTCGAAACCTTGGATTACAATTCAAACGTTCAAAAAAACCGAACATCTTTTGATCCTAATATACAATGAAATGTATACTTTTAGTGCGTTTTCTTCTTTATTTCTAATCCGATTATCGTAAAAATCAGTGAAAATGAGTAATCATTGAAAGCGTGTATGATAATTGGGAGGGGTAAGAATGGAAGTGGAAAAAGTGGATGGAGAAGTACAGTATATAGGTAAATATGGATTCATTCAAAGAACGACGCGGGAATGGAATGATTTGGAAGAAGATATAAAGAATATAACGAAGATCAGTGTTTTAAGAAGAGAGCTAAGAAAAAATAACAAAGTATAATTTTATTGAGTATGTTGGATTGTAATTTCATAAGAGTAATCATTACCACCTGTTTTAAGAACAATCTGTAATGAGTAAATAACATAACTATAATATTAATTTATTCGTCAAGTCTTGATCAGTACATACAATAAGAAACGTAAGTGTCAATACAATTGAGAAACTTATCATACAGTAGGTGTCATCATAACCAGGTATGATCGCGTCAAAGAATCAGATTGCTGTGTCTGAAGACAAAGACAACGAACAAGTCACATGAATTTGACGTGTCTACGACCCTACACAATCACCAACACATTTTCTCACTCGAAATCCAACCAACAGATTAACTGTGCATATTTCTCGCTACATTCACATCTAAAGAATTATTTATTTTGTCTAGTAGATTTTTTAGCTATAGCCCTACACGAGCGCTAGTTTCGACCTTGGTAAATGGCCCGTGAGTTTTAGATAACAATTTCGAAGACAAAACATGAATTTCCCTTCGAATACGCGTGCATGGACTGAAACATCGTATGTGGAGATAGCTAGTCTGTTAGGTTACCATAGCAACTATAGAATATTGTTGTCAAACAAACTTATACTGAGGTTGTGATTGGGGAACACAAATGTGGGGACATTGTTGTTCACTTATTGCAACAATGTATTATGCACTTGAAAACATTACTTTAAATAATACTAGATATCCATTGAGGTGTGTAAATCTCCTTGTATAGGCCTACGTTTTTCAATAATTTTCTTCAAATTATATTTATAAATCTTGATTTATTAACGCACTGAAGTCTGTATACTGACTGTCAAGATCTATTGATGAATTGCAATCGTGGGATGATGAGATAAAAGTTTTTTATGAGGTGTCTCTGTACTTTGTAGGCCTATGTATGAAGGAGTCGGTAGTGGATCGTTGCTAAGTAACCATCCCAGTATTGACCTGAACGTCAGAGAGAAACATACCCTGTAGCGAGGGGTTTACAACTCGCAAATTTGGTGTACACCTGATTTCAGATGATTTCAGAGATTTCGAGAGATTTCAGGGGATTTCAAAAGATTTCATACACATTTCAAGAGGATTTCAAGTGATTTCGGGGATTTCAATGGGATTTCATGGCATGTGTACACCGGATTTCAGGAGTTGTTAACCCCTCGCCCTGTAGGGATGGTCGAATATGACGGGCATCGAGCCCCGGTCTCCTGAATGACGGTTTAGAGTGCTAACATCTCGACCACCGTCTCAGAATTGCGAATAGTTTGGGAGAGAGAGAGACAGAGAGAGAGAGAGAGAGAGAGAGAGAGAGACATTACGTTTCGCTCGACTGAAAGACTTTAACTTACCTCCGTACAAATCTAAATATCGATCGCTTCATGAAAACCATTATTATTAACAGAATTGAAATAAAGTACAAGAAACAATATCTGTGATCGCACCGCTGAGCAGAATAACATTATTAACACCTGAATGTCAGACATTCGTGTAAAACAATGCCGTGTTAGCCAGGCTTGACGTTTCATGGCTTCATCTTCTTCATCGCCGTCATCAACGTCGTCATCGCGGCTCTCTCGCGCACGATCGAACACGCGTCTCTTAGATCTATATTCTAATTCGAACCAAAAGTAGGCATCGTATTCTTCTACCAGAGATCTATAGCGGCCTTAAAATCGGAGAGTGGGGAAATTTCTATTTTTATTGGGGTGGGAAGGGGGGTTGACGCCCGACACCGAATTCAGTTTATCCCCCTTTTTCATTTTCATGATTTGTACGTGAACTTCAGTTATCCTTGATCAAATAAATCAGTTGCATTATTGAACATTAGAAAACTTTGTCAATACATTTCGAGACATCGGACAATATTGTATTGCAAGTTATCCATCTGTACTTCTTTATGCAAACATTTGGAATGAAGCAAACGTGATTCTTCACAATGGTTCATTTGAATATTTTTGTAATAATCAAATGTGATAAAATTATTTGAAAATAACATTTCGGAGACTGGAGACCATACATAGTGAAATTGATTACTTCTTGAGATATTTTATCGTGTGTGGTATTCGATGTGTTCGTAAAACAACTGACTTTAAGCTAAAGTAAAAATAAAGAACTCGACCGCAATTTTTGGCATCCAAGACCAGGGAAAGTCACACCATTTTTTGTTGTAAATCAAAGTACGATAACAGAAATTAATTTTTGTTATCAAAATGGCCGTAGGTATGACTATGATATTTAGTTTAGCTGATAGAGGAAGGTTTACTCTACCAACGTATCAATTTACATATCAATGCTATTATAACTATTGCCTGGTTTTCGTGTAGGTCTATGTAACGGTTTAACGTATTTTTCAACTAGTTTTTCCAAAATTTTCTCTGAATTCTCAACTTTTTTCAATTATCAGATTTTTAATTTACGATTTCAACCTTTATACATCAATAAATAACATAATTTATAAATTTTTGTGGATGGGTTCCCCTTAGACATTGTACTTCTTCCCCTCCCCACCCCACACACAAAATGCAAACGAAATGTTACGTACTGACTTTTTATATTTGTCAACATGTTAAATATATATCGTGATTTTTTTTTAGTATCTTATATTCAAACAAGCTTTCAAACGATAACCTATATGTCGATATAATCGTTGAACAAAGAATATGTGCTTGAACACAGTAGTTTGATACTAACAAACATCCAATTTAAAACCATTAATACTAATTCATTATGTACATAATAATAATTATATCATTCTTTCATCTCCATGGTAACTGGACACAACTTTCACAAGTCAATGTAATTGATATGAAATCCAAGCCATTACTTTCAATAACGTCTTCGAGGGATCCTGAAGAGATGAAGATCTTTATGGTTATTAGAAGAATGGTTCGTGTAAATAGCGCTGCACTGCTCACTCTCGCCGTGCGGATAGCGAAGGGCATTAGTACTCGTGACTTGTATGATAGGTGAACTTTGACATAGAATAGGGCTCAAGTCGATTGTCCGATGGCATTATAGAGGATTACATCTGATCGAATTAATTAACTCAAATAATTTAAGTGGAACCCACCCACTGGGTATCATTTCCAGTGGCAATTTAAAATATAAACGATCACAGTCGCTTCCCGTCTGAAAGTGTTGTAGTGAAACATCTTCACACCTAAGTATCTTATAAAATACTGTCAATCCGTAATAAATATTCACAATATGTTCTGTGTTATTTGTATGTAACGGTAGGCTACGCTGTGAGATAAAAATATATGGCAAAAATATCGAGTATTACTGTTACACAAAAAAATTATTTCCATCTTTGCTATAAACTTTGACTTATTAGCATTTTCAACCAATATTATCTGCATCATGTGATGTATTCATTATTTTTTTATCTCGCACGGTTCTAAAACAAAAAAATCTTTCCAGCTGTATCAATATTCAATATAAATTTCAACTCATTAGCAATTTCGACAAATATTGTCTGCAAACATATGATTTTTTCCATTTTTTATCCTGCACGGTTCAATTTTCATTTATACCTGTGAAATCACATCACCAACTTTCGCAACGGCAACTTTCTACCCTATAGATACTGAGGCCAAATTAAGGGGAACCCACCCAAAATAAAATTTCAAATATTTGGTCATTTATTGATGCATTCAGTTCAAATAGCATATTGAAAATTTGAAATTGAAAAAAACTTGAAAGTTCCTGGAAAATTTTGGAAACACCAGTTGAAAAATACGTTGAACATTTATTTACACGAAAACCATTAGATAGTTAGCATCAAGATTAAAATTGAAACATTGGTAGGGTGAACTCTCCTCCAGCAGCTGAGTTAAATGTCATCAGCATAACTACGACCATTTTGATACAAATAAATGATTTAAGTTACCTCGATTTACGAAAAAAAAACATTGCGTAACTTTCCCTGGTCTTGTGTGCCAAACGCATGTGATTGAAATGTTTATTTTTAGCCTAGCCCAAAGTTAGTTCTGTTACGAACACATCGATACCACACCCGATAAAATATCTCAAGAAGTAATCAAATGGTGTGTGTAACGCGAGATGCATGTTTTGTGACCATTTTCAGTGTCAACTAAAGCATAAATCATCGTAGTGGTTCTCCGTATAAACGTATTGTTATGAGACTGCAGACGTACCGTCTAAAATATGGCCGGTTCATAATAAACATTCACAATATTTAAAAAAATAATCACCCTGGTGAGAACTTTTTTCTCTACGGTAACTGGGGATGCCTTAAATCCCCCAAATAGCGTGTCTTCTCGTCGTCTTGTTTAGCACTCCCGCTCCGAATAGTGCCTAGCTATCCCGCGTGAGCGTGCGTGCTCGCCGAGAAGGTGACCCTCTGCGTGGAACCGTCGAGCGGCCCCAGGCGACCGAGAGGTCATGACCCGCAGGCCTACCTCAACCTGTGTCCGCTTGGTCAGGTCGCGAGTTGCGCCCGACAGAGGTTGGTACGACTGGTTTGCCCGAGTATACCTCAACTTGGTGATGCAACGTGGCGACTTGCTAGGTGAACTGTTATGCAGGTAGATGTGTGGATGGCGAAATGTTGGCAGCCACTATTCGTCAGACCATCGGGCTACCACATGCGGACGTTGTTGTTGTTGTTGTTATTAGGCAGCCACTATTTGCCGGACTATCGGGCTACCACGTGCAGACGTTGTTGCTGATTGATTGATTATTGTTTGCTCAACGCCCCCACCAACAGATAGGTTACACTGGGGTACGAATAAGCAGGCGATGAAACTATGAAGTGATGATAGGTGAAAGGACGTTTACAAAACCCATGCCTTACGCGGGACCCATGCACGCCAAACGGTGACTTCAGTTTCTGAAGCAGTGCCTCAGCTGACTGAGCTAACGAGGGTGGCTTTGGTGTTGTTGTTATTGTTGTTATTGGTGCGCACAGCCTACCTAATTAAACTAATTTAAACTGAATTAAAACTAATCTAAAACCTACTTCCGGTATGGCGAACAACCACTTCGCACGAAAATACACATCAAAAGGACATTTTCAAGTTTGATAAAACCCAATAAAACACCTCTGATACCTAGATATACGCTACCATTACCTCGAATGGTACACTAAAACCTATTCCACAATTCCATGAACAAATTTTACATAATGCTCGATATTATGTACAATTACCTGAAAAAGATGATGAAATGACGCACTCAGCACTCTGGTCACAAAATGAATGTATTTTTTTTAAGTATTTTGAAATGCCTATTTATCGTATTAATTGTTACCCCACCAACAGATGTATTATTATTTTCTCTCGTTGCATAAACAATCGATTGTATTACCTATTTTGGCACGATGTTTTTTTAATTTTGATAATCTTCTGGCATATAATTGGTCGAATGCTGTGCGTGATCACTTTCCAAACATCTGTCATTAGGATTGCACTAAAAGGGTGTCAGTAAAATTATGTAACTATGCAATGTATGCTGAATGGGCGAACGCAGCATATGTGCGTTGTAAGATGAGAGAGATATTTTGTATGGAGTCTACTCGAAAACTCTACACACCTTGACTAATATATAATCGAGCAATCGAAATGGAAACTGTAGAATACACAAAGCCGTGAATTACCGTGCTCAAGATAATGCCTTTTTAAACATAAAAAAAAATGTCATTTCGATTGCAATGTAAATTTGTAGTGATGTGTATCATATCTATATTTATGGTCAGTAACAATTATAATTTTTTTGGAGAGAATATTTTTTCAAACTCTTCCTACCATGGCCTAAACTTATGTTTTTTTTCAAACTTTCGAGATGAACCGAACCGATATGACTCCCAAAATATAGTTTCCAACTTAGCACTATATACAGTGCTAAGTTGGATACGTCTGTATTTACATAAAGAGTTTTATGTTGATCAGTCAAACCGTGCGACATGTGTATCAGTAAAAAATTACACAAAATTGATTTTAAAAAATTGCGTGTCAAGATTTACAGATTTAATGACATTGACCTCATTTTGAAAAATCCCAAAATGTTCATATTTTTCTCCAGTTAACCCTGTAAAGTTTATAAAGAAATATATAAGAATCACTCGTCCATTTTTCAGTGATATTAACCTTTAAAAAGAAAAATGCTACAATACATTTCTATAACTATGGTTGGAAAGCAATTTATGTTAAATTCAATTTTCATTGCCACCCAGAATAGCTTGAATGGAAGCCAAGTCCTACCTATGTGTATCTATCCAACTACATTAGCATGATAGCGTGGCCGAGCGGTCTAAGGCGCTGGTTTAAGGCACCAGTCTTTTCGAAGGCGTGGGTTCGAATCCCACCGCTGTCAATACTTTTTGTATTCCATATCTTTATGGTTTTTATCTCGGGGTAATTGAATAAATTGAACGAAAGATCTTAGAGCAATTCCTCTGAATAAAAACAGAATGTATGAATTATTGTATAGAATTTTAAAAACTATCCAAAACTTATATAATTTATAATTATATGAAAAGTAATTGAAATTTATATTAAATATATGAGAAAAATTAAGCTAAACTCTATAGGCCTAGGCCTACTGCAAAACCTACGCTTGCAAAAAATATAAACATAACTTCAAGCAATACTCCATATATTTTAGTAATTACGGGAAAATTAAATTTCAAGCCAGGTCATATAGGGCACGAATGAGCGGATGATAACAAATCAAGCGAAGAACGTAAGAACTGATGAGGTGAAAGACTTTTAAAACCCCCATGCCTCCAACGGGACTCGAACCCACGCTACACTACTAGTATACAATTATAGCGCTTGTATGGTAATTAAATAAATATAAACCCAATATGAATAAATACATGTATTTGTTAGTTTGGTATCTTGTACTGTTACGTTTTATTATATAAAAAAACTCGTTTTCACCAGGTTGATGTCGTGAAATCACCCTGGTGGGAACGTTTTGTCTTACGGAGACTGGGAACGCCTTAATATAAACTTGACTCAGTATAGCATTCACAACAAATATTATCTGCATCTTATGATGCATTTGTCAACTCAAATACAGTATTTGTTAACTCAAACTGCACGGTATTTGTTAATTCAAACTGTATTTGTTAAAAATGTATAATCATTTAAATTTTATGTCGGTGCAATTCCTCTGCTGGTAACTTTTGACCCTTTGATTGCTATAGGTTCTTCTTATTCGAGAAACAATAGGGCCTCTATGACTCTGTGTCGACCATACAATTACGCGGTAATAAAATAGTGTTCTTCTGAATAATTATTTATTGTCTCTGTGCATCTATAGATTTCTAAATTCCTCGCATACCTCTCATTTCGTGTACTATCCCAAGTTCAGTCAGCCAACTGTTGTATTAAGACACCAATAGCGTTATAAACTAGCACCAAGTGCAAATACTTGTATATCTAAGAAATACGAACGAACGAAACACCCGCGCACTAGTGATATAAGATACAGAAGACGGTCGCTCGGAACCGTCTATTTTCCTTCTCCTTTTTTCAATAAAACATTCGAGTAATGAGAAAAAAATATCTTAATTGCATTAATAATTCATTTTATAATTCAAACAGTAACTAGACTAAACATAATTGATGGTTACATTATAATTATTTGCAAATTTGCCACACGAATCCGTTTCTAAGGCAGTTTATAAACGAGCGTTCTTCTACATCATATCAAGGCCCGCTGCACACAGTAATATTGCATTGGAATACATTTAGAAATATAATAAAAACGAGTTTGAATTGATATGTTGTTATTATAGTTGTGTGTACACGACTAGCGTATGAATTCCTCGGCAGGAAGAGCTGCTGCCGGGTTCTGAACCCGGGGCGTTAGTATAAACTAGGAGCAACTCAGTGGCGCAACGAGAGCCCTAAACCCAGGGCGTTAGTAAACGAGGAGCAAAACAGTGGCGCAACCAGGTCAAAAAATGGTCAAAAAGGTCAAAAAACAATAAGAGGGTAAATAAAAACTGGCCACCGCGGCTGCACGACCCACAACCCGTTTTTTAGGTTTTATATTGGGTTTAACGACGCACTGTAATGATAGCGAAGATCTATAGGCGTCGGATGGATGATTAATGAGGTGATGGGGTGATTGAACGTTTCTTGGGTAATGGGAAGGATAGTGGGAAGGAAGCAGTCGTGGCCTATGTTGTGGGAACCATCCTAGACTACAGAGGGAAACCACGAAAAACCCCTGTAAAGATGGACGGCGCGGGGATTGAACCGGGTCCGAAATTCCCCTCGTCTCCTAGATCACATGAAGCGAGCTGAAGTGAGCCACTGCGCTACATGTGCCGGTCCACAATCCGTATATGGATGAGAACTTCTATAGATATTTTACATTTTGAGTCTAAAATTACAAATAGTTCACAAATAACAATCAATTACAATTTGTTATGTTGGTGGACGACCAACTTTCGTGAATATAAGTATAGCTGGCAACAAATATTCAGATAGCAGTTGACAATATAGGCCATATTTGTATTTTTTTAATGGTGGTTGAAGAGCTCACCAATCTCTAGCGATGGGCAACCGCTATTCGATTGATTGATTGATTATTGTTTGCTTAACGACCCCACCAACAGATAGGTTATACGGGGGTACGAATGAGCAGGTGATTATGAAACTTTGAAGTGATGATTAGTGAAAGGACGTTTACAAAAACCTGACAAAAAACCCATGCCTTATGCAGTACTCGAACCCACGCCCAACGGTTCAGTTTCTGAAGCGGTGCCTCAGCTGACCGAGCTTCATCGAACCATCAGGCTATGTACCACATGCGGGCGTTGTTGTTGTTGTTGTTGTGGTTGTTGTGGCGCGCAGCATAAATTAATCGCAATCATCCAATCGAAATAACTTGATAACTAACCTTGCTCAAACTAACCTAAACTAACGAACCAAATAGAACAAGAATCTTAAACTAATTTAATTTGAGATAAACAAAAAAAAACGATAATCGATGTAGGGCCTATAACAATAACTTCACATTTTGCCACAGGCATTTTTCTCTCATTTTTTTCCAATATTTTTCCGATTATTTACTGATATTATAAGTATTATTATGATCGTAAAAAAAACTCAACCGTCTTTCCTATCCGACGAATAGCGACTTCGATGTATAATAGATAAATACATTTGAGATGTTCACCTCACCGCGAACCGTTACATCCAATAATATGGAACGTTTTTTGAAACAACAGTATTTCATAAGACATCACTGCATATGAAGCACTCATGACGATGCTGTAATTTCACTGATGTCAAATAATGTGAAGCAGTTTCACCACAATATATATATTCAGAGAGGAACCCACTAGACAATCGTTTATGTGTTACTTTGAAACTGAAAATATTACTCTGTGGGTAGGTCCCCCTTAAATGTTTAATTGCATGACCAGTAAATATACTGCATGCGTATGCGCCACTGATTCTCAAATATAACTAATAAATAACAAAAACATGAAATTATGCACATTATTAGCTGCAGAACTTGTTCTTAGAGGAACAGGTTTTCATTTTCGGCGAGATCTGCATTCGGCACTAATTCTCACCCGTATGTCCTTCTCGTCCGCCATTGTATGATGCAGCCCGGAGCCGCCATCTTGGGTTGTGACAGGGCTGAAAAGGGCAAGAAGGGGTAAGGTAATCCTTCTTCGATTTAGATGACTCCCAACAACAAGAACAACAAGAACAACAAGAACAGCAATAACAACAACAATAAGATTATAAGAACCATAACAACATCAGCAACAAGAAGGTAATCCTTCTTCGATTTAGATGACTCTCAACAACAACAACAACAGCAACAACAACAGCAACAACAACAATAACAACCATAACAACATCAGCAACAACAACAACAATAACAACAACAGCCGCCACGGGTTACGACATACCCAAGTAATCAACTCCATGATCCCCAGCCTGTTTGTCCCCAACTCGACTAGTTGCCAAGGTAACAGACGACCCTTCGAAGAGTTCCTGGGAAAAACGTCAGAAAAATGATTCCTGGATAAAAGAAGGTTCTGGTCTGATGTGAGTCTGTATTGCTATTTTCATCTGTAATTCTGCGTATTAGTGTCAACCGCGATGTAGTGATACCAACAGTCCAACAGACTTTATCGTAATATAATGTGTCCCGACTCGCTTCTTCAAAGTGAATGTTTCAGGGACAGAATCTGAGTCCATGGTCCCATTTGCCTGTAGCGCTACTATCGATTTTAGATCGAATTATTTAAAACAACAATGCTCAACAATGCTATACATGGCTCAGTAGATAATTATGTTAGAGGTGGCATTGGTTTCGCACGAAAATTATATATTTTCTAAGTTCAACAATGTCACCGGTACCGTAGCCACTCTTATCTCTACATATAGTTCACAAGGCAATCCGCTAAATCGCGACAGGCAAATGGGACTGCAAGAAACCACAAATACCGTCCATGTCATCAGTATGGGAGTCGGTACACCTTTTTATTATGATCAAGTCCCATTTCATCGCATGTCAACATTTTGTGACTGACATTTCTGGTTCCTTTTGTAATACATAACAATGAGGGCCAAAGTCCCAGCCTATGACGTCAGAAGTCATGATGCTGCTAGCAAAAACAAATATAATTTCAATTTGTAGTGAATAATTATTTTTGGTTGCTCACTAAATTCACTTTGAGTGCTTCGTATTGTTTAGCGAAAAATCAGATTTTGGTGATTTCTGAACGATATGAGATATCGAAATTCTAATGTGAGGGTTTTACAGATATTTATAATAACTGTTAGACGGGAGAGGGTAAGGCGAAGCCTGTAATTATTAAAGGGTAGAATTACGACTCCCGACGAAGTGTGGGATCTTGGCCCAGGGAATGGTAAGGGAAGAGTTGGTCCGGGACTCCTGTCAACTGTGGAATAAAACTTGTCTGGTTATGCAAGTGTGGTTTATTCTCACCCCGAATAAATGATTACAGCAAGTACAACACGTATGACAATAATACCAATAGTTATACAACCTCTTAGCGTTTTCAGATTGGTGAAGTTAAATTAATCAAGTAATTAAATCGAATGAAAATAAGTCCAGTTAAATTTTGATCAAGTCCAAGGGGAATCGCCTGTGCGATGAAGAGAAAGAATTTAAGATATCTTGTTAGGTTTGACCCGGTGATGCGGTCTCCGACCCCAGGCGTACTCCGCGACTTAGCCAAGAAACTCGTACGAAGAAAGTGTACGGGCGACCTGGACAAGTTGCTACGCCCGCACCGCACACGTTTGGTCAAAAAAACAGATGATCTTAAATTAATAGCGCAACCTAGGATTAGATAAAGGCCTGTTTGACATTGAGTTCAGTAATGGGTCTCCGACCCCAGACGCACTCCGCAACTTAAAACCAGGAGCTGGAAATAAGATGCTGCGTCCGCACCCTTTACTTTTCTCTCAAGACAACAGGATATCTTTATTCAATCGCAAGGTTTGCAAAATCAAAGGTTATTGCAAATTTACTATTCATAGACAAAGAGATGTTAGAGGCGGGAGCCCGCATAACAAATCAACTGCCCGATAGCAAATCCCACAAAACCCCTGGAAATACCAACACTGGTTATTCACCACTATAAACACTATCGGCCCAATCTCGATAGATAATGGTCACTAACCGTATTGATAATTTCCGACTTGATTGTGAAATGACAGTAGAGTATAGATTTTCTCTAAATAACAGTTAGGGTACTCTGGACTAGTTAAAGCCAGCCACACTAAGTGCTATTTAGGTACTCGTCTTTACCTCTGGCCAGCTAAGACAGTGCTGAACTGTGCGAACTAGCTATGAGCTCTCTACTGTGTGCTTCGCACGTTATGCGTGCTGTTTTATAGAGTCAATCACGTGGTTTACCACGTGATCTACACATACAATCGTCTACGCTAGAGTAGGCTCGGTCGAACGGTGGTCTCATATATGAATCGAAGTGCGTTCAATGTATTGACCCTGAATCCAGATGCCCGGTGACCTCATCCATATTACGTAATGTGGCTCAATGCAGATCAAGTTAAATACACCGAATTCACTTCGTCCTATACTCCATACTAACTTGTGACTTTAACATTAGAAACACAGCACAATTATTACATCAGAATTACCAAAATAAAAGCTTTATTACATTCGACCACCGTTTGAGAAAGATGCATTGCCTCAACAGGCAAGCAGCCTTTAGAACTGATAAGACCACACTTGATAATTATTTCATAACTATATCCATTACAGTAGGATATATGATTCAGAATAATATCTTATTCTTAAAAGTATAAAATCCACTAAATACATTTTGTACTACCATCAGGTATCATTATACTGTACTCATCTCTCATGCATATAAGAAGTACGATAATTATCAGGCACTAACCTACAATTCATATTCAATATTGAACTAGTCACTCAAATAATAGACATTATGAAGTACAGAGCAGAAGTATTAACTCTTACTTAAAACGTTCTACACATGATCAAGTGTAGACCACTTGATCAAACAGCTCTAATAGTGTATGAGTATAATAATAATATAATTTATAATTATCAAGATGATCGATTCATTCACAGCGTATACATAGTAACTCTACTGGAAGTTCAAGTCAGCAATCTCATGAAAATATATTTAATTTTAACTTACAGCTTATGCAACTTAAGTTCAACTTAAGTCTATGCAGAATACGCAAAGTTATACTGGACATTTCAGTTAGTTAATATTGAGTATATTTGGCACGAAATATGAAACGATCACAGCTATTGTCGGCGCACTAACTACTTTGTGTTGTTTCTTGAATATTGTGTTGGCCATGAGTATCAAGCCACTAAACACACGCTCACACGGTTTGTCTGCGTGGTTGCGTCGTCGGCCGGTGGTTTGGAGGGTAGAATGGCGTCGAATCAGTCGGAGAGGGTAACAGTGAATATGTCAGTCTTCTTGGGAAAGGGTATTCTCATTTGTGAGAGGAGAATACTGAAGTAGTACATCACAGATTCAGGCAAGAAGGAAGCTGCCCGTACTTGGCTATGTACTTTTGTCGGCAGTTTCTGTATCTTGACCTCAATTGGCTCTCCTGAACAGTGGTGTCATCATGGAGTATCCAAATAATTGTTGTCTTCGTCCCATCAAGTACTTGATGGTTTGCATCTGCTTCTGCAGGTCCAGGAGCTTTGGTAGATGTTCAGGTATGTTTGAGGGAATTACTACGACCATTTGTTGTGTAGTGGTCGGTGGATTGGTAAGCGTTGTTGGTGCCATTGATATCGGCGTGGTTGGTGTGATTGGGGTGGGTGGAAAGGTTGGGACCGAAGTTGAGAGTACTTCTTCGGTAGGCTTCTCCAGTGGTGTCGGAGGTGGTTGCCTTACAGGACATTCGGCTTTCCGGTGTCCCCTGTTCTTGCACAGGAAACAGCGAGCTCGAGTGTAGGTTTCCTTGCGTTGAACCATTTCCACGTACTTTAGGTGCTGAGCGTGAAAACCCGTGTATATAGGTTAAAGCTCAGAGTGAGACTGATTTGCCATTTTCTTCTTGGGTCACTTGTTCTTCCCGACTTCCATGGAGTTCATTCATAAGTCTTCTCTCTTCAAGCACGGATCGAACTTGGTGACGTTATTTATTAAACAAAATATTTCAATAGCTTTCTTTTTGTTGACTCCTCAATATGCCCAATGTTAACTACCATGTGCCATTACAATTTTAAAATGTTTCTTTAGGTGCTGGGAAATGAATCCATCGTCTTAATACTACGTTATACGTTAAGCAATTACCAACTGGTAACCTAAACATTTATTTAACTGTTTATCAATAACCACTCCCAAAATGATCTCATCAAACACTAGCAACTTGTTGCATATGTCTTGAAATGACTTACTTCTTTCATTTAACGAATTTGCTCGGTTGTAGGCTATACACCCACTAAATGGTGTTCATTATTTCCTCTAAATACAAGGCGCGGTATATAGTTACCAAAGCCAAAAATTGCTATATGTTAATGTTATAAGTAATATCTATGGAGTAAGATTGATATATTGTCATACAAGGTGATTTTATTTCCATTTACGTTTCTATTTATTTCTTTCCACTGAGTATATTGACAACCATTTGCTTAACAGGACAACTTACTTGATTTTAAGTATAGTTATTCCACCAAGTATATCTCACTTGTATTTTCTCAAGTTTCCTCTTTATCGATTTAAAATGAAGGAGCAGAGGTTGAAGGCTGGCTATTAGGACTGGGTTCATGTGGAGTTAGTTCGGGTGCGGCGATGATCTCGGGATCGTGCTGAAGCGATTCACTTCTAGTTGGCATCTGGACCAGCTGGTTTTTTGTTTCTAAACACGTTCCTAATCGACGCGTATATTATTCCCCATTTGAAGTATACCACGAAGATTAAAAGTAAGGTCGTCATATATACGACTGGTACGATAATATGTTGAATCTTATACCATATAGCCTGTGACGGATATCGTATGTCCTCTAACCTTCTCACCATTCGCGATATTCGATGGTCTGAGAGTATGAATCCGAAGCTTCTAAGGTAGCTAAGATTTCCCCAATTTCCTTTGAATTTCCCATGCTCACAATAGCCTCTGTCTTCTCGTTAAGAGAAGCGATTTCAACAAGGCTTGAAATGGGTGGTATGTGATATTCAGTCTGTTCGAACTGGAATGCTAGAGTGTCCGTTGTGTGAGGTAATAATACATACTCGTTTGCAAATACGTAACAATAAGCCGGTATGACAATCTTTCCCGTTCCCTGTATTTCAAGTTTAGATATGTTTATAGGAGAATACGGTGATCGCTGTGGGCACTGCAGTGAGAGGATATCTTGTTTCACACTGTACATCCACGTGTCACTATTCAGACTTCTATATAATTTTGGTTGGTAATTGGTTACCACTAATTTCGTACACAAATCTTTTACGTCTCTATCATTGCCAGTGAACAAAGCATATGCACACGATTTATGCGAAGGTTTCAATACGGCGGTCACTGGTGGACAAACGGTTATGGCTCCTGTAGTGCATTGTAAATAGTCTCCTATGTCAAACTGCATGTACAATTGACGGTCGGGCGTTATTGCAAAGTAAGGTGTATCCGGTTTAATGTATATAGCGGCACTCTGATTTTCGAGCT